>CM040243.1:147325732-147532657 GCA_022545495.1 Chrysanthemum lavandulifolium
CATGCTCATGATTCCGATGTTACTGAGAAAGTAAGTGAAGGTGTGTCTAATGTTGACGATAAATCTGTAGAGGGCTTTCAAGGTAATGAAAATAACATTGTTGATTGCAATGCTACTGATCAACTTTCTCATGATCGTGAGAATGTAGGTGAAGTAGTTTTAAATGTGGATGATAAATCTATAGAGGGCGTTCAAAGTAATGAAAATGACATTGTTGATTGCAATACTCTTGATCAACACTCTCATGATCGTGAGGAGAAGTGAGGCGATGTTAAATGTTCTTTGAGAAATCGTAAAGGGGTTCAAGGTAATCAAAATAACATTATAGATTCTCATGATGGTCGAAAGTAAGTGAAGCAATGTCACAAATGGCGAGATGGGGGATGAGCATATGAATCATGTTGGAGAGAATAAGGATGGTGATGGGAATGTTAACGAGAAATTACGTGAGTTGGTTATTCATAATGAAGCATACAATGTTGATGGCGCGTTAATGAGAAAGTAAGCGGTGGTGAGTTAGTGGTTGCAAATGAGTTGTCAACCAAGGCGGTATTAGACAAAATTGATATTGATCTTTGTGAAAGCAAGACATGCCATGTTTCATAATTCGGCGGACAAGCCAATAAGCCTTTGACTACGACACGAGAGTACAACTACATTATTTATTAAAGTTACCATATGTAGTTCAAAAGTTTGATGTTATTTCAATGATGAACTTGTTAATACAAATAAGCCGTAAAAACGTTTATTTATATTTTACGATCTTCTAATGTTTTGTCGATAACAAAAGTAAGATCATTTTAACGAAACAAATAAAATACGTAAATGGTTTGAACTAATAGTTTTCTAACACACTTACGCTTTCACATAAAACATTAAAACTAGTATAAGTGATTTTATGCTTTAGATACATATGTACAACAACTAGTGTTTACATATTGGGTTAACACATACTTATACTAAGTATACTAAAATGGGTACAAGCATGTAAACACTAAAATGGGTAAAAACAAGTATATACTAAAATGGGTAAAAACAAGTATATACTAAATAGGTAAAAACTAGCAAATGGTTTTGACCCATAACCCATGGTTTTATTTATACCACTTAACCAAGTTCATTGTATCCTTAAGATACATTGTATCTAGAAAGAAAACCATGGATCAACCCATAAACCCATGACCCATGACCCATAACCAAAAATACCCATGGGCAAAGAGGAGCGTTCCACGGATCCCGGTTTTGTGCTAGCGGATCCCAGTGGAAGGGATCCGTGGGATCCGGGAAGCAGAGAGAATTTTCCTATAAATGAGAGCCATTTCTTCCTTTCTATTCATCACTTTACACATACTTTCCCCAAATATTCTAACCTCTAAACTCGGATCCAAGTAATCTATGTAGTTTGTCTTTTGTTTTGTGTGATCTTCTAGGTTCCTCTTAAAGGAAAGATCACCACTTGAAGATGTGAAGCTCAAGTCCATGAGTTCCCATGCGTCGTCATCATCAAGACAATGAAGGTTCTCTTGTTGATAAGTTCTTCCTATCTCCATAGATGTTGGGTTAAAGGCATTAGTGAAGGATGCCGAAAGTGTCAAGACGAAGCATTAGTGAAGGTGCTTATCGTTCGTGTCAAGAGCATTAGTGAAGAATGCTATAGGTGTCAAGGCGAAGGCATTAGTGAAGGGTGCTGCGTTGTGTCAAAGGCATTAGTGAAGGATGCCAAAGAATCAAATCAAGTAGCATTTGTGAAGAAATGCCTAGGTCGATAATCGATGAGGTGCATTGTTATACATATAAGTATTTGTTTATTTACAAGGATGGTGATATCCTTGATGGTGTTGTAACAAGGAGTAGATCTCCTTGAGATTAGGTGTTGTGTCGTGAAGGGTAGTAGTTCCTCCATAGTAATGGAACTAGGTGCTTAGCCTAGTACCTAATAAAGGGTAGGCGAAGTTGTGATAGGATTAGTTCTCCTAAGGTGTAAAAGAACTTGGTGGTTAGCCTAGCACCGTATAAAGGGTAGGCGACGTTGTGTTAGGTGTGGTTCACCTTGGTGTGAAGGAACTCGGTATTTAGCTTTGTACCGGAAAAAGGTTAAGCGACGTTGTGAAGGCTTCTCCGCCATAAGGAGTTGGTGTAGTGTTTACGAACTCTCGAGTAGGTGACTCGGGGAGTGGAGTAGGGCAAGGAAGGTGTCCTTGTAGCCGAACCACTATAAATAACTTGTGTCATGGTGATGTGCTTCTTACTCTTTATCTTTCATTACACGTTTATATATCTATCTATCAACGTCCAACATAAACAACCAAATGGATTGACATAAGTCGATCTAAATATTTAAAAGGAAGTTTTAAATTGGTAAAACTATTCAACCCCCCCTTCTAGTTTTCCACAATTGGCATCAAAGTTTCTTTACCAAGTTTCTTAAAGTATGTTGTACTTTAAAAACTTGATACGATCCATGTATGTTTGAAAACTACAAAGAAGGATTGTTTTTGTCACATTTTAAAAATTCATTATGTTGCTTATTGTTGGACAATGATAGAATCTTCTAACATTTTTTTAAGCATTATCCATACTTGGATTTGGAGTCATCAAGAAGATCATAAAGAATTTCTCGAAACATTTCGCAAAAAAGAATGTTTAAATATTCTTACAACATAAATCTGGAGATTCCAAGAAGATCACAAAAATATCTAAATACTTCTTTTATTAAAAAGAATATTTGGCAAAGGTATGATCCTTGGTTTAAAATTGCGTTTTGCGATCCGATGCGTTAAAGGTCCCAGAAGCCGATGCGTGATGCGTGTTGCGAATGCGAGCGCATTTTGGACGCGATGCGTTTTATATTAAAAAATACAAAAATATTTATATGTAATAAATTTAAAAAAAAATACCAAGTAAATGCAATAAATTTACAAATAAGTCACAAAGATACAAAAAATAGGCAAATAATCTATATGTAAAACAAATAAGTCACTAATTCAGGACATAAAATTTTGTTTTAAATGAGAAACTCCTTTTTTAATTACTTTTGAACAGGATGAACATGTAATTTTTTTTTTTTTTTAATTTTGGTATCTTAAATTCCATAATTTCTAGATCCTTGTTATTGTTAGCAGTAATGCGGTTGAACATGAACGATTAAAGTCTATTCTACACAATACATGATTCTATACATATACATGATGACATGATATTATAATGTGTTAAAGGTATACTGATAAGTTATACTAGTGGCTAACAATCATAATTCATTCATTACCAAATCAACAACAAAAGTCAAAACTAAAAACTTTAGTCAATTTTTTATCACACATATGAATTTCAGCTCAACTATTTAACATATATGATTGTTTATGATCAAAGAACAATATGAACTATTACATAACATGAAGTTGTAATAAGATGACTGTTTGTGGGATTTCAAATCATGTTAATGGTGTATGATCTTGAACCGAAGGGTAATTTGGATGTAGGGTAATTTGGATGTTGTTATTGTGTTTATTTTAGACGTCTTTCAACAACTTCTATTTTTTAAAGTCCATTAAAATATTTTAAATTCTTCTAAATGGTTTACTTTTTTCAAAATGACCTAAATTTCATATTGCGACAACTGCGACCGTTGCTAGCATTACACAAATGCGGCAAATTACGGTCTACTGCGAGTGCATTTTGGGATGGCCTCGCATTAGGTATCATGATGCGAAATCCTAAAAGCAATGCAATGATGCACGCAATTTACGCAATGATGCGCGCATTTTTAAACCAAGGTATGATCTATAATTACTTACATTTATTGTTATTATCAAAATGTTAGTTGCATGACTTACTAGAAATTGTTCTTGTAGCTTTTTATATTATTGTCCCTATCTTATTAGTTTTCTCCGACTTAGTTAAAACTACATCACCAACTCACAATAATGATATCTTAAGTTATATGATAACATCAATCATTATTCATCACAAAGGATTTATTGACATTTCATGTATGTCAATAAATATCCATGTGAAACTTCTTATGTTATAATAAATGGGATTTTATTATAATGTTTGAAAAGCTTCCAAGAATTATGACTAGTTCTTAAAAAGGGAAACTGCGTCTAATAGGAATAACATTAAATCATCAAAACCTCAAACCACAAGTTTTAGAACCTTAACACCAAAACATTAGGCGTTTAGAACTCCCAAACCATAGTTATCAAGGAATGTTTGAGTGACTTTTGTTGTTATGCGGATCCCTCGGGTTATACTAGCCGGATCCCAAATGAGAGGATCCGCGGGATCCGTGCAATGAAGACAATATAAGCTTAAAATGATCATTTGTGGAAGTTCCACAATCATTCTCACCTCAAAGACTCACGAACAAGAACTCGCAGTCTTTTCATAGGAGCAAATTGATCATTCTTCTCAAGCTTAACAATCACTTGTGTAAGTATAATCTTCACTACATTGTTAATTTAATTCCTTGATTCTTAGAATTACAATATCTTCATCTTTAAGAGTTGGGTTCAAATGGGTTTATCATAATTTGTCACCACATTGTTTTCTAAGATAATCTAAATCAAAGAATTAACATTGTTAATACAAATTAAACACATTTCGTGAACTCAACAAAGATGATGAGAGCAAAATTGTGATTAAACCCTTTAGGTTACTATTCACCGTTAACACCACTTTGTGGTTGTATTATCTAGGAACAATCATGCCAAGCAACAAACAACAAGATTACCAAGACATTTGCTCACTACATACCCATGTACCATAGGAAAGATGGTTTAAGTCGGACGATAGGAAAGCGTTTAAGTCTCTTGAAAGAAGACTTTTCATGAAGGTAGAGTTGTTGATCCATCATTCCTTGCAAATACCGACATAAGGAAGTATTTGAAACTATTGGGTTTGATTGTTTATTGGATATAAACGAGCAAATTTGCCCGTCTTTGTGCTTGAGTTCTACAAGACTATGGGTATAATTAGAAATGATGATGGGTCCATCTCAATTGAATTCACCATAAATGGACATGAGTACACTCTTTCACTTGAGGAGTTTGGAAGAATAATAGGGTTTCCATCCGATGGTGTTTGCATGTATTCTAATGAATGGTCGTTGCAGGAGCTACACTCTATGGTTGATCATCATGACATTTATAACACAATAATCCCGAAGCAACCACGGTAGGGACACCGTGTTTATGCCAAGAACATCCCTTCAAGGGTGACTAGAAAGTCGAAAGTGATCTATAGGATCCTTTTCAAATGGAGCTTTGGAGATGTTTGCATTATATAGGAAATGGTAAGTTGTGATAAGGGATTGTAGAATTTTAGAAATTTTCTAAAAGCTTCAAACAAGCTTGTCTTTTGGTCTTATATGCCACCTTTCACAACTCGGTTTCTGAGATTTTCTTAGCTTATTGCGAGCTTATCCGAGAGCTCATTAGAGCTTTACTTGGTCCGCCTTTTGGTTTCAAAGTAGTTGACCAGGTCTTCTCCAGTTCTAATTATTGCTTTTCATTTTTAGCTTATCGAGCAACTTGTACTTAAGCATCAAACTTGGTACCACTTAATCGTTTTAAGCGATAAGCTCAAATAAGTCAAATCTTTGCGGTTGGCTATCCGAGCTTAAGGCTTGTTGTTTCTTGCTTCATTTTAGTAGTTTTAGTATATTAATGCTTCTATTTCAGTTTGGTAGCTTGTGGTGATCATTTGTTTATTCAAGTGCTTATTAATAAGCCCACAATACAGTTCATTTTCATCCAAACAACACCATGTTTTCTATTTTCCTAGATTCATAATATCATTTTAGAGTTTTCCTGAATTTTTCACATTTTTCCATAACAGTTTGCTTTTTTCTTAATTAAAAGCAGTTTTAGGCCATTTTAAATAACTTTTAATACAATTAAATCGAGAAAAGTTCAAAAAATAATTTTTCAATTTTCTTAGGTTTAGATAAATATAAAAAGTAAAAAAGTAATTTTCAGATTTTCATAGTTTATTTTGTAAATTTTAGTAATTTAATTAGTTTTAAATAGTTTAAAATCCATAAAAATAGAAAATAATCAAAAAATATAAAATAGTTTTGAAAATTCTTTTTGTTATTTTAGATTTTTCAAGTCATAATTTTATTTTTCTAGGTTTATTTCCTATTTTCTTGTAATTTAGGTTATAATTTAATAGTTAAAAATAGTTTTTAATTAATAATAATTAATTAAATAGTTATAAAAATAACTTTCTTTTCTATAAATTTTCTTTTATCATTAGGTTTGTAAAATGTCATTTCATATTTTTAGATTTATATTGTGTAAGTTTCACGTTTTTATTTATCGTCGTAGTTTTTAAATTAAGTTTTATAAAACATAAAATCAAAAACATCATTGTAAAAATAGTTGATAATATTTTTATCTTTTTAATTTCCTTTAATTTGCATTTAAGCCCTGTAGTTTATGGGCTTTCTCTTAGGTATAGATCATTCACTATCCTTTCACGTTCAAATCCTCTCGATCACTTTACGTTTGACTATTCTCCACGTACGTTGGGACTTAACACGGGAAACACTATACTCTCCCGATCTTCATTGCATTCGTGCTTAAGTGTTTTAAGTTTCTTACGTTGGCCATTCACAGAGTGGTCACTGCATGAGAAAACTTGACGGTTTTGCCGATCATAGTGTATCATTGAAATCTCTAGAAGATTTCACTAGATACTTGTGTAGATTTAGACTCTACATATCTTACACAATCTTTGATAGATATGGTTGAATTTGGTAAAATTTTGGTGATCTTCTTTGTCGGACCCGGCGGACTTAAATTAATCACGGCGGAACACTTTTAAGGGTTCCGTGGTCGTGGTGCCTGCGATCATTTTGGCTATAAATAGCAAGCCAAACCAAGTTGTTTTCTCATCCCTTTCTAGTATATTCATACATTCCTTCTCTCTAACATTTCTAACAGTTTCATATCATTATAGTGATCCTCTTTTGTAGCAAAGAAGATCAAGGCATATTCAAGCTTCACAAATAGTTGGAAGTCTTGTTTGTTTGTTGTTGTATGATCTAGTGTTGATTCATACATCATTGTTGTACCAAACCATCATAAACTTGTGAGTGTAGGTGGTTAGTATTTTAGTCCTTAAAATACATTGTGTGTGGAGTGGTTGTGCCTTGAAAAGAACTCGACATCTAGCTTAGTGTCGGAAATAGTGTGTGTGAAGTGTAAAGGTTTCTCCGCCGGTGAAAGGAGCTTGTTGGCTAGTGAAGTTAAACTCTCGAGTGTGAGACTCGGCGGTGGAGTAGGGCAAGGAAAAAGAGTCCTTGTAGACCGAGCTGTATACATAAGCCGTAAAAGCGTTTATTTATATACGATCTTCTAGTGTTTTGTCGATAACAAACGTAAATTATTTTAACGAAACAAATAAAATACGTAAATGGTTTGAGCCAATACTTCTCACACTTACGTTTTCATAAAACACTAAAAGAAGTATAAGTGATTTTATGATTTAGTCATACATATGTACAACAACTAGTGTTTAAATATTGGGTAAATATACATAATTAGTATGTATTATAATGGGTAATATAAATGGGTAGAACCTTAAGTATTTGACCCATTGACCAAATACATTGAATGTAGTTAGTATAACCCAAAGTCCATGACCCATACCCAAGCATGACCCATAACCTATTGCATGACATCATGCTTATGTCATATATGGATATTATCCATGACCTATGATTTAATCCATGACCCATGGACTAGATGCATTGCATCTTGTAGATACATTGTATCTACTTGATACCCATGATCCATAACTCATCACCCATGACCCAAAACCCATGGGCAAGCGGACGTCCACGGATCTCCAAAATACAACTGGACGGATCCTCGAGTGAGGGATCGCGGATCCGTGGAGCAGTGGTTGTTTTTCTTCCATAAACAATTGAACCATTTCTTCATTGTTTCTCACCCTTTTCTCACATATTTTCTCTTTTAGTTATAAACTCTAACCCGGATCCAAGTGATCTATGTATGTAGCTTTTGTTTTATGTGATTCTCTAGGTTCCTCTTAAAGGCGAGATCACCATCTTTTGAAGATGAGCAAGCTCAAGTCCATGAGTTGCCATGCTTCATTATCATCAAGTGAGGTTCTCTGTTGATAGTTCTCTTCTTTCATAAAGTGTAGTGTTGAAGATATTAGTGAAAGATGTCTAAAGGGTCAAGACGAAGACATTAGTGAAAGGTGTCGAACGTCCGTATTGAAAGCACTAGTGAAGGGTGCTTAGAAGTCAAGGCTAAAGGCATTAGTGAAGGATGCCTAGAGTTAAGTCACAGGCGTTAGTGAAAAGTGCCTTAAGATCGAGTCAAAGGCATTAGTGAAGGTGCCTAAGATGTACATTCGATATGGTGTTCGATGTACAAGATAGATTAGTATTGGGTCAAAGGATATTGATATCCTTGTTGATGTTATAAGTGGATCTCCTTTGGGGCTAGTTATTGTTGTAGTTTTGGGTAGTAGTTCCTCCATTGTAATGGAACTCGGTATCTAGCCTAATAGGATAAAGGGTAGGCGACGCCGTGATAGGTTTGGTTCTACCTCGTGGAAGAACCCTTGGTTAATAGTACCGGAAAAAGTGAGCAACGTTGTGAAGGCTTCTCCGCCATAAGGAGTTGGTGTCGTGTAGTGTTTACAAACTCGAGTAGGTGACTCGAGGATTGGAATAGGGCAAGGAATGTGTCCTTGTAGCCGAACCACTATAAATACTGCGTTGTGGTTTTGTTCTTCTTACTCCTTATTCATTCATTACATATTTATATATGCTTGTCATCAACATCCAACACACATGTTTAAATAGATTGACATAAGTCGATCTAAATAGTTTAAAACCAAGTTTTCGGTAACACTATTCAACCCCCTTCTAGTTTTTCACAATTGGCATCGGGCGTCGTTACCAAGTTTCTTAGAGTATAGTGTACTTTAAAAACTTGATACGATCCATGTTTAATTGAAAACTATAAAGAATGTCGTTTACAAAAAAAACATCATGTTTTCAAAACACCTTGTTTGGATGTTGATTAGATGACAACATTTTTGTTATATATTTTTTTTGTCTATTTGCACTAACCTTCCTTCTCATGTTGCTTTGTTAAAGTTCATACCTATCAAGCCATAGGAATTGCTTGGTAACAAGAATACCTTCCCTGAAGGTATCTTAAACACGAAGGAACTAGAGTTGTCTTGTGACATTTGTTGTGACATTTGTTGTGTCATTTGTAAAGACATTCCTAAGTGCATTAGAGGTATGATCTCCCACTTTACATTAGCTTAAATAATAAGTATGCTTACATAGAAATTTATATGATGATCTTTTGCACATACTTATATATTACACGTAGCTTCGTTAGGAAACTTTTTCTTGCATACGTGTTGCTCTTTCGTCTAAAGTCTAGGTTTATAAATTAGTATTTTACTTAATCCAAATCATATTTTTCTAATAATAAAACAAAACACAAATCTTAAAAATTTCTCCTTCCCCATAAATCCTCCCTCCGACATCCACTCCACCAAATCCTCATTTTTCAAATCTTCCACTTTCAAAAATTTACCACTCATTCAAACTTCATCTTCCTTCTCTTCTCATCTCATTTCAAACCAAAACCAAGAAGGATCTTCATCAACATGGTTTACATCACCTTCGTACTCATCGTCTTAACACTCATCGCTCTCGTGTTCCCCATAATTAAGTTTTCTTATGGAGACATGTACTTTGTGTTGTTAATCTACATTGGTGTTATATACCCAATCCTTTGTATCGTTCTTAGCATTGAAATGTGTTAGAAATTAGAAATTCAGAATTAAAGAGTCGGTCACCTCAAGTATATGTATTCGTTAAGCTAAAGCAGTAATAGTTCTTTTAAGTTAAGTAGTATTTAGTTAAGTAACCGGAGGACTGGACGGGTCTTTACCCACTGTATGCCCGATCCACGCCCGTTGTGGCGATTTATGTAAGACTATAAATACTCTCTACCTCCCAGTGAGAGTTGAGAACTCATAATATCTTTCACTTTCTCACTAAGTTCCCTAAACCTCTAACTTTCTCTCTAGAATTCCATCTATATGCTACTTTGTGTTATGAGTTGATGTGTATGAAAAGTTATATCTTACAATTGGTATCAAGAGCCATGGTTAGATCATATCTTGCACATCTTTGGATTTCTAGGGGTTTTAGGTGGTTTTGAGTTTGAAAAAGTTTAGTGGTTTTTGCATCATTTGGTTGATTTCTTGTGTTAAAGTTTGAATTTTGTTAGTACTTTTATGTTTAGAATCATCACAAGTGTTTAGGTTTTCATTTGGTAAGCTTGAATCATCTTGGTTGGGTTGTTTTTGGATTGAAAAGTGATGTTTATATGGTTTTTCTTGCTAGCGACTTAGCTCACGGACTATTTTCATCATAGCGACTTGCTTTACAAATTTGTAGCGAGTTACGCTTTTAGACCTAGCGAGTTAGATCTAGCGAGTTAAAGACAAGTAGTGGACTCTCCACACAGTATCGACTGGTGGTAGCGACTTGGTCCAGGCGAGTTGCTCTTTAGCGACTTGCATCTTTGGCGACTCGAGTGGCAATTCTTGCCAAAATTTTGCTAGCGACTTGAGTGTTAGCGAGTTACTACTAGCGACTTACATCCCAGCTGACTTGGGACTCTAGCGAATTAGTGGTGTAGCGAATTAGTGTTAGCGACTTAGTGCATTATCTTCTGACTTAGTGCATTATCTTCAGCGACTTGAGTGATTGTTTACGGTTTTCTCTTGATTTAGTAAAATCCCGTGAAAATCTATTTCACGGTTTAATCATAGAGTTATAAAATCCCGTATAACTCGTAACATGTCTACCAACGTTCCCTCATCATCTCCATTATTCGAGGATGTTCAAGCGGTGGCTCGGATACTGAAATCCACCCATGCAGCGAGGCCACTCGATTCTTGGGCTCAGCGAATCAGTTGTATTGCCTTGAAAGGAAAATGGTGTCAACATTCTCAAATCCATTGATGAAGGACCATATCGAGTTGAGACGACTAGAGACATACTTGATACTAATGAAGATGGTACTCTGTTTCTACGGATGGATGGACTAAGATGTATGATGAGCTTGATGATAAGGATAAAAGAGATTTGATCACGGATATCGTGGCTTCAAACATTGTTCTTCAAGGTCTTCCTAAAGACATCTACAAGTGATCAACCATAACACCGATGCTAAGGCGGTTTGGGATAATGTTAAGATGCTTCTTCTCAGTTCGAGAATTAACTATGGAAGGCAGAAATCACTCTATGAAGTTGTGTTTCCTACTCCGTGATCCTAAAATGTCGCTTGAAAAATGTTGGAGTTATTGATCGACATTAAAGTTCAACAAACCGTCACTCATAATGAATAAGTGCTTAATCGTAATATCTATATGAATTTAAAAGGAATGCCAAGTCGACTATCCGTGTGCTTATATAGGCCGTGATTGGTTGATGAAATGTGAAAGTGTCAAATCAAGGGCTATGATTAAAGGAATGATGCGGATATGATCCGATGGTGGAAAACGACTTAAAAGAAGCACAAACCACACTTCGGATCCTTCTCAAGGTCTTAGGTTTGCTATATATACCCCTTGAAATCACAAGTTGTAGTGTGTAGAAATTAAGTAGAAGTAGTAGCTTATTAATGTTTTTAATGTTTTAATTTCATTTCAGATTTCAATTTCATGTATTCTCGTAAGTTTTATTAATAAAAGTCATTTAGCTTAAACTTCCAATTCATCTCAATTATCGCTTTGTTGATTTCAATAGCTTATTAGTGTTTCAAAGAATCACATTAGCTTATCTAAATTCAATTTCAAATTATTTACTCTTTCAAACTAAAATCACAAAAAATTAGAAAAATACTTAAAAATAAAAATATATCAAATATGTTCTTAAGTCGATTCTATTTGTGTTAATGTTACCATAAGCTCTTATAAGCTCATCTATAGCTTATTAAGTGCTTATCTAAAGTCCTACTCGCCTACATTAAAATCGCTCAAAACAATCAAATACCTTGCAAAAAGTAGTGGAAAGCTTAAGGAAGTAGCCTAGCAATGGAAGGGGCTAGATGGACTTATACTCTAGCTTATTTATAAGCTGAGAGCTTGTAGCTCGCCCTATTGGGAGTCCTTGTTCACTAGGGTCTCATGTGAGTTTGATTTTATTCTAAAAGCTTTTTAATTGCTTGAACTGCTTGATTAGTGTTTATCTCGTTAGTTTTAGCTTATTAGTTGTTGAATAGCTTATTTTGGTGATATAATAGCTTATTGTACTTGATCACATCATTTCTAGTCTAAATTGTATTCTGCATGTTTATCTGCTTGAATGCGATCAATTAGATCGATTGGTATTTGTTGGGAATTGTTGTCATCTTGCTTCATTTTAGGTGAAATTAAGTCTATTGAATCTATATCTAGGATTGTTTAAGCTTGATCGGTGATTTGATTTGTTAAGCATAAAAGCTGCTTTTCAAAGTGGTGTTTGGATCAAGATAGTTTTACAATTGGAGGGTATATCTCGTGTTAGAATCAATTGCATTACTCTTAATTAGGTGAATTTAGTCTAGTTAAGTCTTAAAATTCAGTTTGCATTTAGTAAAAAGTCAAAATCATCTTTCATTTGATCTAGCGAAGGCATTAGTTAGAATTAGAAACCATAAGCTTGCATTTAGTTAATAAAGTGGTTAAAATAGCTATAATTAGTCTCATCTCATCTTATACATCAATTTTAATCGAAACACGAATCAAAGTTCATATAAGTCAAAGTCCATTTACGTGAAAAAAAGTCAAAAGCATCATCAAGTTTTCTCGAGGCGATTATTTATGAATTTTATAATCTTCGGTTAAGTCCATTTGAAGTGAAACTTTGGATTTTAAATCTCTAGTTGGTGGTTTGCATTGAGATAATTTTAGAATAATTTTGTAATTTTTCTTTAATAGCTTTTGAGGGCTTTTACTTGGTCCGTTTACAATTAGTGCCTTGTTCATCGATCATAAGGTTTTCAACATTATTTAGCTTCTCAAGAGCTCAATTAAGCTCTTGAGAGGTGAAACTTGGTTTATAAATAGTTGGCTAGGTGTTTTAAGGTTCCAACTTCGTTTCATTTTGGACTTATTTCTAAGCTTTTAGATAAATTCTGACTAGGTGGTATAGACTGTTGGCTTTTCCTGCATTTAGAGTAAACTAGCTTATTTGCTTTTCAACTGAAACTAGGTGATCTTAGATAGTTGCTTTTAGTCATATCAAGTAGATTTTAGCTTTACTCAGCATGTTTTAGCTTCTGGTATCATTTTGTAGCTTGTAGCTTATTTTACATATAGCTTATTCATCTCAGTTACATTGCAACTAGCTTTTCCTGCATTTAGAAGTAGCTTTTAGTAAATTTCATAGCATCTCAGTAGTTTTTAGGACTTATCTGGAATTTTTAATAATTTTTATTCTTGTTTTACTATTTTTACGCATTTAAAATAGTTTTAGTACATTTTAATTAGCTTTTAATACAAATAAATCGGAAAAGCTCAAACAAATATGATTTCAATTTTCTTAGATTAAGAAAAATTAAAAAGACATAAAAAATATTTTTCCAGAATTTTCCTAGTTTAAATAGTAATTTGTAGCCATCTAATTAGTTTTAAATAGTTTTAAATTCATAGAATATAGATAAAAAGTCAGAAAAATACAAAGTTAGTTTTAAAAATTATTTTTAGTTAGTTAAGATATTTGAAAAATAGTTTTGTAATTTTCTCTTAAGTTTTCATAATTTTTAGCTCTTTAAATCTATTTTAAAAGTACAAAAATAGTTTTTAATTCAAATAAAATCATAAAAATTAGTTTTAAATTTTTAATAATTTTCAAATTTCATTCTTAGTTTTATAAAATTATTAGATCATCTTTAGGGGTTAAACTAGATTAGTTTGCATTTTATTTACGTTTTAGTTAAATCGTAATTTGCGTTTTAGTTTTAATTTACGTTTTTAACATGCAAATCTTTGCTCATAGGAACAACCATGGTCGCCGCAAAATTCTATGATCACAAGGATACTCTTAGCTACATCCCTAAACACCACAAAACCAAGGGCCTCACCAAAGAATAAGTCAAAATCTTTAAGATTCTAGAGCGAAGGTACTCCATGAGGGTAGGACCATTTACTCCTCTTTTGTCGACGAAACTAATCTTCGTCAAGAGCTTGCCACTATCAACTTCGATTGTCTCCTCGACATCGATGAACCCATTTATCCTAGGTTTGTCTTAGAATTCTATGCTAGTGTTGTCTCTTTCAATGATGAGGACAATCAAATGGCTCTTAGGTTTAGGATCAATCAAACCGACTACACCATCTCCCTAAACCAACTTGCTCAGTGCTAGGAATTCCTAACCGTGGTACATGTGTTTACTCGGATGAAGTGGTCACCACTATCCTTGATGCAATCAATGACCGCCCTCTTCCTACCAAACTCCTTTGGCGGATAAGGACATCATCCGTGAGTACCTTTTTAACGAAAGGCAGCTCAACCCGTGTCACCCGAAAGGGAAAGGAAGTGAACCGAGATCCATATGGTATGGAGCTCAATGAGCTTAAGCCCGAATTCAAAAAGTGGGAGGAACTCCTTAGAGCCAATGTCATTAGCACCATAGTAAATAGAGACCATATCAATGCTTGCCTTTGTCACATGCTCTACAACTTGTCCACTCGTCAACCATTCAACTTAGCCTACTACATTGCTAGGCGAATGGTAGATATTCTACTCAAGGATCCGTTGCTCTTCCATACGGATGCTACTCACCCATCTCTATAGAGCATTTGCACCCATTCCACCAAGCCCAAAGGGAAAAGCTAAACTATGCTCTCATCCTCACATATTTGTGCCCTTGAGTGACGAGTGGCCAAGACTAAAGGTAAAGGGCAAACCTCCAACTCCTTCATCATCATCAAATAGCTCAAGACGGTCTTCCAAATTCTCGACTTCCACCTCAAGAATACTATGCGTCTCTTCCCGAGATTGAGAATGAATCGGCAAAGTTCAAGCAAACCAAGGGGATGTTCAAGTGCCATGGAAGGATGATGACAAAGATCTACAAAAAGTTGGATAAGTGAGGTTTTAAAGGAATGTTTGGAACAAGATATAAACAACGGTCTATGATACTATTTGGTCATTTTTACTTTGTAGGATGATAATATAACTTAAAACAATGTTGTATGCTAACCGGTTGATGCAGGGGGATAGCACAAGTGTGTTATCAAATTTTACCCATTTTCACTTTTATGTGAAAATTGTTAGCCCTTGGTCAAAGTCTATGCTCCACTATGTTTGTGCATGTGTTATCGACTTTTCCTAACTAGAAATAATTAATGTCATATGTTTTAAGAAAAATTTCAGGTTTCGGAAAGGTCCTCGACGGTTAAAAAATGGGTCTGTGATGAAATCTAATCACCACGTACTGCACGGCACCAATCTTTTGGTTCCGTCTGTTATATTTGGCACCGCCCATACGAGCAGTGGACGGTGGCACCAAAATAATGGTTCCACTGTAAAGTTTGGTACCGTCGTGTCTGCGGTAAGTTTTAAATTTTTCTTGTTTTAACATTCCATAGTATCATAATTTACCTCTAGGGTTGTTCTTACTAGTTTTTACCCATATTAGAACTAGTTTAACACACTTAGACATCTAGGATATCCATTTCCACCAAAATTCAAAAATTCCAAAAATCCACCAAGAACCCTTTTTCATAAAGGAAGGAACCAAAATTTGGTTCCTTGCAATCCGTGGGTGATCGATTCTCAAGATCATACAATCATTATAACACATTTATTGCATATCTTTGTCACTTCACCCATCCTTCTTGTGTGGCTTGACTTAGGTGATATGACTAGCATTAAAACACTTCCAAATCATTAGAAACCTCATCTCTTCTATGGTTTAACATCAAATCAAACACATTTCTCCATAATTTCATGATCCTATAAATTAAGAGCTTCTAAGATGATCATCCTCACACTTTCTCAAATCTTCTCATCTAGCAAAACCTTAAGCAAAAATGACTGAGTCTTCAACATCAAACAAGCCTTGCAAGAGAACGGCTAGAATGAGCGTAAGACCATGTTGCTTTGTCAACATAAGCTCCTCTTCCGATTCCTCTCCCTTAACCATCTCATCTCCCATAAGAGATGAGAACTTCCTCACTTTGACTACTCCTACACCACCTCCAAAATCACCTATCATTGTCACTACTCCACCTCCAAAAGACTCCCATCACTAGCTCACCACCTCGGCTCCTATCCAATTATCCAAATCACCATCACCTCCAAAATCTCTAACACTCATCCCATTAAAGTTATTCTCTACACCACCTACTTCTCCAAACCCATTCTTGGAGGACTTACCTCCTAGGCCCAATCATCCACCACCACTACCATCCTTTGGTACTATGGATCGAATAGCTCATGAGTCTCCACGTCCATCATTTGACCCAAACACCCCGTTAGGGCCTAAACCTCTTCTTTTCCATCCTATTTACAAGGAAATTCATTGTCCTTTGTATGGGGAGCATCCACTACCTCCAACATCCATGCCTCCTCATATAGAGGACATTGAGGAATCCATGTGGGATGATTACCCAACTAGAGAGGAGATTGAAGCCAAGCTAAATCATCTCCACCAATTCTCCAATATGGTGGACTCTACCTTAGTGAAACCATGCAAATGCAAAGTGCTTTGCTAGCCTCCATAATCACCACTCCAACCGCCAACACCAACACCAACACCTCCACCATTCCACCACCACAAAATCATGAACCATACTACCTCCTAGAAACGGTTGCTCAAATTGTGAGCGGACCGCCACATTACCGAAAGGACCGGGTGATGATCCATGAGCTTCAAGATGAAATGAGGTTCATCCTCAACCACATCCTAGAGCGCATCCATGGTCTTTCTCATCCACCACCTCAATAGGAGGTTCTAATCTATCTTTTAAGTATTTTTATTTTTCTAGGATTTTCTTTGTATTTTTCTAATTTTCTAGGATTTTATTCATGTACTAACACATCATTGTGTTCCTTTTCATGATTTTCATATCATGAAAAATTTTAACAAGTGAATGGTGTTCCTTATATTGTTGTTGTTTGTTACATGGTGATTGGAAATGCTTGTAATGATGCTTATTACTAACATCTTTTGTAGCTTTTCACAATCCATGTATCTTTCTCTCTGACCCAATTTAGGGGAGCATTGGCCAGGGGAGATAATGGCTCGGGCTCATTACATATTTCATCGCAACTTTTTTGTTGAGAAAAAAGGGAAAATATTATAGAACTTGGACTTTGACTTTCTATAAAGTCAATTGCATACTTTGACTTTCGAAAAGTCAACATCATACTTTGACTAATGAAGACGTGACTTTCAAATAAAGTCAATCGCATACTTTGACTTTACGAAAAGTCAACATCATGTCTAAATTGGACATACTAGTATTATCATCTTTATCTAAATCTTTCAAGTTCTAAAATTAATTTCATATTTTAATAACTCTTGTACAAAATTTACATCTTTTATAAATATAAAATTTATGTTTTATCCCAACAAAAGGGGGAGATTGTTAATACAAATATTGTCATTAAACGTTATTTATATTTTATGATCTTTACCTAAGGTCGTGTTTGTTTTTACGAAAAAAAGTCTGACCGCCTCTTACGTCTTACCAGTCAGACGCGGTCAGACGTCCGACTTGTTTGTTTTTCTCTTCTTGGTCAGACACGGTAAGAGCTAGTTAGATCTTATTGAGAAAGAGGTTCACGGGTTATCTGATTGCCTCTTACTCTTTCCACCTCCTTCATTCACTCTCTGCTACCGACCCCTTTGCTTCACCATCGTCACCGGCAACAATTTTTCAGCCCGGCCATGCCGTCATCTTCCAGCCAACAACGGCAACAATATTCAAAGGGGTTGTGATTTTTCTTGTTTTAGCTTGATTGAGATAAGAAATAAACCGCCATTTTTTCTTGTGTTTCGTTTTTACCAAGAGAAAAAAATGAAACGTCAAAATGGTTTTGGTGGTTGAAAAAAAATATAGTGGCTTAGGTTTATCAAGTAGGGCCATGTGTATATATATTAGGTTTAGGGTTAGCTTATGGGTTGGGCTTATTATTTAGGTTAGTAGGTTTGTGATTGGCCAATAGCCCAACACAATTATGTGTTTATAATCCGAATTCTATTAAATATAAATGTGTTTTTTTGGGTTGGTTATATAAAAAAAATGATATTATAATTTGGATTACAAATAACGTTTTCGTGGATTAAACATCAGTATATATAAATGTGTTTTTAAGGTTTGTTGGATTAGATATCAAGCTAGTTTTCGTGAAAACAATGAGTTGTAGTGATAACCGTAACACGTTTGTTGACATAGATGAACCGAAACCGTGTTATGTGAATTTTAAGATTGAAACTTCCAAATATTAATCTTAAAAGATACAATCATCGTATTGTTATGGTTTACTATATACTTAAAACGGACAATTAAAATCATTGCACAATTTAAAAACAAACAACATTATTTCGCTCGATTCGGACTTCATAACCACCTCTTACCAAGAAGATGTAGTAGCGATTCGCACCAAAACATCTTAATGAAACAAACACACCCTAAGTCTTGTTAACGTCAAAAGTAAATTTAATTTTATAAAGCTTAAAGCTTGTCAAGTTTAATACATATTAAAACAAGCTTTTCATCAAATAATATCTTCATCACTCAAGCATTTATATATTGATTAATCATATTATTAATATGCCTCTAAATTATAATGTATGTTAACATTTTTAGATCAAACATGTTTTGGTTTCTTAAAAACAAAAAACATTACATATGTATTTACATTTAACATATTTCTAA
Organism: Chrysanthemum lavandulifolium; assembly: GCA_022545495.1. Classification (NCBI taxonomy): domain Eukaryota; kingdom Viridiplantae; phylum Streptophyta; class Magnoliopsida; order Asterales; family Asteraceae; genus Chrysanthemum; species Chrysanthemum lavandulifolium. The sequence continues at coordinate 147,344,681 of CM040243.1, forward strand.
AAATAGAAAACAACACATGACATCATGTAGTGTGATGAGTGTCTAAATACTCATCATTTTTGTACCAATTAAACTGCAAACACATCTGAAAACACTCAGAAATGCATCAAAATGATAAAAATATCACAAATAAGTGTTTTATGTGTTTTAAATGCAAAATATCAAAATCTTGTGAAAACGATCAAGTTTGCATAATTGGCGCTTTAGTCCCCAAGTTTCAAAAGTTGTCAAAAGCAGTCCTGTAAATCTAAATAAAGAAAAATATCATTTTGAGTCCCTAGGGATTCCTAAGTTGTCAAAATTGGTCCTTGAGATTCAAATTTACAAAATTACAACTTAGGTCCCTGAACTTTGGAATTTGGCAAAAATAGTCCTTGGAAAATAAAAAAATGTCAAAACTAGTCCTTGTACTATTGAAGGTTGTCAGTTTTAGTCCTTGTAACAACTTTGGAAAAATGGCAGGAATGGTCCTTCAAAATTTCAGAAATTACAATCTAGTCCTTGTCATTTAACCTAATACTTAGCCTTGTCAAAACTGTTTTGACCCCTGCCACTTATACCCATTTGACCCCCAGCCAACACCTTTTTGGACCCCCAAGTCAACCAAAGTCAAATAACCCATTTACCCGCCCCCACACTGTATATCTTCCCCAAGTTGCTCTGCAAACTCTCAGCCACTTCCCATCACTTTTTCCCCTTTCCACCACCCCCTCATCATCACTAACCCCCCACAATTAATGCCACCCCTACCTACAAATTGAGCCCTACAAGTCAAACCTCTCTCCCGCCAAAATTGATAAAACGGCCATCTCACTCAAAGCTCTCCCATTGGCCAAACAAAGTGGTGGGATTCTCTCAGAAGGCCACGTGGAGGATTTCTAAAGCTTAAAAGAGGAGGAAGACAGAGAAGCAAAAGCAGTAACTTAGTTTTTTTAAATTCTTGTATGTCGTATTTCTCTAAAATGTTTTAATTAGCTTTTCATTTTGTATTTTCAAGCTTTATGATATTGGAACTAAGTTATTTAGTTAATGTAATTCAGTTTGAACCTCTAAATCAAAAGTTCATTTCAGTTTCAAATCTTATGTACACCGCTTGAAATTTCAAACTTAAACTCTTGTGTTCAAAGCTTCAATAGGCTTTATTTAAGCTCAAATCAACTTATTTAAGCTCTATATAGCTTTTTGTAAGCTTGGGGAATCAGTTCAATCAAGTTCCATTGAAGGTCAACAAAAGTCAACTTAAGAAGCAAATTGGGTTCAAGCTGGTTGGAAATGGAATGGGTTGGTGCAGAGCAGTGTTTGGGTTAGATTTGACATAGAATAGTAGGTATTTGGGTTGGTATAAGCTGCACAATAAAGCTGGACAATTGTGAGTTTACATTTCATTTCTCATTCCTTAGTCAGTTTGCAGTTTGTATGTGTACTTGAAATAGTGATCATTAAACCATTTAAACCTGTCCACTAGTAGTAATTAGGATAATAATAATAAGAAAAAGTGATAACATCTACTAGATAAGTGTTTAGCCAAGTTAAAAGTAGTAAAAACAGTTTCAAGGGAGTGTTTGGTTTCTTGTCAAAACGCCCCAAAGGCTTAGTCGTTGGTTGTCTTTTGTTGTTTCATGTTTGTTAAGCCATTATAAACTCATACATGTCTTTGAATTGCATCTATGACCATAATAGTCCAAATCACGGGTTAACTGTCATAGCCATTTCAACGTTGAGATTTTTAATTAGCAAACCCTTGTTTTGTGTTTAAAAGTCATATCCATAACTTCTGATCTTCATTTAATCACAAAACATCAAAATCGCTTAACAAATCATGATCCAAGTTCGCTTTAGTCAACATCTTAATCACAAAGGAAAGTCAAACTTGAAAACCGCTTTTAGCCCAACTAGCAAGATTTTTCACGTGTTCATTCTTGGGCCAAATCAAGTAAAACTTTGGGTGTTAAAAGTTCAACTGGTCTCATTGCTTTTACCATTTTTGTAGAATTTTAGAAATTTTCTAAAAGCTTCAAACAAGCTTGTCTTTGGGTCTTATATGCCTCGCTTCACAACTCGGTTTCCTTGAGATTTTCTCGCTTATTGCGAGAGCTTATCCGAGCTCATTAGAGCTTTACTTGGTCCGCCTTTTGGTTTCAAAGTAGTTGACCAGGTCTTCTCAAGTTCTAATTATTGCTTTTCATTTTAGCTTATCGAGCGACTTGTACTTAAGCATCAAACTTGGTACCTTTAATCGTTTTAAGAATAAGCTCAAATAAGTCAAATCTTTGGGTTGGCTATCCAGAGCTTAAGGCTTGTTGTTTCTTGCTTCATTTTAGTAGTTTTAGTATATTAATGCTTCTATTTCAGTTTGGTAGCTTGTGGTGATCATTTGGCTTATTCAAGTGCTTATTAATAAGCACTTACAATAGCAGTTTCATTTTCTTCCAAACAACACCATGTTTTTCTATTTTTCCTAGATTCATAATATCATTTTAGAGTTTTCTTGAATTTTTCACATTTTTCCATAACAGTTTGCTATTTTTCTTAATTAAAAACAGTTTTTAGGCCATTTTAAATAACTTTTAATACAATTAAATCAGAAAAAGTTCAAAAAAATAATTTTTCAATTTTCTTAGGTTTAGATAAATATAAAAAGTAAAAAAAGTAATTTTCCAGATTTTTCATAGTTTATTTTGTAAATTTTAGTAATTTAATTAGTTTTAAATAGTTTAAAATCCATAAAAATAGAAAATAATCAAAAAATATAAAATAGTTTTGAAAATTCTTTTTGTTATTTTAGATTTTTCCAAGTCATAATTTTATTTTTCTAGGTTTATTTCCTATTTTCTTGTAATTTAGGTTATAATTTAATAGTTAAAATAGTTTTTAATTAATAATAATTAATTAAATAGTTATAAAATAACTTTCTTTTTCTATAAATTTTCTTTTATCATTAGGTTTGTAAAATGTCATTTTCATATTTTTAGGATTTATATTGTGTAAGTTTCACGTTTTTATTTCAGACGTCACGTAGTTTTTAAATTAAGTTTTATAAAACATAAAATCAAAACATCATTGTAAAAATAGTGATAGCGTTTATTTAATATTTTTATCTTTTAATTTCCTTTAATTTGCATTTAAGCCCCTGTAGTTTATGGGCTTTCTCTTTAGGTATAGATCATTCACTATCCTTTCACGCTCAAATCCTCCGATCACTTTACGTTTGACTATTCTCGCACTGCTGGGACTTAACGACCGGGAAACACTATACTCTCTCGATCTTCATTGCATTCGTGCTTAAGTCGCTTTAAGTTTCTTACAGGTTGGCCATTCACAAAGTGGTCACTGCATGAGAAAACTTGACGGCTTTGCACCGATCATAGTGTATCATTGAAATCTCTGAAGATTTCACTAGATACTTTGTGTAGATTTAGACTCTACATATCTTACACAATCTTTGATAGATATGGTTGAATTTGGTAAAATTTTGGTGATCTTGTTTGTCGGACCCCGACAAGACAAATTAATACACAGTGGAACACTTTTAAGGGTTCCGTGGTCCGTGGTGCTCACCGATCATTTTGGCTATAAATAGCAAGCCAAACCAAGTTGATTTCTCATCCCTTTCTAGTATATTCACATACATTCCTTCTCTCTAACATTTCTAACGCAGTTTTATATCATTATAGTGATCTTCTTTTGTAGCAAAGAAGATCAAGGCATATTCAAGCTTCAACAAATAGTTGGAAGTCTTGTTTGTTTGTTGTTGTATGATCTAGTGTTGATTCATACATCATTGTTGTACCAAACCATCATAAACTTGTGAGTGTAGGTGGTTAGTATTTTAGTCCTTAAAATACATTGTGTGTGGGAGTGGTTGTGCCTTTGAAAGAACTCGACATCTAGCTTAGTGTCGGAAATAGTGTGTAAGCGGTGTAAAGGTTTCTCCACGGTGAAAGGAGCTTGTTGGCTAGTGAAGTTAAACTCTCGAGTGTGAGACTCGGCGAGTGGAGTAGGGCAAGGAAAAAGAGTCCTTGTAGACCGAATCTGTTAATACAAATAAGCCGTAAAAACGCTTATTTATATATTACGATCTTCTAGTGTTTTGTCGATAACAAACGAAAATTATTTTAACGAAACAAATAAAATACGTAAATGGTTTGAGCCAATACTTCTCTAACACACTTACGTTTTCACATAAAACACTAAAAGAAGTATAAGTGATTTTATGATTTAGTCATACATATGTACAACAACTAGTGTTTAAATATTGGGTAAATATATACATAATTAGTATGTATTATAATGGGTAATATAAATGGGTAGAACCTTAAGTATTTGACCCATTGACCAAATACATTGAATGTAGTTGGGTATAACCCAAAGTCCATGACCCATACCCTAGAAGCATGACCCATAACCTATTGCATGACATCATGCTTATGTCATATATGGATATTATCCATGACCTATGATTTAATCCATGACCCATGGACTAGATGCATTGCATCTTGTAGATACATTGTATCTACTTGGATACCCATGATCCATAACTCATCACCCATGACCCAAAACCCATGGGCAAAACGGAGCGTCCCACGGATCTCCAGCAATACACTGGACGGATCCCTCAAGTGAGGGATCTGTGGGATCCGTGGAACAGTAGTTGTTTTTCTTCCATAAACAGTGAACCATTTCTTCATTGTTTCTCACCCTTTTCTCACATATTTTCTCTTTTTGAGTTATAAACTCTCTAACCCCGCATCCAAGTGATCTATGTATGTAGCTTTTGTTTTATGTGATTCTCTAGGTTCCTCTTAAAGGCGAGATCACCATCTTTTGAAGATGAGCAAGCTCAAGTCCATGAGTTGCCATGCTTCATTATCATCAAGACCGAGGTTCTCTTGTTGATAGTTCTCTTCTTTCTCATAAAGTGTAGTGTTGAAGATATTAGTGAAAGATGTCTAAAGGGTCAAGGCGAAGACATTAGTGAAAGGTGTCGAACGTCCGTATTGAAAGCACTAGTGAAGGGTGCTTAGAAGTCAAGGCTAAAGGCATTAGTGAAGGATGCCTGAAGTTAAGTCACAAGGCGTTAGTGAAAAGTGCCTTAAGATCGAGTCAAAGGCATTAGTGAAAGGTGCCTAAGATGTACATTCGATATGGTGTGTTCGATGTACAAGATAGATTAGTATTGGGTCAAAGGATATTGATATCCTTGTTGATGTTGTTATAAGGAGTGGATCTCCTTTGGGGCTAGTTATTGTTGTAGTTTTGGGTAGTAGTTCCTCCATTGTAATGGAACCCTGTGATTCAGCCTATCTGGGATAAAGGGTAGGCGACGCCGTGATAGGTTTGGTTCTACCGTGGAAGAACCCTGGTTAGCCTAGTACCGGAAAAAGAGTAGGCAACGTTGTGAAGGCTTCTCCGCCATAAGGAGTTGGTGTCGTGTAGTGTTTACAAACTCTCGAGTAGGTGACTCGAGGATTGGAATAGGGCAAGAATGTGTCCTTGTAGCCGAACCACTATAAATACTCGCTTGTGGTTTTGTTCTTCTTACTCCTTATTCATTCATTACATATTTATATATGCTTGTCTATCAACATCCAACACACATGTTTAAATAGATTGACATAAGTCGATCTAAATAGTTTAAAACCAAGTTTTAATCGGTAACACTATTCAACCCCCCTTCTAGTTTTTCACAATTGGCATCGGGCGTCGTTACCAAGTTTCTTAGAGTATAGTGTACTTTAAAACTTGATACGATCCATGTTTAATTGAAAACTATAAAGAAGGTCGCTTTTACAAAAACATCATGTTTTCAAAACACCTTGTTTGGATGTTGATTAGATGACAACATTTTTGTTATATATTTTTTTTGTCTATTTGCACTAACCTTCCTTCTCATGTTGCTTTGTTAAAGTTCATACCTATCAAGCCATAGGAATTGCTTGGTAACAAGAATACCTTCCCTAAGAAGGTGTCTTAAACACGAAGGAACTAGAGTTGTCTTGTGACATTTGTTGTGTCATTTGTAAAGACATTCCTAAGTGCATTAGAGGTATGATCTCCCACTTTACATTAGCTTAAATAATAAGTATGCTTACATAGAAATTTATATGATGATCTTTTGCACATACTTATATATTACACGTAGCTCGTTAGGAAACTTTTTCTTGCATACGTGTTGCTCTTTCGCTCTAAAGTCTAGGTTTATAAATTAGTATTTTACTTAATCCAAATCATATTTTCTAATAATAAAACAAAACACAAATCTTAAAATTTCTCCTTCCCATAAATCCTCCTCCGACATCCACTCCACCAAATCCTCATTTTTCAAATCTTCCACTTTCAAAAATTTACCACTCATTCAAACTTCATCTTCCTTCTCTTCTCATCTCATTTCAAACCAAAACCAAGAAGGATCTTCATCAACATGGTTTACATCACCTTCGTACTCATCGTCTTAACACTCATCGCTCTCGTGTTCCCCATAATTAAGTTTTCTTATGGAGACATGTACTTTGTGTTGTTAATCTACATTGGCGTTATATACCCAATCCTTTGTATCGTTCTTAGCATTGAAATGTGTTAGGAATTAGAAATTCCAGGAATTAAAGAGTCGGTCACCTCAAGTATATGTATTCGTTAGAAAGCTCGTAGTCGTAGTTCTTTTAAGTTAAGTAGTATTTAGTTAAGTAACACCGTGGAGGACTGGACGGGTCTTTACCCACCGTGATGCCCGATCCACACCCGTTGTGTGGCGATTTATGTAAGATTATAAATACTCTCTACCTCCCAGGTAGAGTTGGAGCTCATAATAATATCTTTCACTTTCTCTCACTAAGTTCCCTAAACCTCTAACTTTCTCTCTAGAATTCCATCTATATGCTACTTTGTGTTATGAGTTGATGTGTATGTGAAAAGTTATATCTTACAATTGGTATCAAGAGCCATGGTTAGATCATATCTTGCACATCTTTGGATTTCTAGGGGTTTTAGGTGGTTTTTGAGTTTGAAAAGTTTAGTGGTTTTTGCATCATTTGGTTGATTTCTTGTGTTAAAGTTTGAATTTTGTTAGTACTTTTATGTTTAGAATCATCACAAGTGTTTAGGTTTTCATTTGTAAGCTTGAATCATCTTGGTTGGGTTGTTTTGGATTGAAAAGTGATGTTTATATGGTTTTTCTTGCTAGCGACTTAGCTCACTGACTATTTTCATCATAGCGACTTGCTTTACAAATTTGTAGCGAGTTACGCTTTAGACCCAGCGAGTTAGATCTAGCGAGTTAAAGTACAAGTAGTGGACTCCACCACGAGTAGCGACTTGTGGTAGCGACTTGGTCTCAGAGAGTTGCTCTTTAGCGACTTGCATCTTTGGCGACTTGAGTAGCGAATCTTCGCCAAAATTTTGCTAGCGACTTGAGTGTTAGCGAGTTACTACTTAGCGACTTCACATCCGGCTAGCGACTTGGGACTCTAGCGAATTAGTGGTGTAGCGAATTAAGTGTTAGCGACTTAGTGCATTATCTTCTAGCGACTTAGTGCATTATCTTCAGCGACTTGAGTGATTGTTTACGCTTTCTCTTGATTTAGTAAAATCCCGTGAAAGAATCTATTTCACGGTTTAATCATAGAGTTATAAAATCCCGTATAATCTGTTAACATGTCTACCAACGCTCCTACCGCCATCTCCACTGCTGTCGAGGATGTTCAAGCAATGGCTCGGATACTCGCCCACCCATGCTTGACAGAATCGACTACGATTCTTGGGCTCAACGAATCGATTGTATTGCCTTGAAAGGAAAATGGTGTCAACATTCTCAAATCCATTGATGAAGGACCATATCGAGTTGAGACGACTAGAGACATACTTGATACTAATGAAGATGGTACTCTGCTTACGGAATGGATGGACCTAAGATGTATGATGAGCTTGATGATAAGGATAAAAGAGATTTGATGCGAGATATCGTGGCTTCAAACATTGTTCTTCAAGGTCTTCCTAAAGACATCTACAAGTCGATCAACCATAACACCGATGCTAAGGCGCTTTGGGATAATGTTAAGATGCTTCTCTCGGTTCGTAATTAACTATGGAAGACAGAGAATCCCAACTCTATGACTAATTTGAGCACTTCAAGATGAAACCGGATGAGAATGTCTATGAGTACTATGTGATATTTCATAAGTTAGTTAATGACATGAGGAACATCGAATGACTATGCCTAACATTGCTTAAACTCAAAATTTGTGAACAACATGAATCCGAATGGCACAAGTTTGTTACCGTGAAGCTCACTAAAGGATTGAAGAATACAAACTATGAACAACTCTATGCCTTCCTCCTTCGTAATGAGAGACATGCTATGTTTGAAAAATTGATTCTCAATCGCTCAAAACCAACCAGGAGAGACAAGCTCGCCTAATGACTCTACGACTTTCTACTCAAACATCGGAATCACAACCAAAGCATCACAAGTCATACCTTGGGTAATGGTAATCACAAACTCATTCCCGATCCTATGTACAAACAAGTCGATGCCGATGCTCACGCTGGTAACTTCATTAATCAACTAGCTCTTCTCATTAGTCAAAACATGAATACTCCCACAAACCAACAACAACCTCGAGCGAGATCTAACCCACACAATCAAGCCACCGTTAAAGATGGAAGGATCGTGGTGCAACCAGCTCGGAAAGACATGATGATCGGGGGCGAGTGGAGTGGAGAGGTTATGTTGGCAACCGTAATCGAGGAAGGAATGGTAACCAAGGTCAAGCTAAGCCCATCAAATGTTATAACTGTGGTGGTGAGGGACACATTGCAAGGAACCGCACATCTCCAAAGCGCCCACGCACGCCGACATTTGAGATAAGATGTCACGCACAAGGTCGGGACAATGGTCTTGCTTTGATGAAGAGGAATTGTTGTTTCGTCGAGGGAAATGCCAAGACCTATGATGCGAGATGTGGATGAGCAGCCTATTCGTGAGATAGGTCACAATCATCGAATGCCTTTCAAGTCGTGGACCGTGATGCATACGACTGATGTGGATGATGGACCTACTAAGACACACAATTTTATGGCTAGCATTTCTCCAATGGTTTCTCCCAAGGTCTCTTCTTCACCACTAGCTAGGCCATCCCATGACAAGCTCATCTCGTAGGTATTAAAACTATACGATGATGTCGATGTGCAATGATGCATGACAAAGTACAATCAATCTGAAACTATTGAATCAAATATTGAAAATATGGGTAATATGGGTAATATCGATATTGTCCCATATGATCAATATGTGAAACAAAGTGAAAGTGAAGTTGTACCAAGTGATGCATCTTCCGCGGTCAACAATGACTATGTTTTTGATGAATACACCGCATGCCTCTGATGATTCCGTAATTTAAACTAAATGCCTATAAAGAACGTGGTTGCTATTTATGAACAACGTGCTAAGTTTGAGTTGACCACCGTGAAGGTGAAATGGATGACCAAGTGAGTACAAGAATTAGAAAAGTAAGTTCGAGAGAAAAGTATTGAAACAAGAATTAAATTCCTTGCAAGAAAAACTTTCTAAAACAATAAACAAAAACAAGAACTTCAAGAAAATGTGAAAATGCTTAAGCAAGAATTTAATGCAAAGGAATCAAAACTCTTGAGAGATTTTTCCAATCAAAACTTTGAAAACAAACTTGAAAACAAGTTGTACATACAAGGAAACACCATTCATACTGCTCACATGGTCACTAAACATCGAGTCTTAAGCGATAAGCATAGCATTCCCCTTGTTGAGGAACCAAATCCAGAGGTAATTAAAAAGGCTAGAAATGCTCATAAGGTGCTTTATGATGGTAATGAAATCCTTAAGCCTAGGCAGAAACCTAGTTGCGTTGTGTGACAACCCGTACTTTCAGGTCATTTCTCGACATCGTTCATGTCTCATTATTTCAACATTTTAGTAAACTTGGTTTACTTGTTTCAAATTCGCAGAACCTTGGAGGTTTAGCGGCTAATTCATGATCATGACATCACGCACATTTCATATGGACTATGAGTAGTCTACATTTCATTGACATCATGTGCATCTCATTAGTACATGCACGACATTTCATTTCACCTTCAACGCGTAATTTTTATATTTAATAATTTTTATCGCGTGAGTTTTTATTTTGATTATTTAACCCGTTACTTTCAAAAATGATCCCGAGGAATTTTTAAACTTACATTTAATTTATAAAAACTATATTTTTAGTTTTCCTAGTGTTTCACATTTATTTGGTACTTAAATCATTAAAGTTTAATTATTACGTCGTTTCCTTAAAAATTTTACGATAATTATTTTATCACCCGAATTTCACAAGGAAAGTATTTTTACAATTTTTATCACCTCAATACAATCTATGTTGATTTACTAAAAACTTACTTGTACCTAAAGACTACCTTTTACCTTTCAAGTTACAACTAATTACACAATTTTATTTAACAAGTTTTATACAAATAATTATACAAGTTGCAAGTAAAAAAAAAATAATAAATCTTTGAGGAACAAGATCCCCAAATTTCGCCTTGGGTGTATTTCATTTAAGAATTTGTACTAAAATCCAACTTGTATATATATACACACAATCTCACAATTTCACTCATTTTTTCAACTACAATAATTCAAGTTAGATGAAAAAAATCTTCTCTCTTTTTGGTACTCATCAAACCGCCATCACATAGTAGCTCAAGGGGATCAAAATTTTATCAAGTTCAAGTGTTATATCAATCTAGTTTATACTCTTTTATGGTTTTGAAATAAAACCAAGAGTATTTAGGATAATCCTTGTACTTACACCTCTTCATTATCACTAGTAAGCATATTCTTATCATTTTTATGTTTCCTCTTCATTTTCATATGTTTCTTTTCATTTTTGGAGCTTATATGCATGTATTGTTGTTTATACCATTTATTTCTTGATTTTTAAGTTATATATACAATATAGTCATCCTATAATTATTCCCAAGTTATTCTTTGGTCTTGATGGTGATTAGGAACCCATGACACCCTAAGAAGGTGTATGGTAGGATTAGATTAGCTTTGGAGTTGATTTGAAGGGATTAGAATAGGTTTTGTCCGAGAAAAACTATTTTCGTAAACTATATTTTACGCTCTGTCCTTAAAACGAATTTCTGGAAAACCCACTGATGGTACGACATTTTGGCCTTGATAATTAGAAAATATACTTTAAAACGAATGCGGGTCGCTTGAACGGATAAAACGGAGTTATAACGGTTGTGGTGAATTTTTAAAGTTTGGCGACGAAAGTATATTTTTCAAAAATTCAGCAAGCGCTTTTACATATTTCGGGTCAAAACGAGCCTTAAGCTTCACAAATTATTTCGACTAGTCAAAATATATTAGTTTACTTCGATACGGGTTAAGGACATATTTTACGAGAAAACGGATTTAAAACGACAAATATATGGCCATTTTCATAAAGTTGCCGTAAGTATTATTTTTCCTAAAAATTATATTATTTCTACGTTACAAGTATTTCATTAGCTATATCGTCCATGTTTATGCGCTTTTAACTATGATGCAAAACTTTTTATAACGGTGTCTTCTAGTAAAATCAAGTTCATCGGCCATATTTTTCAAAACAAAAGCCGCTTTGTCAAGCGGAGTTATGGTGAATTATTTACGGATGTTCAAACATTGGTCAAACTCATTTTCCGCACACAATTCACAAAACCACCATCTTTAGTCTTTGATATCTTTATGATCGAGACCTTGGACTTAAAACTCCCCGAATGAAACTTTTAGATATCGATACAAACTTTCCAAAACCGCCGAGTTCGTTTTCAACGATCGACGACACCATTTTACGACTACTTTTCCGAGTCATTTTTGCCGATTTCATGATTTTTCCGACGACATTGTTTTGCGACGAAAAATGGTAATTTCACCAAAATCATTATAAAACCATTGTAGGATGACATTTTGACGAAAACATGTAAAGTCATTTTGAAGGGTTAAGACGCCAAAAGAGTATTGTTCGTCGACGAGTAATATTTTCAAAACCCGTAAATGGTATAAATAACATACGGCGTGCATGCATAGTATTACATTGCAACTCATGACATATCATATCATTCGTCATAGGTCGCGGATAACGCATCTCATTATACCTCAGTGTACTCACTCTTGTCATCTCGTCAGTTTACCAAGTGAGTCTCATAGCCCCTACTTTTACTTGCTTTCAATTGTTTGTACTATTTTGGGGGAGATACATGCTCAAACTGTTTTCATTCACTTTCACAAGTACTTTAACATTTAAGGATTACTGTGAGTCTCATAGCCCCTACTTTTACTTGCTTTCAATTGTTTGTACTATTTTGGGGGAGATACATGCTCAAACTGTTTTCATTCACTTTCACAAGTACTTTAACATTTAAGGATTACTGTGAGTCTCATAGCCCCTACTTTACTTGCTTTCAATTGTTTGTACTATTTTGGGGAGATACATGCTCAAACTGCTTTTCATTCACTTTCACAAGTACTTTAACATTTAAGGATTATGTGAGTTTCGTAGCCCTACTTTTACTTGTTTTCATAACTGCTTGGGGAGATACATGCTCAAACTGCATTTCATGCTCATAAGTACTTTAAATTTATCATGAGTACCATTGTTTCTAAATCAAAGGTTATACTATATAAATTGTTCTTGTTTATGTGCTATGGTACTACGTCAGATAACGCTCTAAATCGCTTGACTATCGATATACATTGAGTTAGGTGCTATTGATTATGTGCTATGGTCCTATTGATTAAGTGCTATTGTTCTATGTCGTGTTAGGTACTAGTGTGAATCCATTTGACATCATATGTTTGGAACATAAACTACACACATTCGGCAAGGGTTGTGAACACACAGTTGCAAGTTTTGTATGGGCTGACTTGAACCGAGTGGATTTACAATGCCTTTGCTACCTAAACGATTTTGAAAGTCTTTACATTTCAACGATTTACAATGCCGTAGTCGCATAAACGATTTTGAAGGCTTTACATTTCAAAACAAACTCTATGAACTCACTCAACCTTTGTGTTGACACTTTTAGCATGTTTTAATCTCGTGTATCTAAGGCATTCACTTCATGGCACGATTGGGACACATCATGGAGTCGTGATGACGACGCTGCCTCACTTGAGTTTTACTTACTTTAAAACATCGTTTGAATTGTAACAAACTTATTTCCGCACGTTGATTTACATTTGGGACCTACTTTGTAAACTCGATTGTTTTATTAAATCAAACGATGTATTTTCCAAACGACACTTTAGGTCGCTCAATATAACCGTGATTGTGATGCTATGACAATCAATCCCTGTGAATTCCATTCCGCCGCAAAATGTAATTGGGGTGTGATGATTACATCGAGCTTCAGCTATAGAGAACTAGGTTGCATCATTGACCCTAGACTATAACTACATTATCATAGCATCTCATCATTTCATCATAAGTGCATGTTCACTTTACATGCGGATTATACGTACATTTTTTCGAGTTATTTACTTTCATTTCATATCGATTGTCACATGGATGCCCTTAAATGCCCATCCCATTATCTTTTCCTCATACTCTAAGTGGAGAATTCCTTGTCATTCCCTATTACAATTTTTATATCAGCTGATTCATCATCGATAACGTCGAATGCCGGGATAAACTTTAAATAGGGCGAAGACACTCTCACTCCTTTGTTTCACCACTAACATGTCGAGTTACACTTTATTCACACACTAAGTCTCTAAACCATCATACATTGAAGCACTTACAACACCTCATAACCCATCTTTTCGGAACCCGTCGATCATTTTTGAAACATAATCTCAAATTTATCATTACTTATCACAATTCTTTGGAGTGTTTATTATTAACATCGGATTTTGATACGCCTCACATTTCCTCTTGTTTTGAAGAAGATATGGCAATCAAGAAAGCTACGCTGAAATGACCCAAGCAAGAATTCAAAGTTGGTGAATGATAGCATTGCTAATGCTTTAAGAACTCGAAAGGGAAGCGGTATCGCTGCCGCCGAGGTCATGACGGTTTCAGAGTCAGCAAGAAGGCTTGCTACTACTATCGAAATGCCGAGGATCCGGAGTTAAGAAATGTTCGTACAAAGATTTCAAAAGTGGTGAACCCACTAAGTTCCGAGGTACCGAGGAGCTACAATGGTTAGATGGTTTGAAAAGTTGGAATCGGTATTTTGCTTTGTAACCGTCCTGATGATAGTAAAGTTAAGTTTGCTACGAGCACTTTACTCGATGGAGCGTTGTCATGGTGGAATTCAGTTGGTATGGAAAATGCTTCTAAGCTTACGGGAGGAATTTAAGAGCTTGGTACTAAGAAGTTTTGTCCTCTAATGTAAATCAAAAAGTTGAGATGGAGTTCTATGAATTGGTCACGATTGGGTACGACATTGACACATACATCTCGAGATTCCGAATTAGCCGCTATGGATGGTTTCTCGATAATGAAAAGTTGCTAAGGCTTTTATCGAGGACTTCCGAGGTCATTCATGTGACATCTTTGATCCACAAACAATCGAGGAAGCTATTCGAGTTACTCGTAAGTTGATGGCACAAGTGTGAAGCGAGGTAAGTACACTAAACTACTACAATAACCAAAACAACAACAACAACGACGAAACCAAATCAACCAAACAAAAGAAAATGGAAAATGACCAGAAGGTTATGATAGACAACCAAAACCATAACACTAACCATCACCAACAACATAATAGAAAGAAGAGCTGGGTCTATGTTGCCGCACCAACAAGGGGAAGAGCTTATGCGAAACTTACCGCGATGCCACCAATGCACGCTACATCATAATGGTCCATGTGGTATATGCTTTAGTCACAAAGTAGGACACCTTAAGGACCGTAAGGGCAAGACCATAGTTACGTGCTTCGGCACTATCGGAATCAATGTCCTCAAAACCAAGGTCAACAAGTCGATGGTGTTATATGTTAAGGAGCTCACAAGGTATCAACGACGCGATAATGAAAAGTTGTCTAAGTTTATGGCTTTGATATAAGATGTACTACTTTGCTAGGACTCATCTATCGCTCACATGGTCACTAAACATCTTCTCTCCTCGAGTCTCGAAGCGATAAGCATGGCACAAGGTGAAGCGAGGTAAGTACACCAACACCAACCGAAACAACAACAACCCCAACAACCGCATCAACTACTACAATAACCAAAACAACAACAACAACGACGATAACAGCATTCTAATTCGTGAAGAATCCATTGTAGTAGTCTTATATGAGTAAGCAATCCGTAATCGAGCCAAATTTTCCTTCAAAACCACTTGTTTCCGCTTGATCCGCGAATTATGAGTTGCAAAGATCGAGCTAGAAACAAGTGATTTAGCCTAATCTCATGGAGGGTTTTGAATGGGAAAGTTTGCTACATCAAACCCTAAACCCGTTAGACTTAATAACGATTGAATTCGTGGACCAATTCCTTTTGATGGGCGAATGTGACAACCCGTATTTCGTGTCATTTCTAACAAATTATTTCAACATTTTAGTAAACTTGGTTTACTTGTTTCAAATTCACAGAACCTTGGAGGTTTAGCGGCTAATTCATGATCATGACATCACGTAGGACTATGAGTAGTCTACATTTCATTGAGGTTGATTTACTAAAAACTTACTTGTACCTAAAGACTACCTTTTACCTTTCAAGTTACAACTAATTACACAATTTTATTTAACAAGTTTTATACAAATAATTATACAAGTTGCAAGTAAAAAAAATAATAAATCTTTGAGGAACAAGATCCCCAAATTTCGGCTAGGTGTATTTCATTTAAGAATTTGGTACTCCAAAATCCAACTTGTAATATATACACAATCTCACAATTTCACTCATTTTTTCAACTACAATAATTCAAGTTAGATGAAAAAATCTTGACACCCAAGAAGGTGTATGGTAGGATTAGATTAGCTTTGGAGTTGATTTGAAGGGATTAGAATAGGTTTTGTCCGAGAAAACTATTTTCGAAACTATATTTTACGCTCTGTCCTTAAAACGAATTTCTGAAAACCCACTGATGGTACGACATTTTGGCCTTGATAATTAGAAAATATACTTTAAAACGAAAAACGGATAAAACGGAGTTATAACGGCCGTGGTGAATTTTAAAGTTTGGCAGTATATTTTTCGAAAAATTCAGCAAGCGCTTTTACATATTTCGGTCAAAACGAGCCTTAAGCTTCACAAATTATTTCGACTAGTCAAAATATATTAGTTTACTTCGACACGGTTAAGGACATATTTTACGAGAAAACGGATTTAAAACGACAAATATATGGCCATTTTCATAAAGTTGCCGTAAGTATTATTTTCAAAAATTATATTATTTCTACGTTACAAGTATTTCATTAGCTATATCGTCCATGTTTGCGCGCTTTTAACTATGATGCAAAACTTTTATAACGGTGTCTTCTAGTAAAATCAAGTTCATCGCCATATTTTTCAAAACAAAAGCCGCTTTGTCAAGCGGAGTTATGGTGAATTATTTACGGATGTTCAAACATTGGCCGAAACTCATTTTCACACACATTCACAAAACCACCATCTTTAGTCTTTGATATCTTTATGATCGAGACCTTTTGGACGAAAACTTCGAAACTTTTAGATATCGATACAAACTTTCAAAACCGTCGAGTTCGTTTCTAACGATCGACGACACCATTTTACTACGACTACTTTTCCCGAGTCATTTTTGCCGATTTCATGATTTTTCCGACGACATTGTTTTATGCATTTAAAATGGTAATTTCACCAAAATCATTATAAAACCATTGTAGGATGACATTTTGACGAAAAACATGTAAAGTCATTTTTGAAGGGTTAAGACGTCAAAAGAGTATTGTTCGTCGACGAGTAATATTTTCAAAACCCGTAAATGGTATAAATAATATACTAAGTGCATGATAGTATTACATTGCAACTCATGACATATCATATCATTCGGCATAGGTCGCGATAACGATCTCATTATACCTCACAGACTCACTCTTGTCATCTCGCTGCTTACCAAGTGAGTCTCATAGCCCCTACTTTTACTTGCTTTCAATTGTTTGTACTATTTTGGGGGAGATACATGCTCAAACTGTTTTCATTCACTTTCACAAGTACTTTAACATTTAAGGATTACTGTGAGTCTCATAGCCCCTACTTTTACTTGCTTTCAATTGTTTGTACTATTTTGGGGAGATACATGCTCAAACTGCTTTCATTCACTTTCACAAGTACTTTAACATTTAAGGATTACCGAGTCTCATAGCCCTACTTTACTTGCTTTCAATTGTTTGTACTATTTTGGGAGATACATGCTCAAACTGCTTTCATTCACTTTCACAAGTACTTTAACATTTAAGGATTAATGCGAGTTTCAAAACTGCTTGGGGAGATACATGCTCAAACTGCTTTCATTCATGCTCATAAGTACTTTAAATTTATCATGAGTACCATTGTTTCTAAATCAAAGGTTATACTATATAAATTGTTCTTGTTTATATATGGTACTACGTCAGATAACGCTCTAAATCATTGACTATCGATATACATTGAGTTAGGTGCTATTGATTATGTGCTATGGTCCTATTGATTAAGTGCTATTGTTCTATGTCGTGTTAGGTACTAGTGTGAATCCATTTGACATCATATGTTTGGAACATAAACTACACACATTCGGCAAGGTCATAACACACAGTTGCAAGTTTTGTATGGCTGGACTTGAACCGAGTGGATTTACAATGCCTTTGCTACCTAAACGATTTTGAAAGTCTTTACATTTCAACGATTTACAATGCCGTAGTCGCATAAACGATTTTGGAAGGCTTTACATTTCAAAACAAACTCTATGAACTCACTCAACCTTTGTGTTGAAAAGATGAATAAGAAACAAATGGAGTGATCCCAAATGCAAAGAATTGTAAAAACATAATTATCACTTTGTAAACTCGATGATTAAATCAAACGAAGGAATATAACTGGATTGTGATGCTATGACAACAATCCTCGTGAATTCCATTCCACGTTTACAGCCTCGAGGAAGATAAGAAATCAAATTTGTTGAATAAGAAACAAATGATCCCAAATGCAAAGTCACTCCTCATGATTACAAGAAGGAAAACTGGGATTTAGACTTTGTTGAAACAAGTCTTCTCGGAAAAGGATTTAGATAAGGAAAATATTGTTGAAACAAACCTCCCTTTGAAAATGCCTAGAGCGATCGTGTATCCTCCTAATACACCAATGCATCTTGTACCTAGAACAATTGCCACTAAAAGCAAGACATTAATTAGCCAATACGTTATATTTCAACTATTTGTTGATTTTGAGAAAACTTGCAAGAAAAGGATCACACCCACCGTATAATCAAGGAGAAAGGGTTTTGAACAAATGAAAGAATGTTATTTAATCGAGGTCATGCCCTTCTTTAAACTTCTAAAAGATCACTTGAGAGTCTTAAAAGGGATAGAAACCGATATTAAGGAATGGAAAAGGAATTTGATGCAATGGTTGTTGAAGTTAGTACTATGAGCGCAGCATCAAATATAATGAGATTGAGAGAAAGAACTTGCATACATTAAATGAGAATCTTATTACCGAATGTGTTGCTCAAGATGTGTTTTTCATCGCTTCAAATTGCTCTATTAATGCTTCCAAATTTCATGAACTATCTCGCGCCTCGAAAGTCTCCCATGATCGTGTCATTGAGTCGAAAAATCTAATTCTAAACTAAACGAGAAAATTGAATCGATGATCACGACAATTTCGTTAAACATTTTTCTAAACTAGAAGTTGAGCATTTTAATTTACAACTAAAATATCAACATCTTAAAGAAAATGTCAAAACTTCAAATGTCAAGACATCTTCGATGCTCCGAGTTTGATGCGCTTTTCAATTAACAAACGTGATGAATGATTCAAGCTCGCAACACGATCGTAAAGTTGAAAGCCCAAATCTCTCAATTAAAGGGTCAAACAAACAATATGACAGCTCCCAAATGCCTCCTCCTTTAGATTCTCGAATTCTCAAACGCTTCATCTTCAAAACCTAGTAAATGCTTTACGTATGAAAACGAAAGTTTTCGAAGAAAATGAAAAGGTTAAACGTCATTTCAATGAGTTATTTGAATCAATTAAAGTCACCGTAATAAAAACAACTAACAAATAGCTTCATTGCAAAAGGAAATTGAGAATCAAGAGTCGTAAAAGGGAAAATGCCAATGACCAATGGGGAGAATGGTGTATCAAAGGTTCACTCTGTAATAAATATGCTTTGTCTGCGACATATGTCCCTCCTCATCTAAGAAACAACAAACTAGCTATTCAAACATATTTTTCATCTCTTAAGGATTGCTTAGAATGCCTCGTGAGATTGTTGAAGAGACAAGCTAGAGAAACCTCATGATAATGCAATTGACATGCATGCTTATATGCCAAACGATCTCAAGAAATCTTAGAATGCTTGATCACAATATGCCCAAAGTCATTAGTGAGAGAGTAAACCTTTGATTCCATGCTCAATGCCTAATGCCAAGCATGATATGCACTGATTCAGAGCGCGCTTTTAAGGGTTCGATTCTAGATCCACAATGCTAAGAAAGAGAACTCAAGTATGCCTTCTAGAGTACAAATCTCAAGACTTAGTTTTAAGAATGTGAACCGTAGTGCACCGCATGTAGTTCAGATCCCAAAGACATCTAAACAGTGTGGTGCAAAGAGTAGTAAACAAACTAATGTTCCCATTCCTCTACAGAGTAATCAAGACATTAAAGGAGCAGTCAAAGTCTCAAGACAATACAAGGAATGATAGGACCTCGCAAGCTAAGAATGTGCACCGGAAAAGAGTAAAGAACAATCTAGGAACTTTAAGTTTGAATCGAATAAAACGAATCGTGTTGATTCTAGTATTAGCCTTAGGCGATCGTAATTAATTCAATTCGATACTATTTGCAAACCTTGTACCGATGTCCGCTTGAATTTCGCTTTCTAATCATGAATGTGGTGTTAATGTTCGCCTAATGATGTTAATTGTCCGCTAATATTGTTAATGCTAAAATTTATGCTAAGAAGGCTAAAAGGCAAAACGAAGAAAGTTAGAAAACAAAGGAAACCCACAGAAGAACATTCAAGAAAATAGGCTTTTATTGGACACCGTTGGTCTTAAGACTAATCGATAATGCCCACTAGAAAATGGATGCCTACCGTAGAACTATTCCCTTAAGAAGTGATCACACCGTGAATGTGGTTAATACCGACACTAGTATCGCATCTATTCACAACGATTCCATTGCCTCACTTTCGATATGAATGCTTCTATTTCGATGCGGGTGTTCCAAACATTGTTACTAACCAAATGGAACCCATTCTTGCATGGGATCCCAATTATCCGCTTATCCATTCTTGTCTCGTGTTCAACCGCAGATCGCTCAAATCGCTCGTGGTACCGGACTCAGTCGCTCCAAGCATATGACCGGAGATCGGTCGCGCTCATGAACTTCATGAGCAAATTCATCGGACCGTTAGATTTGGTAATGATCATTTCGGTGCATATGGGTTATGGAGATTATGTTGTTGGTGATAGTGTCATCTCTAGAGTGTATTATGTGGAAGGTTTAGGTCATAACTGCTCTCTCGCTGGTCAATTCGTGATTCGATCTAGAAGTAGCCTTCGAAAACATACCGCTTGTTAGAGATCTTAATGGTAAGGAACTCTTAAAAGGAACTCGTGGCTCAAATCTTTACACCATCTCTATCGATGACATGATGAGGGCTTCTCCAATCGCTTGTTATCAAAGGCTTCAAAACAAAGTCATGGTTATGGCATCGCTGCCTCAATCACTTGAACTTTGGCACCATCAACCATCTTTCCGTAAAGGACTTAGTTGTAGGTTTACCTAGACTAAAGTATGAAAAGGATCATCTTTGTTCAAGATGTCAATTGGGAAAAGCAAGAAGTATGCCCATAAACCCAAACCTACTAACTCACAAAGAAGTTCTTCATATGATTCATATGGATTTATGGACCCATGAGGGTGCGTAATATCTTTGGGAAGAAATATGTGTTAGTTGTGGTTGATGATTACCTAGATTCACCGGGTCAAGTTCTTAAGGACAAAGGATGAAACCCCGATATCATCATCAAACTCATCAAACAAATGCAGTTCGACTAAACAAAACCGCCGTAATTATCGTAATGCATAATGGAACCGAGTTTGTCAACAAACAACTTAGTGAATTCTATGAAAGCGTAGGAATCACCATCAAAGAAGTGTTCCACGAACCCCTCAACAGTAACGGTGTAGTTGAAAGACGAAATCGCACTTTGTTGAAGCCGCTAGAACAATGCCGATCTACTCAAAGGTTCCAATGTTTCTCCGGGTCAAGCAATTGCCACCGCATGCTACACACAAAATCGCTCCCTCGATTCACACTGCTCATGGAAAACTCCATATGAACTTGTCCACAACAAAAACCTAATCTATCTTTCCTTCGTGTGTTTGGTGCATTGTGCTATCCAACTAATGAGGGTCAAGACTTAGGCAAACTTAGGGCCAAAGTCGACATTGAGTATTTGTAGGATATGCATCAAACAAAAAGGGATACCGAATCTACAACAAAAGAACCCAAACATCATGGAAACAATTCACGCTACGCTTGATGAGTCGTCCGGTCAAATGGCTCCTCGACACCCACCAGACCCGTGACTTCAAAACAAATTCCATTGGTTCATCCCTTGTTCCAAACTCCTCTCAAGAAACTCCATATGTACCTCCATCCAAGATGATGTAAAGAAATTGTTTGATCCTATGTTTGATGAACTGTATGATTCAATTACTAATGAGGTGCCGATCCCTACAATGAGGATGCTCATATTCCGTTGAATGAAATCAATCCTCGCCTCAATATCTTTAAGTCAAGAGCACCGTCACGATCCTTCGCCTCATCAACAAATCATCATTCTTCAAATGTACATCATGGAAATGTTTCGCATCAATGATGAAGTTAATCCCTTTGCGACTCCTCAAGATGCTCCATTTGAAAACATATTTGCTACTCCCGAATCATCATCGTAACCATCTTCTTCAGAGATATCGACTCACCACCTCGCCTCAACAACCGCCACATGAACACCTCGTAAAATGGACTCACGATCACCCCTTAGACAACATCATTGGAAATCCTCTCGTCCCAGATCAACCCGAAACAACTCGCAACCGATGCCTTATGGTGCTTCTTCAACTCCGTACTATCTAAGATCGAACCAAAAGATGTTAAACCGCCATGAATGAAGATAGTCGGTTCAATGCCATGCAAGATGAAATTCATGAGTTTGATCGCCTTGATGTACGGGAGTTAGTACCGCTCCAGATCGTAAGCTATGATTATAGCTCTCAAATGGATCTTCAAAGTAAAACTTGATGAGCATGGTGATGTGTTGAAGAACAAGGCTCGATTAGTTGCTAAAGGATATCGCCAAGAGGAGAGTATAGACTTTGAAGAATCTTTTGCTCCAGCTTGTTCGAATCGAGGCAATCGTAATCTTTCCGCTAACGCCGCTAGTAAGAACATGGTAGTATATCGATGGATGTAAAGACGGCATTTCGAACGGAGATCTTAAAGAAGTCGCTCACGCCACCAACCTCAAGGATTTGTGAATCAAGAGCATCCTACTCACGCTTATCGCTCAAGAAGGCTCTTTACGGTTTAAAGCAAGCTCCAAGGGCATGGTATGATACATCGTCAAAGTTTCTTCTATCAACCGGATTCATCAAAGGAGCAATTGATCCTACATTGTTCACCGTGAAGTCGCAAACATTTAATTCATGTTCAAATTTATGTTGATGATATTATTTTGCCTCGATGCACCCAATGGAATGTGATCGTTTTCTAATGAAATGAGTTCAAAGTTTCAAATGTCAATGATGGGACAAATGTCATTTTTCTTAGGATTACAAATTTCACAAAGTCCCGAGGCATTTTCATAAATCAATCTAAATATGCAACAGTAGATTTTAAAGAAATTTGATTTGATTCAAGTGACCCCGTTGACACCCCCATGATTGACCGAACCAAACTAGATGAGGACCTCTCGTGGATCATGATCGACCAAACAAAATATCGTAGTATGATTGATCCTCGATGTACCTCACGCCTAGTATACCGTACATCTTGTTCATTGCTTGCATGTGTGCTAGATACCGTGCTAAGCCTACTAAAAAGCACCTTGAAGCGGTTAAACGGGTCTTCGGATTCCAAGGAACCATCAATATGGGACTTTGGTACCCAAAAGACACCGTATGTCACTAACAAAGATATGCGTATGCGATCATGCAGTGGTGTCAAGATACCGTCAAGCACGCCGAGGTGCTCGCTTTTGGGTGATAAGCTTGTGAGTCTGGTCTTCAAAGAAGCAAATGAGTACTTCTATTTCTCTACAGAGGTTGAATACATAGCCATGTCATCTTGTTGTGCTCAAATCTTATGGATGAGATCTCAATTATCCGACTATGGCTTTGAATTCAACAAAATCCTCCAGATCGTGATAATAAAAGTGCTATTGCTCTCTCATGCAACAACGCTCAACACTCAAGAGCAAAGCATATCGACATTCGACATCATTTCATCGTGGAACAAGTTGAAAAGGTGTGGTGGAACTATATTTTGTGAGGTCCGAATATCGCCAGCGCACATCTTCACCAAAGCTCTTCCAAGAGAACGCTTTGAGTTTATTCTTCCACGACTTGGCTTGAAAAGCCTTCAACCGTAACTCTCAAACGCCTTCGTGGAGGAAGACGAGGAGTAAAAGGTTTCTTCATCTATCTCTTGTAAATATTTATTTGAAAATCAAACAGAAAAATATAAAACTTTCAAAATCCATAAAATTTGAAAATTCAAAAATCTTCAAAAATATTGTCATTTTGTCATGTTTCTCTCGATTCGATAATATCTACGGTTTTGATGTTGTCATTCAAAGAATGACACGGGTCTTTAGATGTTGTTCGAATTCTTAAAAAAAAAAAAAAAAAAAAAAAAAAAAAAAAAATTGGGAGAAAGAGAAATGGTTTATTGTCATTTTCAGAAATAACCCGGTTTTAAAAGAAAGAACAGAGCCATGTTTCACCATGTTTTCAAATTCCATGCTCGATTCTATAAACATTTATCTCATTGAAAACTAAATGCTTTGAAAAATAACTCGGTCTCTATTTTTGATAATCATCGACTTATTTGTCAATCTTATCTCTCAATCAACAACCTATGTCATTGATTGAGGGGAGAATGATTTCAATTAAATTAAAAAGTTATTTGGCATTAAATTGTTTTCAAAAGATATACATGCATGTTTTATCAATGGAGTTTAAAGTCTTAAAATCCGATCCTTATCGCTTAAAACGCTTATAATCAAGTCACAATTCCCCATAAAGCTTTCAAAATCAATTTAATCAATAAGAGATCACAAATCTCAAATGATTTGATAATTGTGATCGGGGAGAATGTGTGATTTAAATTGGATTTAAACCGATAATTCGTAAATGGTTTTATAAGAATGTACATGCCGTCCTTCCCACATGTGACAAACGATTTCAAATTTTCAATGCACATGTTGAGGGGGAGCATCTATCTTAAACCTTTGATTTGTAACGTGATCATTCATCCCATGTGTGGTCCTCTAGTATGTGCAAAACTCTTTTCAAACCTCGAGGCACATATTGAGGGGAGCAAATTTATGGAAACCTCATCCTTCCCGAAATGCTTTATCTACTTGACTTGATCAAGGAAGTGATGTTGATATCTTTTAGAAAATGGTAATCAAAGAAGTTAATTTTTTCTCTTGCCTCCGTAGCAAAACATTTTCTAATACTTGATGCACATGTTGAGGGGAGTTCTCGTTTAAAATATCAAAACAATTCAGTACAAAATGCTTTGATAATATATCACAAGTATCCGAATTGATTTTCAAATGATTTTCAATTGGTTCCAATGGCGTATGAACAATACCAAATAGACCGACCAACTCTACTTTATGTACGGTGATATAAGGATGATAAGGTTAGGTTTTTGTTCCCATGATCCGCCGTAATCCGAGGGATCTACCAGTGGACAATCCACTAGTTAGTATAGAAGTCCTTAGGTATGATGATAAAAGGAGAAAAGTGAGATATGGGAAGAGTGCGATCGAGACCGAGCTAGTACTCGAATAAACCCAACAAGGTTCTAGCTATGAAGTCTCGTAAGCACCAAGGGTTGAAGAATTAAAAGAATTGAATAAGAAAAGGGTGAAAACAAATAGCCTCCATTTATTCAACCTTAGGCGTAAACCGAGTTCAATTCATATGCTACCGATGGTAACATCGGTATTGAAGACAAGACGTCATGGACCCAAAGGACGACCGCACTTCAACTTTCCAAACCACTCAAGTTCCTCTTAAAAGGACTTGTTTCATTCTCACGGGAACCGACATTATCTATCGACTTTCTTAGAGATGGTTGATATCAAGAAGGAGACCCTCTCCCTAGTCTCCTCGTACAGATCCAAATATGCACAAATTGAGTCTAGAGCCACGAGATCATTAATAAATCTCATTAGGACACTTTCCATGAAGACTCTCTGCTTCACACAATGTGGAAAGAGAGATTATATCTTGAGTCCCACGATTATCCTTGTGGTATTGCCGTAACATCCGAGTGATGTGTACATATTCACAATGAAGATGGAAAGCCTTCGAGCCAACATCAAACAAGCTCCTGGTAGGTGGCATGTGAGATCTATTATATAGATCAACCATGTGACAACCGAACAAAACAATGGGCGATTCAATCTCTTGAATCAATCTCGTTCAGTTATGGATTGACGGATACCTTTGAAAACCGGTCTTTGTGCATAACAACTCTTTTCTTTAGCACATCGACCGTGTACTCATTTTTCAAAACAAAGGTGTTTTTATGATTGATAATTGATTTTCAATAAAACCTTCGTTGTATTGCAAAACAATTTCTATTGAGCAATACACGATTGTTTTTCAAATCTCTTTTCATCAATCGGGACTTAAAATTACCGGTTCACTCACTCCGTGTTGTCTTCTTTGAGATGTTCCGGTTTGAGAACAATAGAAACAACGCGAAACCCCGTCAAGGAAATTATTCGAATTATACCGATCACAGCAAGACATGTATCGATCAACGGGAACCGTGGGTCAGGTACCTCAATTCAACGAAGTGATCAAAGACACTCGTGCGATTTGTTGCTAATCGTTGTATGCAGTACGCCGACGCTTGCAACCGATCGTAATGAAGCGGTCAATCCATAGCCACATGCTCACTTAACACATTCATCTCAAAAGAAATCATGATTAGTGCTTCAATGACTCGATATTTTCACTCCATGCTTCGCCACGCCGCCAATATCATGATTCAACAAAAGCTTCCGCCACTCGATGAGAAGATATCATAATCCGTAATGTGAGCATGTCGGTCCTAAAGTCACAACATCACATAATACCAACACCACAAAGGATGTCTCGTAGATTTTGATAGCCGATGATCTCAAAAGATGGCTCAAATTTATCATCACGTGGATCAAGAAAAGACCTCCACTTGAAGTAACCAAACATGCAATGTGAAGAATCAATGACTACGAGCTAGAGCAAAGGACTACATCAAGAATGCAAGATCAATTGATTAATGTATTATCGAGTTGTAGTCAATGTAATTTTGGTACATGATTGAGGTGACCTCCTTGGGGAGATTGTTAGAATTAGAAATTCCGTGAATTAAAGAGTCGGTCACCTCAAGTATATGTATTCGCTAGAAAGCTCGAGTCGTAGTTCTTTAAGTTAAGTAGTATTTAGTTAAGTAACACCGTGGAGGACTGACGGTCTTTACCCACCGTATGCCCGATCCACACCTGCGTGTGGCGATTTATGTAAGACTATAAATACTCTACCTCCCAAGGTAGAGAGTTGGAGCTCATAATAATATCTTTCACTTTCTCTCACTAAGTTCCCTAAACCTCTAACTTTCTCTCTAGAATTCCATCTATATGCTACTTTGTGTTATGAGTTGATGTGTATGTGAAAAGTTATATCTTACAAAATGAGATATTACTAATGTTTTAAGTTTATCTAGTTTATTTCATAATATGTTTGACATTTCGTATTTCTTTATCTTTCGATTCTTGGTCTTAAGATACATTAGAAACCAACAATGCATGCTAAAGTAAACATTGGCTAAAATACATATCTTTGTATAAACATATAAGATGCAAAATCTTTTTTCGGTCAAAATCTTGTGTCACACTGCATCCACGGATCCTGAGTTCTACTAGCGGATCCCTCATGAAAGTGGAAACGTGAGAACCGGCCCTTCCGAAAAATAGTTCTTCATGCAAATTAAAACCGCTTCCTTATTAAAAGAAATATTCTACAAGAATGCCAAACATCAAGTGAGTTAATTATCAATGTTAATAAATATCTAGTAAAACATTAGGTAATCATTGCTTTACCTTAAATACGCCTCATCTTATTCTATAGGTTTCATCATGTTGCATGAGTATGAGTTCGATTTTCACTCACTTGCGCTTACACCCCTAACATCTCTCTGAACCCAACACACCGCAATCATGTCCGGTTCAATAATCTCAAACCCGTCACTTCCATGAAGGACGATTGTCGATACTCCTCACAATACGAAGAAGGTATCAATACCTCCTTCCGAACCATAGGACTAGAATGTCTTCTCAAAATTAACAAGAAAATATGTCCTAGGTTTGTATTGTAATTCTTCCGCAAGTTGAAGTCGTCAGAACGAGGATCGCTTTATCTCTTTGGTTTTGGACCAAAACCAAAAGTTTGTTCTAACCCTTGGGCAATTTGCTCACATCCTCCGAATTCCAAATCATGTACAATGTGCCTTCATCAAGATTGGTCTCTTGATTCTCTCTCCAACCATCATGAAGAAAATAGTCCATATTGTTCACACATACACTCCCCTCAGTACTTGACTCGCATGTTATGCAAACCTCGACCCTATTACTCGGATCCAAACATTATCTATACACGGATATCCGAGAAGAGTACAAGTCTCTCGACTCGTCCTCCGTGAAAATGTTTGAGTCTTAAGGAAAACGAAATCCTTCCCGCTTGTTGTGCTCACATAATGTATTGTTTGCTAACACAACAACCATACAATCTCGCCTATTTCTTTGCAAGGCGAATTGTAAATCTTCAAGGCTCCAAGAAAAACTAACCCTTACTAATGCTCTTGACACGCCTTTATCAACACATCATGTACTTCCACCTCAATTTCAAAGTCCGTTGTAATGTTTCAGAACTAGATGATGGAACCTCTAAACAAATCTCCTATGAAGACTTTCTTCATCCCTAAATCGGCAAATACTCATCAACCATTTGATGATCCATCTAGCAAAACGCCAATAAACTTAGGTTCCTTTCTTAATAGGGTCAATCCTTAGTATTCATACTCTATCAATGTAATGCAATTTCATTCATGAAATAAAACATCTTACATTTGATATCTCTACTATATTAGTGTTAGAGCTTTATAGAAACACTAACCTTGAAATATGATGCTTTGTGCAATCCTTGCATACCTTTTGTAAAGGTGTTGTTTAGTAGGAGACGGATCCCTACTCTTAGGGAACCGTGGATCCGCAAATGTAAATGCAATTGCAATCTTTATACTTCAAACCATGTCTTTAGATCACTTCACACTAGATAAACATAGTGCCTTAGGACCAATTAAGTCCCTCTCAAGTCGAGTAAAATTTCATACTCATTCATAACTCACTTAGATCACATTCAAGGCGCCTTCGATCTATTGTTTCACCAAAACTCATTACTCTTCCACTCTTACACTCACACATCATCCTCACATTCTAATATATCTAGCTTTGGAAATCTTTCAATCTTTGCAAAAGGTTTAGTCATCCTTACCTCAAAATAGGGTCAAATCCTAGTTTTTCCATTTTCATAAATCTTTAAGATGTCTTCCAAAAGTAGTATCTTAAGTTACTATCTCGTCTCTAGGATCATTTAGCCCCATTGACACTCTCAAATTTTTAGTGTCATCCTTGGTCACTCATTGGTACTCATAAAAGTTTTATTTTCTTCCATAAAAGGCAATCATTAGCTATATCACTCATTGCTCTTGAACATTTAAGTACCCTTTCATTCGAGACACTTAGAGGACCAAACACTCAAAAGGTATAGGTTTTAGACCTTATAAACATCAATTTTATCCTTTCCTAGTCACGAGAGTCGGATCCCTAGGATTAGCTTCAGACGGATCCTCATTGAGGGAACCGTGGATCCGGGTGATGATTCATGTCAACTCTAGCTAAAATAATCATTTCAAGCTCATCTTGCTAACTTGAACACTCCATCTCATCTTAATTAAGATCATAGATCAAGACAACTCAAGTTGACTCTTGTGCATGCTAATCATCACATTCCAAGGGATCTTAGTGGCTTAAGTCTTGAATGCACTTGCCAAATCTCTTTTTATAAACCACATTGTTAAGACTCTTAAAGTCATCATCTTCATCCTCATTTTCAAAGACTTAGAAACCTTCACAAATCTCTTTGAATCATCTCGTCATGAGGAAAGCTCCTAGTGGTAATTCATCAACCAAAGGACCACCCAAGAAAATTGCTCGTGTTGTACACGAAATTTCCTCAACCGAATCATCTCCGTTAAATCCACAAATGGTAGGATCTCCTCCACCTATCAAAACAATCCCAAAAAGGATTGCTCCCACAAACTACCAATGCCAAACACCACCATACCTCCTAAACAAAACAACCCCATTTTCACTAAACCATCACCATTGGTGCCTAGAGCCCTATCATTCACCACTCCACCTCATCACCAAACCTCTACAAGATAAAGGATTTACCGCCTAGGCCATCTCATCCTCCACCACCGACAACTCTCTCTCTTTGGGAGGAATAGGAACAAAATCAAGGTGTTGAGTTAACACTAGCTCCCGCTTTTTCTCCGTCACCATCAAATAATCCTTTGATCATGAGAAATCATCAAAGTCAACCACCCGACCACATGGAAGTTGACACCTCTCTACCACCACCATTATTTTTATTTGAGCCATCCTCGAATGCGCCCGCCAATCCCTTCTTCTTTGAGGCTCCTCAACCCGCCTCACTTGATCCTTCACATCAAGCAATTCTCTTCCATCACCACTACCGAGCCATGACAAAGATTGTTATCATTGTCAACATGTTGAAAGTTTGATACATGAAGTTCATGAAGATCAACGATTCATGTTTTATTACCTCCTCGAATGTTTCACGAGATTAAACCTAAACAAACTTAAGCTAGAGGATTCTAGTTGTGTCCTAGTATCAAGCGCCACTTAGATAGTCTAGTAACTTAAAGTCATGTATTGTTCATTTTCTTAGTTTTAGAGTCATGTATATCATATCTCTAGTTTTATTAAATGACATTACATGATATTTGCTATATTGTTCGAGTATATGATTATTGGTCTAATACATATCTCATTTTGATGCCAACATCTTTTGGTACATCACATTCACCGTATTTTAGTTACGCATGATGGATCCCTACGTTTTGCTTAGACGGATCCTTCAAGGAGGGAACTGGGATCCGTGCAATGTAAGAATAGTTTTCTACTAACTCGAGTCTTACTTGCGTGAAACTATGTATTATATACTTGTTGTCTAACCTTTGTTTTGTAGATTTTCAATTTACACATGAAGACTTTGACACACTAAGCTACGGAGAGCCTTGTGTCAAAGCAATACATTACAAAATCACTTGCAATATTAGGATTACATTTCATGACGCCCTTTGCAAAGTTGCAATCATCATGGGGAGCATATTCGTCACATAGATTTAAATCTTTGCAAACTTAGTTGCAAATGAACTAGCTAAGTATTTTTTTTACTTGACGCCTCACAAAGGGATGGACTCGCTGGGGAGAGTTATGACGAGAACCATTCCCGCCACTTGCTCACTAATATTTTTTCTTTTCACATGCTTTTCCTTAAAACGATGTGTTAGTTTCTTTTCAAAGCTCTTTTGTTTCAACAAAAGGGGAGAAGAAAGTAAAACTACAATTCAAACTCTTACAAATTTTAGTTTTTCCTTAAAATAATTTTATGTTTTGTCATTAACAAAAGGGAGAGATTGTTAATACAAATAAGCCGAAAACGCTTATTTATATTTTACGATCTTCTAATGTTTTTCAATAACAAACGAAAATCATTTTAACGAAACAAATAAAATACGAAATGGTTTGAGCCAATAGTTCTCTAACACACTTACGCTTTCACATAAAACACTAAAACAAGTATAAGTGATTTTATGATTTAGTAATACATATGTACAACAACTAGTGTTTACATATTGGGTAAATATATACATTATTAGTATGTATTATAATGGGTAATATAAATGGGTAGAAACTTAAGTATTTAACCCATTGACCAAATACATTGAATGTAGTCAGTATAACCCAAAGTCCATGACCCATTCCCATGAATCATGACCCATAACCCATTGCATGACATCATGCTTATGTCAAAATATATGGATATTATCCATGACCCATTATTAATCCATAACCCATGGACTAGATGCATTGCATCTTGTAGATACATTGTATTTACTTGATACCCATGATCCATAACCCATGACCCATGACCCAAAACCCATGGGCAGTGTGGCCCACGGATCCCCAAGAATACATCGGACGGATCCTTCAAATGAGGGATCCGTGGATCCGTGGAACAAGAGTTTTTTTTCTTCTATAAATAGTGAGCCATTTCTTCATTGTTTCTCACCATTTTCTCACATATTTTCTCTTTGAGTTATAAACTCTCTAACCCTAGATCCAAGTGATCTATGTATGTAGCTTTTGTTTTAATGTGATTCTCTAGGTTCCTCTTAAAGGCGAGATCACCATCTTTTGAAGACGAGCAAGCTCAAGTCCATGAGTTGCCATGCTTTGTCATCATCAAGACTACTGAGGTTCTCTTGTTGATAGTTCTCTTCTTTCATAAGAAGTGTAGTGTTGAAGACATTAGTGAAAGATGTCTAAAGGGTCAAGACGAAGACATTAGTGAAAGGTGTCGAACGTCCGTATTGAAAGCACTAGTGAAGGGAGCTTAGAAGTCAAGGCTAAAGGCATTAGTGAAGGATGCCTAGAAGTCAAGTCACAAGGCGTTAGTGAAAAGTGCCTTAAGATCAAGTCAAAGGCATTAGTGAAAGGTGCATAAGGTGTACATTCGATATGGTGTGTTCGATGTACAAGATAGATTAGTATTGGGTCAAAAGATATAGATATCCTTATTGATGTTGTTATAAGGAGTGGATCTCCTTTGGGGTTAGTTATTGTTGTAGTGTTGGGTAGTAATTCCTCCATTGTAATGGAACTAGGTATCTAGCTTAATACCGGATAAAGGGTAGGCGACGTCGTGATAGGTTTGGTTCTACCGTGGAAGAACCCGTGGTTAGCCTAGTACCGAAAAAGAGTAGGCAACGCTGTGAAGGCTTGTCCGCCATAAGGAGTTGGTGTCGGTAGTGTTTACAAACTCTCGAGTATGCGACTTGAGAATGGAGTAGGCAAGGAAGGTGTCCTTGTAGCCGAACCACTATAAATACTGTGTTTTGGTTTTGTGCTTCTTACTCCTTATTCTTTCATTACATATTTATATATGGTTGTCATCAACATCTAACACACATGTTTAAATAGATTGACATAAGTCGATCTAAATAGTTTAAAACCAAGTTTTAATCGGTAAAACTATTCAACCCCTCTTCTAGTTTTTCACACGAACCACTATAAAAAAACGTAGGGGGGTGAATACGTTTCGTTTCAAACTTAAAACTTTTGTATCAAATATAGTATAAACCATTGCACTTGCTAATCTCGACGCGAGGATGCATTTAACGCATTACGGCATGTAAGGCCAACCCCTTAATATCACATAAGATTCCGCAAGATTAATGGTTCATTATAAATCAAGTTTCACCATTATTAGTCCGGTTGCTTTTTCTTGATCAAGCGTGTCATAATATGTAAAGTGTTAAATATAGTTTGTGACTATATGAAAGACCAAGTATGTATCACAAACATAGACATCAACCACATAGAAAATAAACAATGTAATGCAAGAATAAACGTAAAGCGATAAGTAAAAGGATAGACAAACCAACACGAGGATTTATAGTGGTTCGGCTACAAGGACACCTTCCTTGCCCTACTCCACTCCCCGAGTCACCTACTCGAGAGTTCGTAATCACTACACGACACCAACTCCTTATGGCGGAGAAGCCTTCACAACGTCGCCTACTCTTTTTCCGGTACTAGGCTAACCACCGGGTTCTTTCACTCCAAGGTGAACCACACCTATCACAACGTCGCCTACCCTTTATTAGGTACTAGGCTAAGCACCTAGTTCTTTTACACCAAGGTGAACTACACCTATCACAACGTCGCCTACCCTTTATTAGGTACTAGGCTAAGCACCTAGTTCCATTATGGAGGAACTACTACCCATCACAACACAACACCTAATCTCAAGGAGATCTACTCCTTGTTACAACACCATCAAGGATATCACCATCCTTGGATCCAATACTACTCTATCTTGTACATCAAAACACACCATATCGAATGTACACCCTAGGCATCTTTCACTAATGCCATTGACACGATCCTTCAAAGACCTTTCACTAATGCCTTCAACACGGATCTTCGACACTCTTCACTAATGCCTTTGACACATCTATGACACCCGTTATGTTTTGTGGCCCAACATAACAAACCTTGTGTTTTATGGCACAAACACATAAACCATCTAGTCTAGTCATAGATACAAGAATATGATACTAGACATTATCCAAGACAATGTGTCTAATGGATATGAAATCCTAGACTAAACATCAAGAACCCAAAGCATGATGTAGTTAGTCTTCTATGAATGAAGATGACAAGTTTCCCAAGCTTGTTGTAGAAGATCTTCATGTGCTTGTATCTTGTGATGGGTGATCACTTCAGTAGGTAAGGAAGCAAGATCTCTAAGCTTGCTTTGGAGGATCACTTCGGGAGTATGCTTACAACAAATGAAAGTTAGAAGCATTATGATCATATGAGATGTGGGTGGTTTACATGTTTCCTAATGATCTAACTATCCTATAAATGGTGGAGAGAAACTATGTGTGAAAGTGTGTGGAACAATGAAGAAATGGCTCACTATTTATAGAAGAAAACTAGCCACTTTCTCGGATCCCACGGATCCCTCCTCGAGGATCCGTCCAGTATTACATGGGGATCCGTGGGACGCTCCCTTTACCCATGGGTTTTGGGTCATGGGTCATGGGTTATGGGTTATGGGTACCAAGTAGATTCAATGTATCTATAAGATGCAATGTATCTAGTCCATGGTTTTGAGTGCCCACCAAGGGACAATGTATCTAGACATTGGGTATGGGTCATGGGTTATGGGTACCAAGTAGATTCAATGTATCTACAAGATGCAATGCATCTAGTCCATGGTTTTGAGTGCTCACCAAGGTACAATGTATCTAGACATTGGGTATGGGTTATGGACTTTGGGTTTTACCCAACTACATTCAATGTATTTGGTCAATGGGTCAAATACTTAAGTTTTCTACCCATTTATATTACCCCTTATAATATATACTAGTTATGTATATATTTACCCAATATGTAAACACTAGTTGTTATACATAAACTATTTAACTAAACATGTTTTAATGGTTTGTTGGGGGTTTGATCATAACGCAACATAACAAACATGTACGAACCTGTGTTGTAGCATACAAGGACTTGAGTCGTCGAGAGGTGTTGAGACAATATATAATTACAAGTAACTTATACATTTTACGTTATGTATTACAAGTTACATGTTTGTCATCAACAAAACAAATGAGAATGTATAGATTAAATATCGTAATATTTGCACTAACAATCTCCCCCTCTTTTATGGTGACAAAATATATGTAAACGTAATAGATAGGTAAAATGTCAAAGTTACTTGTGTCCGCATTTCCTATACATTACCTTCTCCGTTTACACTCTTCTCCCCCTTTTGTCGAAACAAAAAGGGTGTGTCCTTTAACCTTAATTTCTCCCAAGAATGGCGAGTTTGCATCATCCCTAGTGAAGTTAAAAGAAAAACACCTTATTGCTCCAATTGGCACACCACGCCAATACCTTCAACACGAAACACTAATGACGAAGCTTAGCAACTCATGACCTTGAGCTTGCACGTCTTCAAAAGGTGGTGATCTCGCCTTTAAGAGGAACCTAGAGAATCACACAAAAAAATAGAAAGATCCTTTGAATTATAACCATTATTGCCAACGGCTCAATGGATCAAATTTTTAGGCTTAACCTACATCAAGGTTAGTGTTAAGAAGAAAAGAAAAGGAAAAATATATGATGAGAAAGAAATCTCCCTTTTGTTGAAACATAAAGGAATTTTGAAGAATGAATGTGTGCATGCTCCCCCTTGACGGTTGCTCCCCCTTGTTAAGGGCGTCAAGTATTTTAGGAAGGCTAAGACGAAAGTATTGCAAAATTTGCAATGTTTTTGCTTTGACGAAAAACTCCCCTTTATTGAGAGCGTCAAGTTCTCCTAGTGTGTTTTGAAAATCTACAAAACAAAAAGTTAGTGCAAAATTATATTCGTCCTTGGACGAGTAAGTCATATGATGCACTTTGTAAATGCTCGACGGAAGCTCCCCTAGCTCGAGGGCGTCAAGAAGAACCTACAAAAAATTAGTGTAAAATTTCATCCATAAATAGACGAGAATCCTATACACATCAAAGTGTATATGTATGAACCTACAAAGAAAGGATTAGTGTCAAAAAGAGAATAATCCTACTACTTGCATAATCATGGTTGGTTTAGAGGTTGTAAGGTTTGTTCAAGGTAAGAGAAAAAAAAATGTTCTTAGGGATGAGACGCATTTTATTACAAAATTCACTTGGCTTTTGACAACATAGATGTTTGTGAAGGATGGTTGAGCGACCATGAATTGTAGTGGTAGTGGGACACTTGTAGGATGTGGTTGACACAAATAGGATGTGGTAGAACATGAGACATACTTCATCACGTAGATCATGAACTAGACCTTTGGACACGTTGATAATGATAGAAATCATCATTATGACTTAGAGGTATGGAAGTTGTGGTAGAGGTGATGAAAGGTATCAAGGTGAATCTTTGACATGGTTGATGACTCAATAGAGGTGGTAGACATGATGACTTTGTGAGTAGTGATAAAAGTGGAGTAAGATGGTTAGGATGATGCAAGATTAAAAAAAATGTGCGAATGAGCACAACTTGACTTGATGATGAAATCGACTATTGTCATCCTACAAGAATCCAAAAGAGTTAGTAAAAAAGAAAAACATTTATACCAATGGATAAATTGTTCACATAAAATCATGAAACAAAAAGGAAGAACACGTAAAGACTCATATAAATGCAACTCATTTATAAACATATAGGAAACAGATAATCCTAAGTGTTGAACAAGTGCTTGTGTGGGAAAAAGGAAATTTGAAATGATTATCTAAAGAGATAAAGTTCCTCTTGTTCCACGGTTCCACCGGTTCCTCACTAGAGGATCCGCTAGCTTAAGTCTAGGGATCCGCTAACATGATGAGGTGAAAAAGAGGTGATTGGGTTCTATCAAGGTCTAGCACCTACATATCCTAAGTTACTCAGTCTCTTAAGTGTCTTACATGAAGATGGACTTAAATGATCAAGAGAAAATGATTGATGGTAACTAATGGTTTTTACAGCAAGCACACATGTATACACGTTAAGCAAAGCAAGGAGAGCATGTAGAGATCACATATAGGCAATCAAATGAGATCGAGCTCACAAATAACACAAAGGTTTAGCAAACTTAACAAGCACTATTCAAGAAGCCTAAAACAAATTTACGGTCTAGATTAGTAAATCATTTACACTAACAATGATATGCAAGGTATGTGTCTTGAAAGAAAAGATCACATGATGGTGTTCAAGACAAAAGAGTTGTGAGGTGCTAGTTTAGGACAATCTAGTTATTACGGATGATGATTAGCGTACAATGAGCTTCGTCCATGAAGTCATGTAGTTCTTCTCGATCAAAGCAAGATAATCGCTTGATGAGGCAAGTGGTTGTGATTAACTAAAAGAAAATTTAATTTTACGCCTTGTTTGATTAGTAATCCTAAGACAATGCAAAGTATTTCCATTGTAAACTTACTTTAGGAAAACATAGGAGTATAAATTTCCCAAGTGAGAGAATGAATATGAGACTATTACTAGCGGTGCTCAATTACGGCTAAACACGACCATTTTTACGGGCGATTCCACATACCCAACTTCTATCAAGGAAGCAATTCAACCGTTAGGTCAAATTGAGTTTCTAGTGCAATAAGTTCTCCAATATTCATTCTCAAGTTAGGAAAATTTATATTCCTACAATGGCCTATCGAAGAGTAACAATGATGATACTTTGCTTCGTTTAATATTATACTTGAGACAACTAAGGTGACGAAGGTGTCATGTTAAAAATAAATTTAAAAGTTGTCCATATGGTGAACAACAAAAAATGGTTGGATGAGCTAGTTCAACATATGTTGTTGGAAAGCTTGAGTTTGGACTTTCGGATATGAACAATTATATTTGTGTTGCAAAATAATTTACTTGAGTATATCGGATGAAATAATCAAGTTGTCAATCCTACTATGAAGCTTGGAAAGCGATCATGAAAAGGAAAATGGGAGAGTACATCATCAACACAAGTGTAGGTTATGATCCGATGTACATTCTTGTTGTTTTTAGAAAACGATACAAGAACAAAAGAAATCATATAAGCACATAAAACATTTATGTTGCACACATGACAAACTCAATCAAAAATCCATTTAGTGTGTTATATGTTTTAAATATTTTTCAACTTATATGACTTATCTAAGTATCTAAACTAACATTTTCGACACAACTAGATGTTATCCCAAACACTCCTTCAAATAGGACATTGATTAGTAGAATATTACTAAATCGACAAACAAGAGAATGAATAGCAAGGTAAGGAAACCACATATGTTATTCAATCAAACAAGCACAAAAGCTATTTGAGATAAGCAAATAATCAAGTAATGCAAAGAAGACAATTTATCATTTAGCATAGCATACGAAAGTTCTTTTCATCGCTTTGTGTTAAATATAAACATGTATACCAAGCTTGATTAGTTTCTTTTATATTTATAAATATGATCAAAACCTTAATTTCAAAAGAGGACACATTGTTATTCAAAAGCGAAAACATCCGTCTCCAATTAGATCAAAAGTTTGTGCAAAAGTTATGACCGAAAAATGACTTTCTATTATAAATCAATGATTCTGTAAATTATTGTTTTGAATCAGTTTATGAAATCATTTTTAAATGAAAGTAGACTCAAATACCTTTAAAACGATAGGTGGCACGACTTCTAACGACTTACGGTTAATTAGTTATGAATTTTGAAATTGCACAAAAACGTCTTATGTACCACGGATCCCACGGATCCCTTGCTTGAGGATCCGTCCAAGTGTAACCCGAGGGATCCGCGGATCGACACGTAATTACAAAATGCACGTTTTGACCCGACGAAAAGGTTTAACCTTTGTAGACTTTTTAGTGAAGTTATATTATCCATTTTACCTTTATTCAAGCTTGATTAACAAGATATCTAACAACAAAACTTCAAAGAAAAAAATCAACAAAACACTTTTCATATTATGCTTGACTTCACCAAAATTTGATACAAGGACCTTACTCGCTTTGAAAACCATTTGTTTTAAAAACTAGAGCCAACCCGCTCGATACCAATTGTGAAAACGTAGGGGGGGGGTGAATACGTTTCGCTTCAAACTTAAAACTTTTGTATCAAATATAGTATAAACCATTGCACTTGCTAATCTCGACGCGAGGATGCATTTAACGCATTACGGCATGTAAGGCCAACCCCTTAATATCACATAAGATTCCGCAAGATTAATGGTTCATTATAAATCAAGTTTCACCATTATTAGTCCGGTTGCTTTTTCTTGATCAAGCGTGTCATAATATGTAAAGTGTTAAATATAGTTTGTGACTATATGAAAGACCAAGTATGTATCACAAACATAGACATCAACCACATAGAAAATAAACAATGTAATGCAAGAATAAACGTAAAGCGATAAGTAAAAGGATAGACAAACCAACACGAGGATTTATAGTGGTTCGCTACAAGGACACCTTCCTTGCCCTACTCCACTCCCGAGTCACCTACTCGAGAGTTCGTAATCACTACACGACACCAACTCCTTATGGCGGAGAAGCCTTCACAACGCGCCTACTCTTTTTCTTTCACACCAAGGTACTAGGCTAACCACCGGGTTCTTTCACTCCAAGGTGAACCACACCTATCACAACGTCGCCTACCCTTTATTAGGTACTAGGCTAAGCACCTAGTTCTTTTACACCAAGGTGAACTACACCTATCACAACGTCGCCTACCCTTTATTAGGTACTAGGCTAAGCACCTAGTTCCATTATGGAGGAACTACTACCCATCACAACACAACACCTAATCTCAAGGAGATCTACTCCTTGTTACAACACCATCAAGGATATCACCATCCTTGGATCCAATACTACTCTATCTTGTACATCGAAACACACCATATCGAATGTACACCCTAGGCATCTTTCACTAATGCCATTGACACGATCCTTCAAAGACCTTTCACTAATGCCTTCAACACGGATCTTCGACACTCTTCACTAATGCCTTTGACACATCTATGACACCCGTTATGTTTTGTGGCCCAACATAACAAACCTTGTGTTTTATGGCACAAACACATAAACCATCTAGTCTAGTCATAGATACAAGAATATGATACTAGACATTATCCAAGACAATGTGTCTAATGGATATGAAATCCTAGACTAAACATCAAGAACCCAAAGCATGATGTAGTTAGTCTTCTATGAATGAAGATGA
This sequence comes from Chrysanthemum lavandulifolium, assembly GCA_022545495.1. NCBI lineage: Eukaryota > Viridiplantae > Streptophyta > Magnoliopsida > Asterales > Asteraceae > Chrysanthemum > Chrysanthemum lavandulifolium. Next base: position 147,384,808 of record CM040243.1, read on the forward strand.
CAAGTTTCCCAAGCTTGTTGTAGAAGATCTTCATGTGCTTGTATATTGTGATGGGTGATCACTTCAGTAGGTAAGGAAGCAAGTTCTCTAAGCTTGCTTTGGAGGATCACTTCAGGAGTATGCTTACAACAAATGAAAGTTAGAAGCATTATGATCATATGAGATGTGGGTGGTTTACATGTTTCCTAATGATCTAACTATCCTATAAATGGTGGAGAGAAACTATGTGTGAAAGTGTGTGGAACAATGAAGAAATGGCTCACTATTTATAGAAGAAAACTAGCCATTGTTCCCCGGATCCCACGGATCCCTCCCTTGAGGGATCCGTCCAGTGTATTACTGGGGATCCGTGGGACGCTCCCTTTTACCCATGGGTTTTGGGTCATGGGTCATGGGTTATGGGTTATGGGTACCAAGTAGATTCAATGTATCTATAAGATGCAATGTATCTAGTCCATGGTTTTGAGTGCCCACCAAGGGTACAATGTATCTAGACATTGGGTATGGGTCATGGGTTATGGGTACCAAGTAGATTCAATGTATCTACAAGATGCAATGCATCTAGTCCATGGTTTTGAGTGCTCACCAAGGTACAATGTATCTAGACATTAGGTATGGGTTATGGACTTTGGGTTTTACCCAACTACATTCAATGTATTTGGTCAATGGGTCAAATACTTAAGTTTTCTACCCATTTATATTACCCTTATAATATATACTAGTTATGTATATATTTACCCAATATGTAAACATTAGTTGTTATACATAAACTATTTAACTAAACATGTTTTAATGGTTTGTTGGGGGTTTGATCATAACGCAACATAACAAACATGTACGAACCTGTGTTGTAGCATACAAGGACTTGAGTCGTCGAGAGGTGTTGAGACAATATATAATTACAAGTAACTTATACATTTTACGTTATGTATTACAAGTTACATGTTTGTCATCAACAAAACAAATGAGAATGTATAGATTAAATATCGTAATATTTGCACTAACAATAAGAAAACGAGTGGTATGCTTTGAGTCTAGCTACAAGACCGATAAATAAAGAAAAAACGCTTCTTGGGAGGCAACCCATGTTTATTTGTTTGTTTGTTTGTTTTTCATTTTTCTTATTTGTGAGTTTTATTTATCCTTTTCAATTATTGGTTAATTCTCATTTTTATATTATTTTGAGAAAACGCTTTATTTTATTTTTAACTTCGTCTTAATTGCATATAAAGGTATTTTACAAAAAGATAAATGTAGGGAAGATCACATGTGTTTTTAGAACTAATATGAACATGGGATTAGCAATATTTGAAATTGTATATATATGTGTGTTTGTTAGAGTCAAATGCTTATATCGAGTCACACAATAGATGTTTTGCGTAATTTTCCGTGTCTTTATAGAAGTAATTTTTCCGTAATATTTCCAAAACGATCGACTCATTTTGTCGTGACAACTCGACGGCGTAAGGATTAACACTGACGGCTGTGAAATGTATAAACAATTTCCGATTTTTGTTTTCTGTCTAATTTGTAATTTTAGAAATTTCTAGAATTTTAATTTTCCGTAACTCGCAAACATCCATTTCACAAGCATTATATCTTACTTGATTTCTAGTGTAGTTTTATTTTATATAGTTTTACCACCGATTTTACGCGATATTTCGTTGCTTTCTTATAAGTGTGCATGTTATATTGGACAAGAAGATGAAGTGCATGATGGAAGCAACATATTACTTATTCATTCTTCTTGAGGAGGATTTAACATCAAATTTTACACATATCCCACCGAGCTAATCGGGAGTAAAAGTTTCCTTTTATTTTACCTTTCTATCATTACTTTGATATTTTCGAGAACATCGGGGACAATGTTCATGGGTTGTAGGAGGAAGAATAAACGGAACTTATAAACTATTCACTCACTTGATTTTGCCTTGTTCTTAGTAAAATGTGTAATAAACTATGAGAAATATTTGTTAGGATAATTTTAGCACCAAATTTAAATTTTTTTATGGCATTTACGAGTAAAACTTTAGTCTTTATAAAGCGTCTCATGGATAGTGAGTTATATGACTAAGATAAAACCGCTACCACTCACATTCCACCCCAAAATGCGAGGTTCTCCCTATATCTTTAGGAATAAAACATTCATCGTTAATGCTTGTGAGTGTACCTTAGTATAATAGATTCTAGAACTTGGTTTTGTGATGCATTCAAGTCGCTAGTGAGATTACATTCGTAGTTAGGATTAACTAAATGATAAGAGACATTAGGATAACCCTTGTCTTAAACTCGTAATTTAATTACGCCAACCACGCTTGTTGAGTAATTTTCCCACACCCTTGCGATATACTCATCTTTAGTACACAATACCCCTAGTTAACCCCTCGTAGCCAATCTTTTCACGATTCTCGTGATTTCCGGCTTCCTAATATAAAAGGTGTATGGTCAAAGTGAAATGTTGAATTGTGAATGTTGAAAATTACCAAAGCGAGAAATATATAACAGAATTAATATTATTATTAAAACACTCCATTATTTAAAAATACAAATGATTCATTCATATCAGTACAACAAACTAAAAATATATCTACCAAATTAAATATAAATAATTAAAACACTTCATACTAAAAGTATAATAAAAATTTTACAATATATAATTTAAACAAGTTACAACATAATTCGTAATATAAAATAATTAAACATACTAATTAATGTTATTTAAAACACCGTAAAATAAAAAGTACATATTATTATACATTATACAAATTAATAAACACATAAAGTTTCATACAAGCTAACAAGTTGATGATACATATATTTTGAAACCGGACCGACCAGGGTTCAACTGTGAACCTGGTCGCCACCGCTTCGCTAACCAATAAAAGCCATCCAAAAACGAACCAAACAAGACCAATGAAACCGATACAAACCCAAATCGCGCCTCATCGGATCTATTTCTCTGGTTAATCGTCACCTGACACCACAGATATTATATATAAAGGAAAAACAAAAGTGAAAAATAAAACTTGAAACTAAAAATAGAAATGTTGAAAACATATATTTTAAAAAGAAACTATTAATACACATCGAAACCGGTCGACCGAACGCTTCAACCTCGACGGTTGACCCGTTTAATTTCACCCGTGTTCAACCCAACTTGTCGGGTTGACCCAGCTTTAAATCGACCGAACTGCTCAACTAATAACCACCCGGTCAACCCGAGCTTCAAAACATTATGTTTAATTCCAAAATCTTTAAACTTTTATTATTTTTCGCTTATAACCCATAATTTTTTTATCAATAAATGATGGGTGCTACTAATCTCACCGAATTTTCTTTAGTCAAAATAATTAACACATCGGAGTATAACTACTTTTTTTTCGTCTTCATTAATTAAGGGTCATGCTTGTAGTCCATCAAATACTCTCATTAATTGTATTTATAAAAAGCTAGTAAAATAGTAAATTAAAAGTAACACTTTCTTTTTACACACACATTTTTTTATTTTTCTCCTCACTTTTCTATCTATCTAATCCAAACTAGTATGACATTTAAATTATGAAAAGTTAATTCTAACATTTTAATATCTTATAAAAACGCCACATATAAAATGTCTCTTCATTGAACAAAACCAAACTTAAGGAAGCGAATAAATGATCAAATTCAGACTCATATATTGATATTTTTATTCAAATAAAGTTGTTAGACAATTTTATGCCAATCACTTTAAAATGTATTTACGTTTATATTTAATCACTAAACAAAAAGTTGAACACATTCTAAAAACTTTTTTTCGCTTTAAATGTGGAAACGAACAAAGATGAATACATTTTGAAGTGATTAACCTTTAATTTTATTAATGTTCATGATACTAGCACAGAAACGAAATCGCGAATCATGCGGGCGATCAGATTCATGTTCGCTCATTTAAAAATAATATATAAAATAAAAAATAAACAAAAGAAGTAAAAAGAATTATAAAGGTGAATAATAATTAACTAATGATAGTTAAAAAATCAATTATTAATATAATGATAACTAAAAGTAAAATATTAAAAGCAAGTCAATGATTAGTAATTAATGATTAGATAATAATATTGTACAGATGTACCATCCCTAAACGATCCGTCGTTATAATATTCTGTCATATGCATCAGTAATCGTTTATTACTGTATATGTATATATGGTAGGTTGAAATGATTAAGCGGTAATTGGAATAATAATTAAAGGCAAATTGGTAATAATGGAAAGAAAAGAAAACATTCGTGTTACATCTCTCAGTATCCGAAGCCACACTCAAAGCATGTGTGAAAGTGAATCACAACAATCTCAAATTTCCAACTTTTTTTTTGCTTTCTAATCAAACATTCTCGTTTCAATCAAAACAAACTTATCTCATTGCTTTTCCTACTCTTTCATCTCTAAAAACTTTACCCCAAACAAAAAAATAAATTCCTGTTTCATCCAACAGTTATAAACAAAAGAAAGAATAATGTCGATCGATAAACAACAGCAGCAACAGCAGCCGCCAAAACCACCGCCAGTGATAGGCAAGATCGGTTATTACACTGTTTTCATAACCCCCATCTGAACCTCCTCCACCTTCAAATGATAATAAACTAAAAGAATTCATCTCCGGTTCAGCCGCCACCGGTTCAATACGACAAATCCGGTTCGAAATTCGGTTCTAAGTTTGGGTTTTTTGGGATGCCGTTGCCACACTTCAAAATGGTAGTATTCTTTTTTTCTCAGATTTGTTTACTACATTTATTATTGTAGATTGTGGTCTTTGATGTATTATTTATTTAATTGGGGAGGGATGGGTAGCAATGTTAACCCATTTTAATACTTTACTTCAGATTTTAATATTTAGGTAGATTCAATGCAAGACAGAGTTAATGAGAGGATGTGGTGGTTTTATTGAATGATCCAAACAACCAAGTGTGAACCAACGAAACAAAGCTAACTAGGAATCCATGATTCGGGCTCACATGGTTGACAATAATCACGATATTGCCTAAATTACCAATCTGTCTGACTTACTTTACTTTCGATATGTGAAACACCAATCTGTCTTACAAAATACCGCACCATTTTGTTTATTATACTAGCTCAAAATGTTGTTATTTTGGTCTATCTGTTTTTTAGTTATTACCTTCTTCAACATAAGATACATAACATAAATTGAAACGCTTAGTAGAAGAGCACGCTTACAAAACTCATTTCTCTTAAATACCGCAATGTGAATGTTAAGGTTTTCTAGAAGAAGAGTGAAGTCATTTACCTCGAGTTCTCTTATTCGTATGCATAGGATGTGGGAGAGTGTGTCTAAATTTTAGTTATGTGTTAGGTTTGGCAGCCTTCCTTTGGTTTAGGTCCTCATAGTTAACCACATTACAGACATTTTATAGTTTCTTCCCTGTATCCGAGGCTTCAATGGGATTTAAAAAAAAAAAAAAAAAAATCATTTGTAAGTTATCTGCTAACTGAACTAAAATCAACTAAGTTTTGATTTTGCTGCCAAAGGATCTGCTTGAGGCCTGAAGTTGCCAGGATATGGATTTTTCATTTTAGTTATCTGCTTGAGGCCTGAAGTTTAATTCTTGAATACTCTAATTGGCAACACCTAAGCCTCTATTTTAGATTGCATCGTATCAATCGAGTTCTAGCTGCCTTTAATCCCCGCAGACATGGTATTAAGAATTTTGTCCATCCATTTTGAGTTCGTATGATCTTTATTCCAAGGATCACATCACCCAAACCCATATCCTTCATGTCAAACTTTGATTTCAACATGTCTTTAGTAGATTTGATCATCTTGTCATTACCGCCAACGATAAGCATATCATCAACATATAAACACAAGATTACATATCCACTATTTGTGTTTTGACATAAACACATTTGTCGCATTCATTAATTTTGAATCCACTCTAACATGTGGTCAAATTTTTGATGCCATTGTTCGGGAGCTTGCTTTAAGCCATATAAAGACTTAACAAGCCTACAAACTTTGTTCTCTCGTCCAGAGCCATGAAACCCTCGTGTTGGTTCATGTAGATTTTCTTCTAAATCTCCGTTTAGAAATGCCGCTTTCTCTGCTTGAGGCCTGAAGTTGCCAGGATATGGATTTTCATTTTAGTTAAAATCTGAATCAAGGGTTTACTTTTCAAATTTATTCTTTGGTAATAATGCGAAACTTGAATGGTTGTTTATATTCATCTTTTCTGTTACAGTGCATTCAAGTCTGGATGACTACTTGGCACACTGGTTTGGCCTGAATCAATCAAAATATCAGTGGGCTTTGGACGATTATTATGAAAACGAGCATGGTAAGGACTTGTTTCTTTCTGATACAACGTTTATGCTTTTTGTGATGATGTTATGATTCATTGTTACTTTGCCCTTCTTGGTTGGTATTGGTGGGGTGGTCCCACATTGCACGAAAATAGCCTTAAGAATGAGTTACTTTAATTGATTCTCCACATACGTCTTGCAAATCAAATTAAAATTTTGACTAGTGGGTTGAATTCCTCCTAAAATGAATATTATGATAGGATGAAAGTACAGATTAGATATATGGTCATTTAGGTGTTATTGATCATCTTTTCATATCGCTCGACGGTACCGGGTTGTATCCCTATTTTCTCAGGAAAAGGTTGACACAAGAGCCAAAGATATACCCGCCAAAGCACAAGTTGTATAACATGTTTGTTGTGTAGGTATGTTGTGCTACTTCTCATTGCCTTTATACACTAAATTTCTCTGTAATTTATTCATATGTTTTCAACAATTCTTCATTTCTCTTTTATATCATAGGTTTTGAGCAAGGCACCTTCAGGAACATTGTTCTTTACATCTGTGTCTAACATATCACATGATGGGAACTCTCATTGGCTGTATTAGTTAAGTCTTGAAATCTAGGGTGATCTGATCATGATTCTTTTAGTGTACCGGTATGGTACCATGTAGCCTTTGATACATATATGTATTACCTCAGCAGCAGCCAAATACTGTCTAATGGCATGCACTCTAGCTAGTTATTTACTTAATCTGTCTGTAATTCAAGTTACAGTTAGAAGCCTAAATTCACGAATGGAAGTTATTTCACATTGAGCACTTCTTGTTGTGTTTCAAGAGGAGTCTTAACTCTCGTCACTTTGTCAAAATCTTATCAATAGATTGATGATGTTTGGTTATTACTTGAGATGAGTATGGTGTATGCTCAAGTGTAAAACATCACAAATGCGAGATAAATAAACCCTCTAATCCGGGAAAATCCAAGCTTATGAAAAATCTTTTTTCACATCTAATACATGGAATTGAGTACCAACAAAACACATGAATGATTCTACCATTTCTAAAGAACGATAAATACTAAGCTGTTTGTCGTTGTCACATTCTATTTACACAACAAAATTCGAGCAACAAACTTCTTTTTTTACCTTAATCATTGTTGCTTAGTATCCATGTTAGAATATCAAAGTATCCCATATGTTTACAGTTTGATGCAAGGACCCCAATCGTGATGGTTGTATATAGTAAGCTTGAATGGATTGAGGGTGAGGATCCTCTCTCATTACTTGAGTTAAGTTGTAGATTGTGAGTAACTGAATTTGATTTAATGACTCAAATCAAAAGAAGTTTTTTTGATTTGAACCATTGGATCAAATCCAATTACCACAATTATCTAACTCGACTCAAGCCAAGATATCTTCAACTCGGAGGAGCTCATCCATAGATTGATGTCAAACTATGAACACATACCACACGTGATCAGAAAATAACAGAAAGAGTAAAATACACCATTAGTCCTTATGGTTTGGCCAGATTTCATACGACATAAAAAACGCATAATCTTGCACGGTTAGTCCAATATAATGAATAAATTACGTGGGTGGTCCAATTTAACGTCGTTAGGGTTTCTTGTTATCTTCAGTCACATGCCAGGGGAATGCACATAAGGGTAGATTTGTCTTTTCATACATTTGTTTAATACATTTTTTTTGTCTTTTAGTGTTTTTTAATATTTTTATTCTTTTATTATTTTTTATTATTTTTTGTCCTTTCACACATGTTGGTCTCACCACCAACCATCATACTTTTTCTTCTTCGCCCACCACCCCGCCACTACCACTGCCAATCACCACCACCATCACCGTCCACCAACTCCTACTCTGTTCGTAAATATTGTTCAACCTCAACTCCTACCACTTCTCAACAACAAAACACTATCTTCTCAACAACCTCACCCAATCATCTAACTTCAAAACCATTCGAAAAGAAAGGAAATAAAAGAAAAGAAAGAAAGCAATCAAAATTGATCCGTTATTTTAGTGTCTTTCACTAATCTTTAAAGGATTTAAATGAATAACCCATCATCGATCTAAAATTAAGAAACCAAGAAACAACAAACGTCCACAAGAAGGATAAAAACGAATAAAACCCAAAACATTGTAAACTCGACTCATTCATATGCTAGACATGATGAATAAAAGCTCAATAAAAAGAATACCGAATGGTAAAGTTCCCGCCCTAGAACCAAAAGCCAAGATGGATAATTTTAAATAGGGATTTCACGAGGTATTTGATTGGTTATGACAGGGTATTGATATGAGGTTCTTTTGCTCCAAAGTACCGGGGAAAAAGCAAGCCACTTTCCAAGAAACCGAAACTGATCCTTTATGGTCCCCACAGAAGAGTGTTCGCCACATGCGTACAACAACGTACCCAACTAAAATTCCAAGAATCATGTAGAAGATAAGATTGCCGGTAACCAGGGTCCCACATAGCCACTACCGTCGTTACCCCATCATCAACCATCACACACAAAAGTGCCGGATTGCTAAGAGCACGGAAAGTATCAGCCATAACAAGTTTCTAGTGTCTTTCACTGATCTTTAAAAGATTTAAATAAATAACCCATCATCGATCTAAAACTTAAGAAACCAAGACACAACCAATCAAACAACAAAACCCATATCAATAACTGTTTCTAAAATCAAGTTTCAAGGGTTTTGTAGTTTGGTTTTTAAAAGAAAAGAACAAGAATGCAGTCACAATTCTCAATTTCCGGTCATTTCTCAAACTCAATATTCATCATATTAGTTCATGCATGGTTTTGCATTTCACGTTAAACGTATAACTTTTATTAAATAAACGTTATCGCGTAATTTATTTATTTTGAACAATTGATCCATTACTTCCGAAAATTTTTTCAATATATTTTTATACTCATATTAAGTTTATAAAAATAATATTATGAGTTTACCCAATATTTTAAATTTATTTTGTATATAAATGGTTATATTTATATAATTACGACGATTTTATTAAATACTACACGATTATTATTATATCACTCAAATTTTGCATGAAATGTATTTTTATAATTTTTATGACCTCAATGCATTTTATCTTGTTCCGTTAAAATTTATTTGTAGATAACGCTACCTTAAATACTCAAATGTGTATACAAGTTATACTTATACTTAACAAAACTTACATTTATCCTACATCTTATTACTTGGTAAAAAAAAAAAAAAAAAAAACTCTTATAATCTTAAACAAATGCACCCCTTGTCGACATATGAGGGTTAGTCATTCACCATTCTGCTAAATATCTACTACATATACATTATAATACATTATACATCTTACTTAATACATACAACTTATATTTACAAAGTGAAAACCAATTTTGCTCTTCCTTCTCTCAAAAACCCGCAACCACAAGGAGTCAAGAAGGAATCATCTAAAATTTTCAAGACAAGATTTTTAAACTCTAGTATCACTTGTTGTATAGGTTTTGCAATAAAACCTCAAGTGATTAGGAAAACCCATTGTCCTTAAACCTCATCATATTTCTTGTAAGCATTCATATTCATGTTTTTATTTCATATTCATTATTATGGTCATATCATTTATTTGAGAAACATGCAAGTTATGTGATGTTTATACCACTTTTAAGATTTTTAAGTGTTATATATATAATCCATCCTATAATTACTCCTTGTTATATAGTAGTTTTGGTGATGTCTAGGAACCCATGACACCCTAAGAAGGTGTATGGTAGGATTAGAATAGCTTCGAGTTGTTTTGAATGGGTTAGAATAGGTTTGGCGAGAAAAACTCATTTCGACAAGTTTGGAAAAGGGTCTGTCCTTATTTTTAAAATCTGGAAAATCCGACAGTGATAAAAAATTTTGGCCTAGATATTTAGAAAATATACTTTAAAACGAAACCGTGGTCACTTGAACGGGTTAAAACGGAGTTATAACGAAGAAGATATGAATTTTTCAAGTTAGACGTCGAAAACTAATAATTTCGAAATTCAGCATATAAATGTCACTTTTACGAGTCAAAATGAGGTTTAAGCGTTATGAAATGTGTCGACTTATCGAAAATATATTAGTATACTTTGACACGGCTAAGGGTATAGAAAACGAGAAAACGGACTTGTAACGAGTAAATTACACGCGATAAACAAAGTTGCCGTAACTTTATTCTATTAGCAACATTAATATATTTTCTATTAAACATATACTACGGCAACTAGGGGCCATGTTGAGGGTCGTTTTAACATTGATAGGATACTTTTATAAAAAGATGTCTTCTAGTAAAATCAAGTTCGCCAACCATATTTTCCAAAATATCCAACCGCTCGTCAAGCGGAGTTGTAATGAATAAAATATAGTCGCTCAAAGTTTACCGAAACCACTCTTAAACACACAAGTACCATACTTAACCTATATTTTCTCTAAGATCGAGACCTCTAGGATGAAAAATTAAATGCTAAAACTTTGAGATAATGATACAAGCTTCCCAAAACCGTTGAGTTTGTTTCCTAACGCCGACGTGCGCCAATTTACGACTAGCTTTTAGAGGCCGTTTTAGTCACTTTCATGGAAATTTCAATGACATTATTTTACTTATTTAAAAGTTATAATTTCACAATTAATCACTAAATGATTATCGTCGGATATCATTTCAATGTAAATACATGTGAAGTAATTTAAAATGGTCAAGACGTTAAAAGATTATATTTTCGACGAAAGTATTGTTTTCAAAAATACATAAGTGGTATAAATATCATCCGAATCATGCGTGCATAACATTACATCATGACTTATTGCATATCATATCATTCATAATAGGTCGGGCCGAGATTCACGCTACATTTCGTGTAACCACTTTTGTCATCGCATCTATTCATCAAGTGAGTAATCACATCCCCTTTTACCGCTTTTACTATATTTTGGGCGGAATGCATGAACCATTCTTGAGCTAAATTGATCACTACTTTTATTAACTTGTTTGACTAGAACTTGTGAACTTGAATCAAATCCTTGAACTTAATTATGAAATTATGCCTTACTTGAACTTATTGAACCATACATGTTATGACCTTGACCTAAAGTCTCCTATGTTCGAGCATCACTATAAAGTCTCCTATGTTCGAGAGTATATCTGTTCCCAGATATCTTTGGGAAGAGGCACCCAAGATATCTTTGGGAAGAGGCACCCAATATATCTTTGGGAAGAGGCACCCAACATAACTTTGGGTAGTGGCACCCAAAGATAATTTGGTTTCATCAGAGCATCCTCGAATTATTATATTCGTGGTACTATATTGTGAACTATTATGACCGCTTATACTTGACTACTTGATACGCTATATTTTGTGCAATGGGTTGTGAACACACAGTTGCAAGTTTTGTATGGGCGGAACTTGAACCGAGTGGATTTACAATGCCTTTGCTTTGTGGACTATTTCGATGACCGAAACCTTTGAATATTTCTTACGAGTTTTCTTATTTTACTAAACGTATACTCACCAACTATTTTCATAGTTGACCCGCTTTTCTCTCATGCATTTCGTGTGATCGTTAGTAAGCTTTTTCTACCGTGTCTTGCATAATGAAGTTTTCACTTGTCACTACAAATCGTTATGTAATAGAACGAAATATTTTGGAATCTAAACTTTGTAATATATTTGCCGATGACGGCTAAACCGGTATTGTAATGGTGTACTCTTTCTTTTAAATATTAACGTTGGTATGTTCTATTATCTTGTGCTTATGTTCCTCCGTTACACTCGTGTTTCCGCCTCCGGCGAGGTGTGATGATTGGTATCGAGACAAAGGTTATAGAGAATGCCGATTTTTCAAAAATAAAATCACAACTATAACCGAATAATTTTTTTATTTTATTAAACATTGAACATCATCCGAGTCAACTAGTCCTATCGTTGATCGTTAATCATAAATTATACATAGCCCGATCAACTATGTCTAATTTATGAAGAACCATGCAATGATAAGAAGGGTAATTTTAAATCATGTTTAGTCGAGTCTTTAGAGTCCGGTCACCAAGTTGCATTGGTCGGGTGGGTATGCATAGCATGTTTTACGCTCACGCCTACATTACCGTATCTTATTTATACCCTCTTTTCCATCTTTCGACTTGTTAGACATAGCATGTCTCTGCTCTCGCCATATTTCGATCACTATAACACATTACCACCGTTCTAAACCTCATCTGCCTTCGTCCGAGTGTCATTTACTCAACCCGATATTTTGGTCCATTGCAGGATCATGGCTGCCAGAAACACACGCTCAGGAGTCAACAACAACGCCGATTCGAATAACAATGTCAACCTAAACAACAATGACAATCCAAACAACAACGCGACTAGAATAGCAGATCTACTCACCCAAATTATGACGCACCTTGATGCTAGACGAACCAACGTCGGAGAAGGTACTTCAAACACTGGTCATGGATGCAGCTATAAGACTTTCATGACATGCAAGCCGATGGAATTTTATGGTACCGAGGGTGCCATTGACCGTTAACTCGGTTCGAGAATGTTGAGTCGAAACTTAGTATCACGGTGTCAAGGAAACAAAGTTGAGTTCTCTGCCGGTCTACTACAAGGTCGAGCATTGACTGGTGGAACAACCAATTGCGCACTAGAGGAAGAGGGCTGCAAATGCGTTATCTTGGGAAGCATTTAAGAAACTATTAACCGATGAGTACCGCAGAAAAGATGAAGTGCGTGTTGGAAGCGGAATTTTGGAATCACTTGATGGTTGGAGTAGAAGTCGACAAGTACACGATCCGCTTCCACGAGCTAACTAGGATGGTTCCTCACATGGTTTCCACTATGGAGAAGTTGATCGACCGATATATATGGGGATTGATACCGAAATTAGAGGGACGCCACCGTCGAACCCAACCACTGCAAGCCACGGGGCATGGCATATCGCTTGACAAATGATGTGATCAGTCCGGAGAACTAACAAAAGCAAACGACAATGGACGAAAGCGACAGGAGGATCACCAGGAAGCCGAGACCGTGGTCGCAAGACAAGAGGCAACGAATAACCGGGAACTATGGAGCGACTACTCGGAGCGCAAAGATACGCAGTCCACATCCTTTGTGCACTCGATGTAACTATCACCACTGGGAGATCGCCTAAGGTGCGACAAATGTGGACAGACGGCCACTTCAAAAATTGCTCAAACAGATGGGAATCAAGGACGAGAAAAGCATGTTACGAGTGTGAAGTCTAGATCACCTTCGCAATACCGTCCAAAGTCGAAAAGAACTCCCAATCAAGGAGGTAATCGTCCAAACTCGGCATTGGCAATAGAGGCCCACAAGATCGTAACAATGATGTTCCCCGCACGTGGTCGAGCATTTTATCCGGTACCGAGGAAGCCCGCAACGCGTAACGGGTACATTCTTTCGAACAACTACCTTATTTCGCACGACATGATTTTGAGTGCATAACTTCCTTCCAATTTTACCACGCTCACGGCATTGATTAATTTGTGACCCATCGATATCGACCTTAGTTGTATTATATTTTGTTGATTTGATTTGATTTGTGTAAGCAAATCCAATATCGAGCGAATCTTTCAAAAGACTTCATTCAAAAGACTTGTTTCCTAGCTTGATCTAGTGACGCTTCTTGTTTGATGAGTTGCGAAAGTCAAGCTAAGAAACAAGTTTACTCAAGTCACTATCTAAAGGTCTTTTGAGGGCTACGCTCGATATTGGGTAAGTTTACCCTATCAAATCTAATCACGGCACGCATTTAGTTGAATGGGGAACCCAGACGCATGGGCATTGATATGATCATTTAGACTGCTCGTGACGAGCATAAACTTTAGAATCCTTGTCGAGGTTCGGACCATAGTATCATTAATCGAATCACGAGGACGTGATTCCACCGACATGGGAAGAATGTCACAATTCTCAATTTCCGGTCATTTCTCAAACTCAATATTCATCATATTAGTTCATGCATGGTTTTGCATTTCACGTTAAACGTATAACTTTTATTAAATAAACGTTATCGCGTAATTTATTTATTTTGAACAATTGATCCATTACTTCCGAAAATTATTTCAATATATTTTTATACTCATATTAAGTTTATAAAAATAATATTATGAGTTTACCCAGTGTTTTAAATTTATTTTGTATATAAATGGTTATATTTATATAATTACGACGATTTTATTAAATACTACACGATTATTATTATATCACTCAAATTTTGCAAGAAATGTATTTTTATAATTTTTATGACCTCAATGCATTTTATCTTGTTCCGTTAAAATTTATTTGTAGATAACGCTACCTTAAATACTCAAATGTGTATACAAGTTACTACTTATACTTAACAAAACTTACATTTATCCTACATCTTATTACTTGGTAAAAAAAAAAAAAAAAATAAAAAAAAAAAAAAAAAAAATCTTAAACAAATGCACCCCTTGTCGACATAGAAGGGGTTAGTCATTCACCATTCTGCTAAATATCTACTACATATACATTATAATACATTATACATCTTACTTAATACATACAACTTATATTTACAAAGTGAAAACCAATTTTGCTCTTCCTTCTCTCAAGTAAACCCGCAACCACAAGGAGTCAAGAAGGAATCCTCTAAAATTTTCAAGACAAGATTTTTAAACTCTAGTATCACTTGTTGTATAGGTTTTGCAATAAAACCTCAAGTGATTAGGAAAACCCATTGTCCTTAAACCTCATCATATTTCTTGTAAGCATTCATATTCATGTTTTTATTTCATATTCATTATTATGGTCATATCATTTATTTGAGAAACATGCAAGTTATGTGATGTTTATACCACTTTTAAGATTTTTAAGTGTTATATATATAATCCATCCTATAATTACTCCTTGTTATATAGTAGTTTTGGTGATGTCTAGGAACCCATGACACCCTAAGAAGGTGTATGGTAGGATTAGAATAGCTTCGAGTTGTTTTGAATGGGTTAGAATAGGTTTGGCGAGAAAAACTCATTTCGACAAGTTTGGAAAAGGGTCTGTCCTTATTTTTAAAATCTGGAAAATCCGACAGTAGATAAAAATTTTTGGCCTAGATATTTAGAAAATATACTTTAAAACGAAACCGTGGCCATTGAACGGGTTAAAACGAGTTATAACGAAGAAGATATGAATTTTTCAAGTTAGACGTCGAAAACTAATAATTTCGGAAATTCAGCATATAAATGTCACTTTTTACGAGTCAAAAATGAGGTTTAAGCGTTATGAAATGTGTCGACTTATCGAAAATATATTAGTATACTTTGACACGAAGCTAAGGGTATAGAAAACGTAGAAAACGGACTTGTAACGAGTAAATTACACGCGATAAACAAAGTTGCCGTAACTTTATTCTATTAGCAACATTAATATATTTTCTATTAAACATATACTACGGCAACTAGGGGCCATGTTGAGGGTCGTTTTTAACATTGATAGGATACTCTTTATAAAAAGATGTCTTCTAGTAAAATCAAGTTCGCCAACCATATTTTCCAAAATATCCAACCGTCAAAGCGGAGTTGTAATGAATAAAATATAGTCGCTCAAAGTTTACCGAAACCACTCTTAAACACACAAGTACCATACTTAACCTATATTTTCTCTAAGATCGAGACCTCTAGGATGAAAAATTAAATGCTAAAACTTTGAGATAATGATACAAGCTTCCCAAAACCGTTGAGTTTGTTTCCTAACGCTCGACGTGCGCCAATTTACGACTAGCTTTTAGAGGCCGTTTTAGTCACTTTCATGGAAATTTCAATGACATTATTTTACGACGAAAAGTTATAATTTCACAATTAATCACTAAATGATTATCGTCGGATATCATTTCAATGTAAATACATGTGAAGTAATTTAAAATGGTCAAGACGTTAAAAGATTATATTTTCGACGAAGTATTGTTTTCAAAAATACATAAGTGGTATAAATATCATCCGAATTGCGTGCATAACATTACATCATGACTTATTGCATATCATATCATTCATAATAGGTCGGTTTGAGATTCACGCTACATTTCGTGTAACCACTTTGTCATCGCATCTATTCATCAAGTGAGTAATCACATCCCCTTTTACCGCTTTTACTATATTTTGGGGCGAAATGCATGAACCATTCTTGAGCTAAATTGATCACTACTTTTATTAACTTGTTTGACTAGAACTTGTGAACTTGAATCAAATCCTTGAACTTAATTATGAAATTATGCCTTACTTGAACTTATTGAACCATACATGTTATGACCTTGACCTAAAGTCTCCTATGTTCGAGCATCACTATAAAGTCTCCTATGTTCGAGCATCACTATAAAGACTCCTATGTTCGGAGTATATCTTTGGGAAGAGGCACCCAAGATATCTTTGGGAAGAGGCACCCAAGATATCTTTGGGAAGAGGCACCCAACATAACTTTGGGTAGTGGCACCCAAAGATAATTTGGTTTCATCAGAGCATCCTCGAATTATTATATTCGTGGTACTATATTGTGAACTATTATGACCGCTTATACTTGACTACTTGATACGCTATATTTTGTGCAATGGGTTGTGAACACACAGTTGCAAGTTTTGTATGGGCGGAACTTGAACCGAGTGGATTTACAATGCCTTTGCTTTGTGGACTATTTCCGATGACCGAAACCTTTGAATATTTCTTACGAGTTTTCTTATTTTACTTAAACGTGTATACTCACCAACTATTTTCATAGTTGACCCGTTTTCTCTCATGCATTTCGTGTGATCGTTAGTAAGCTTTTCTACCGTGTCTTGCATAATGAAGTTTTCACTTGTCACTACAAATCGTTATGTAATAGAACGAAATATTTTGGAATCTAAACTTTGTAATATATTTGCCGATGACGGCTAAACCGGTATTGTAATGGTGTACTCTTTCTTTTAAATATTAACGTTGGTATGTTCTATTATCTTGTGCTTATGTTCCTCCGTTACACTCGTGTTTCGCCTCCGGCGAGGTGTGACAGTTGGTATCGAGACAAAGGTTATAGAGAATGCCGATTTTTCAAAAATAAAAATCACAGCTATAACCGGAATAATTTTTTTTTTATTTTATTAAACATTGAACATCATCCGAGTCAACTAGTCCTATCGTTGCATCGTTAATCATAAATTATACATAGCCTGATCAACTATGTCTAATTTATGAAGAACCATGCAATGATAAGAAGGGTAATTTTAAATCATGTTTAGTCGAGTCTTTAGAGTCCGGTCACCAAGTTGCATTGGTCGGTGGGTATGCATAGCATGTTTTTACGTTCACGTCTACATTACCGTATCTTATTTATACCCCCTCTTTTCCATCTTTCGACTTGTTAGACATAGCATGTCTCCGTTCCTGTCATATTTCGATCACTATAACACATTACCACCGTTCTAAACCTCATCTGCCTTCGTCCGAGTGTCATTTACTCAACCCGATATTTTGGTCCATTGCAGGATCATGGCTGCCAGAAACACACGCTCAGGAGTCAACAACAACGCCGATTCGAATAACAATGTCAACCTAAACAACAATGACAATCCAAACAACAACGCGACTGGAATAGCAGATCTACTCACCCAAATTATGACGCACCTTGATGCTAGACGAACCAACGTCGGAGAAGGTACTTCAAACACTGGTCATGGATGCAGCTATAAGACTTTCATGACATGCAAGCCGATGGAATTTTATGGTACTGAGGGTGCCATTGAATTTATTAACTCGGTTCGAGAATGTTGAGTCGAAACTTAGTATCACGGTGTCTTGAAGGAAACAAAGTTGAGTTCTCTGTTGGTCTACTACAAGGTCGAGCATTGACTGGTGGAACAACCAATTGCGCACTAGAGGAAGAGGGCTGCAAATGCGTTATCTTGGGAAGCATTTAAGAAACTATTAACCGATGAGTACCGCGAGAAAAGATGAAGTGCGAAGTTGGGCGGAATTTTGGAATCACTTGATGGTTGGAGTAGAATTCGACAAGTACACGATCCGCTTCCACGAGCTAACTAGGATGGTTCCTCACATGGTTTCCACTATGGAGAAGTTGATCGACCGATATATATGGGGATTGATACCGAAATTAGGAGGGACGTCACCTCGTCGAACCCAACCACTCGCAAGCACGTGGGCATGGCATATCGCTTGACAAATGATGTGATCGGTCCGGAGAACTAACAAAAGCAAACGACAATGGACGAAAGCGGCGGGAGGATCACCAGGAAGCCGAGACCGTGGTCGGCAAGACAAGAGGCAACGAATAACCGGGAACTATGGAGCGACTACTCGGGAGCGCAAAGATACGCAGTCCACATCCTTTGTGCACTCGATGTAACTATCACCACTGGGAGATCGCCCAGGTGCGACAAATGTGGACAGACGGGCACTTCGCAAAATTGCTCAAACAGATGGGAATCAAGGACGAGAGAAAGCATGTTACGAGTGTGGAAGTCTAGATCACCTTCGCAATACATGTCCAAAGTGAAAAGAACTCCCAATCAAGGAGGTAATCGTCAAACTGGCATTGGCAATAGAAGGCCCACAAGATCGAACAATGATGTTCCCCGCACGTGGTCGAGCATTTTATCCGGGTACCGAGGAAGCCCGCAACGCGTAACGGGTACATTCTTTCGAACAACTACCTTATTTACATGCGACATGATTTTGAGTGCATAACTTCCTTCCAATTTTACCACGTTCACGGCATTGATTAATTTGTGACCCATCGATATCGACCTTAGTTGTATTATATTTTGTTGATTTGATTTGATTTGTGTAAGCAAATCCAATATCGGCGAATCTTTCAAAAGACTTCATTCAAAAGACTTGTTTCTAGCTTGATCTAGTGACGGTTCTTGTTTGATGAGTTGCGAAAGTCAATCTAAGAAACAAGTTTACTCAAGTCACTATCTAAAGGTCTTTTGAGGGCTACGTTCGATATTGGGTAAGTTTACCCTATCAAATCTAATCACGGCACGCATTTAGTTGAATGGGGAACCCAGACGCATGGGCATTGATATGATCATTTAGACTGCTCGTACGAGCATAAACTTTTAGAATCCTTGTCGAGGTTCGGACCATAGTATCATTAATCGAATCACGAGGACGTGATTCCGGCGACATGGGAAGAATGTCACAATTCTCAATTTCCGGTCATTTCTCAAACTCAATATTCATCATATTAGTTCATGCATGGTTTTGCATTTCACGTTAAACGATATACTTTTATTAAATAAACGTTATCGCGTAATTTATTTATTTTGAACAATTGATCCATTACTTCCGAAAATTATTTCAATATATTTTATACTCATATTAAGTTTATAAAAATAATATTATGAGTTTACCCAATGTTTTAAATTTATTTTGTATATAAATGGTTATATTTATATAATTACTGACGATTTTATTAAATACTACACGATTATTATTATATCACTCAAATTTTGCAAGAAATGTATTTTTATAATTTTATGACCTCAATGCATTTTATCTTGTTCCGTTAAAATTTATTTGTAGATAACGCTACCTTAAATACTCAAATGTGTATACAAGTTACTACTTATACTTAACAAAACTTACATTTATCCTACATCTTATTACTTGGTAAAAAAAAAAAAAAAAAAAAAAAAAAAATATAAATCTTAAACAAATGCACCCCCTTGTCGACATACAAGGGGTTAGTCATTCACCAAGTTGCTAAATATCTACTACATATACATTATAATACATTATACATCTTACTTAATACATACAACTTATATTTACAAAGTGAAAACCAATTTTTGCTCTTCCTTCTCTCAAGTAAACCCGGCAACCACAAGGAGTCAAGAAGGAATCCTCTAAAAATTTTCAAGACAAGATTTTTAAACTCTAGTATCACTTGTTGTATAGGTTTTGCAATAAAAACCTCAAGTGATTAGGAAAACCCATTGTCCTTAAACCTCATCATATTTCTTGTAAGCATTCATATTCATGTTTTTATTTCATATTCATTATTATGGTCATATCATTTATTTGAGAAACATACAAGTTATGTGATGTTTATACCACTTTTTAAGATTTTTAAGTGTTATATATATAATCCATCCTATAATTACTCCTTATTATATAGTAGTTTTGGTGATGTCTAGGAACCCATGACACCCTAAGAAGGTGTATGGTAGGATTAGAATAGCTTCGGAGTTGTTTTGAATGGGTTAGAATAGGTTTGGCGCGAGAAAAACTCATTTCGACAAGTTTGGAAAAGGGTCTGTCCTTATTTTTAAAATCTGGAAAATCCGACAGTAGATAAAAAATTTTGGCCTAGATATTTAGAAAATATACTTTAAAACGAAACCGTGGCCACTTGAACGGGTTAAAACGGAGTTATAACGAAGAAGATATGAATTTTTCAAGTTAGACGTCGAAAACTAATAATTTCTGGAAATTCAGCATATAAATGTCATTTTTTACGAGTCAAAAATGAGGTTTAAGCGTTATGAAGTGTGTCGACTTATCGAAAATATATTAGTATACTTTGACACGAAGCTAAGGGTATAGAAAACGTAGAAAACGGACTTGTAACGAGTAAATTACACGCGATAAACAAAGTTGCCGTAACTTTATTCTATTAGCAACATTAATATATTTTCTATTAAACATATACTACGGCAACTAGGGGCCATGTTGAGGGTCGTTTTTAACATTGATAGGATACTCTTTATAAAAAGATGTCTTCTAGTAAAATCAAGTTCGCCAACCATATTTTCCAAAATATCCAACCGTTCGTCAAGCGGAGTTGTAATGAATAAAATATAGTCGCTCAAAGTTTACCGAAAACCACTCTTAAACACACAAGTACCATACTTAACCTATATTTTTCTCTAAGATCGAGACCTCTAGGATGAAAAATTAAATGCTAAAACTTTGAGATAATGATACAAGCTTCCCAAAACCGTTGAGTTTGTTTCCTAACGCTCGACGTGCGCCAATTTACGACTAGCTTTTAGAGGCCGTTTTAGTCACTTTCATGGAAATTTCAATGACATTATTTTACGACGAAAAGTTATAATTTCACAATTAATCACTAAATGATTATCGTCGGATATCATTTCAATGTAAATACATGTGAAGTAATTTAAAATGGTCAAGACGTTAAAAGATTATATTTTCGACGAGAAGTATTGTTTTCAAAAATACATAAGTGGTATAAATATCATCCGAATTGCGTGCATAACATTACATCATGACTTATTGCATATCATATCATTCATAATAGGTCGGTTTGAGATTCACGCTACATTTCGTGTAACCACTATTGTCATCGCATCTATTCATCAAGTGAGTAATCACATCCCCTTTTACCGTTTTACTATATTTTGGGGCGGAATGCATGAACCATTCTTGAGCTAAATTGATCACTACTTTTATTAACTTGTTTGACTAGAACTTGTGAACTTGAATCAAATCCTTGAACTTAATTATGAAATTATGCCTTACTTGAACTTATTGAACCATACATGTTATGACCTTGACCTAAAGTCTCCTATGTTCGAGCATCACTATAAAGACTCCTATGTTCGGAGTATATCTTTGGGAAGAGGCACCCAAGATATCTTTGGGAAGAGGCACCCAATATATCTTTGGGAAGAGGCACCCAACATAACTTTGGGTAGTGGCACCCAAAGATAATTTGGTTTCATCAGAGCATCCCGAATTATTATATTCGTGGTACTATATTGTGAACTATTATGACCGCTTATACTTGACTACTTGATACGCTATATTTTGTGCAATGGGTTGTGAACACACGGGTTGCAAGTTTTGTATGGGCGGAACTTGAACCGAGTGGATTTACAATGCCTTTGCTTTGTGGACTATTTCGATGACCGAAACCTTTGAATATTTCTTACGAGTTTTCTTATTTTACTAAACGTGTATACTCACCAACTATTTTCATAGTTGACCCGTTTTCTCTCATGCATTTCAGGTGATCGTTAGTAAGCTTTTTCTACCAGGTCTTGCATAATGAAGTTTTCACTTGTCACTACAAATCGTTATGTAATAGAACGAAATATTTTGGAATCTAAACTTTGTAATATATTTGCCGATGACGGCTAAACTGGTATTGTAATGGTGTACTCTTTCTTTTAAATATTAACGTTGGTATGTTCTATTATCTTGTGCTTATGTTCCCTTCCGTTACACCTCGTGTTTCCGCCTCCGGCGAGGGTGTGACAGTATCAGAGCCTCAGTTATAGAGAAACGGGTCTAATTGAGACATAAACTATAACTACTTTTTCACAAAAACGTTTTATAGCCTCTCACTCTTCGTGCCTTCCATCCTCCAGGTAATTATATGACTTATAAACAATTTATGCTATCTCAACACTTTAGTATATTGATATATACATTAGACATACTGTCGATCACTTTATAAACATACATGCATATGTGTATTCTAAGGCATTACGACTCAATCACATTTCCCTGAGCGTGTACCTACTTCTACATTTTGCAATTCATGAAACCTTCCCAATACATTGTGTGTTACACAATTCTTACCCTATCTACGTTAAATATATACTCGCCAACTATTTTGAAATCTATGTCAAAATTCCTTGATTTTCTTACTTCCATCTCTAAAGATGAGTGTAAATACTTTTTTCGTACTCTCGGAAACCCCTACGCACTAAATCTCCTTGTAACTCATCGGTTAAGTATGAGTGTCGAGTCAGAAATTCTTAAGTAGGATGATTTACAGTGTCTTTATTTGAATGGATTGGGACGCCTTTTTATTTAAATAAAGAAATTATAAATCGCCGAACCATAAGTTTATATTCCTTTATTTACATTGTTTGGGACGCCTCTCTATGTAAATAATGAATTATAAATAAGTGGGCTTATTTGTATCTGAAATGACATGAGTATGAACTCGAGGATCACAAACTCATTCATAATCTATAAAAGCTGAAGTTCAACAACTTTCTCTACACCCAACAAATTCTCATCCGAAATCTTCATTGTTTAAGACATTTTCAATGTCAATTTTCAAAACTAATAGCAATCTTCATTCAAAATGAATTTTTCCTAAAATCTATTTCAACTTGAATAGTATTTTCACATGTAAAACAATAAAATTCTAACTTATAACTTTTCACAAGTAAAGTACCTCACTAGTTATCTTATAAATCAATTGACACAAGAAACCATAATCGTCAACATTACTTCAACATCTAGCACGGATGAATCTCGGACGAGATTCCATTAAGGGGTGAGACTATAACAACCGGAAAATTTCCACTTGTACTAATATTCTTATCCATTTTCTACGATAAATTTTTTTCGTTATCGGTTATTTGATCACAACTACCCATTCATGTGATGTAAATCGCATCTCAATAAACGTGCTCACACGCGGACCGACAACAACGACCTTATGTTTATTTCACATAAACATATTTATATGTCAAGCAACAAACGTTTTCAACTTTTATTTACCACGTTACGTTATTTCGTTAGCGTACGATTATTAAACTTTCAAACTAAACGTTAGCCATTTATTAGAATTTACACAAAACCCTACTTTATTATAACTATGATTTTACGAAACTAAATCATAAATACTAAAGTACAACATTTTATAACTAGAGTACAAGTCATTAAAGCACGGAACCTAACTATACTTTAATTGTTGTTACAAGCCCTAATATACAACTCTATGATTTTATGTGCATGATATATTTTCAAAATGCTAATATACAAGTCTTTCAAGCACATGTACAAGTCTTTAATGCATAAAAGCTTAATACTTATATAGATCATATTATAAACCTCAATGTACCTATCTTAAAGCACATGATACAAACTTATAATGCACAAGCCCTTAAAATTGACTATCTTATAATTTACAAATCTAAGGTACGACTCACCTAATGCTTGTGGTACAAGTACTTAATGCATGGAACTAAAATCTATACTTTTCATAAACCTAACTAAAGTTAACTAAACCTAACCTAGGGACTTCAACTAAGTTTCTACACTCTTAAACTATATATACAATATAATCTAGCCCTAGGTACAACCACCTAAAGCTTAAATGTGCCATAGTTCTTCCTTATTGTTCAATTAGAACTAAACTTAAACAAAATCCAAACCAACTAGACTAAGCTAATTACATGGTAAAACAATAACCACTAAACCTTCCTAGATCCTCCTTAAACCACCTCACCTTGTCCCTTGAGAAGAGTACCTTGGTCAAATATTGTAGGAAGTTTTCTTGGCCAAGAACACCACCACCTCACGCCACCCTCATCACCATTACATGCACTACACAACCTCCAATACTCCACCTCACCATGTCCCTTACTACCTCAACACACCTTCCAAGTGTCCATCTTCATTTATGAAACCCTAGCATTTTCCCTCCTATAAATAGCAACCAAACACCCCACTCTTGCACTCACCATTCACTCAAAACTCACTAAACAACCCTCACGTATATACTCATTGATCTAAGGGTCCTAGTAGAAGCCAAGGAAGGATAGTTTAAAGCCTAGGAGGAAGGAAAGAGCTTAGTTCCACTTTAGAAGCCCCTATGGTCGAAATCCCTTTCTAGTCGATTCCAAGAGTTGTAAGTGTATTAAACTCATTCAATTTCGTTATCATTTTTAATATCAAGTGCCTACTGTTAAAAAGGATTTTATAAGGAAAACGTAGCAATTTGAATCACCTAAAACGGTCACACGAGTCAAAAGATATGGTTTAACAAAGTTTACAAAAACCTGTCCAAAACTTTCTGTGGACAGACAGATCGGGCACACAATTCGAGACCTTTCTGGTCCGTTTCATGAAAAAGTTAAAACACGAAAGTTGTCCGGAACGACGTTTTCTTCAAAAACTTCAAAGCACGGGTCCTGAAAACGCAAAACAAACGTTAATTTTAATCAAAATCTTAACAGTTGTTATATATATTTTATAAAATCAAGCCAAGCACTTCTCCTAAGCCCAACTTTTAAGCTAGAAGCCGCAACCCTTAAGCCCAGCCATTAAGCCATTTCAACAAGCTCCTAGGATACTACAAAACGCCCCCATAACCTAGTTAAGAAGCCCTTATATCTCGCTTTAATTCTGCTCTTCTTTTTGGTCTCATGTCACAAAACCAAACACGCCCTTATATAATTGATTTTGAGAATTTCGTTATTTTTAGTAAATTTGACCCTGAGCTACTCTAGAAACATTAAAAATAAGTTAAACGTCATGTCACAAGGTTTCATGCAAGAGTTATAAAGTTTTAAAGTTTAAAAACGAGATTTTCCATTTGTCGAAAATAGCCTAAGTAGCCATTTTCAATAATTAATTTCTCGCTAATTAAAGGATTTTAAAATATGAGAGTCACACCGCTTTTAGAAAGCTCGCTACAAGGATTTTAAAACCCCAAGAACTTTTTAAAAACCCTTATGGTCTCTTTTATAATGAATAAAAAGAAGGTGACTCGTAAAGATTTTCACAAATAACCCTTATGTACACTTTTCAAAATTTGAGTCTTATGAGCTATAAGATGTTAGAGAATGACTTAAAATGAGTTAATTAACATATTACGATGTCCCTAGGTTACACCGTAAATTTTAATGGGTCAAAAATGAACTTTTCTTTAAACGCGACGTGGCCAACTGACCATGTTCACGGGTTTGTTTCTCCATAACTAAAGATAACTAAAATATGAGACCTATACCATCTTGAAGAGCTTACAGCAAAGTGTTTAAATGATCAATTGCGTCATAAATATATTGGCTTGCCTCGTGTAAAATTTGTCCTCATTTGGGCTTGTTGTCCCCAAAACCAACACTCTTTAAATAAGGCACCTAACCCCTACTTTGGGAAATTATTGCGACCAAACCATAAGAGCTTAAGACTTACAGTTTGAACCATTAGAAAGACCACCCGACAAACTCTTGAAGGGATTAAGAACGTAGTAAAAACCTCTTAAGGCCTCGCTTATATTTACCCTTACTTTTGTCAATTTAGGCCTAAAGCAAGTGAACTTTTCTGATAAAACTACAAGGATAAAAATTGTAATTTTTGAAAGATAAAGTTTTCTTGGGCTAAAAATGTAATTTCTTCAAATCTAATTATACAAGGGCTGATTTTGTCAATAACCCATAGTTGAGGGTATAAAGTGTCATTTTTGAAAGTACAAGGTTAAAACCGTAAATATTCAAAATTGTGAAATATAACATTTTGAAACATATCATATTTAACAACTTGGATTTCAATAAAACTTATTTTATAAACTACGAAACTACGGGACCTAATTTTGTAAACTCGATATTTATATAAATCAAATGATAAATCTTTTAATATGACACTATTCGAGTTCGTTTATTATTATAATCTGTTGAGCCATGAAGTAACACCCACTTGAATCCGATGCGTATCACGAAATTAGGGGTATTACATTCTTAACACAAACGAAAGAACCAATCCGATCACAACTAACTTTATGAATACAAAAGATGTATCAATAACAAGAAACAACTCGGTGGTCTTTGAGTTGATGAAGTAGTCAAGGAAACTCTCTCTCTTGCGTAATGGATGACTCGTATGCAAGAAATGTGATCTCGTCTTGAAAGAAGAACCTTAAGAAACGCAAGAGAAAGAAAGCTACAAGAATGATCCTTGGATCGAAGGTTAGAGAAATATAATAATGAGAGAAGAAGTATATAATGATGGTTGAGAAACAAGGAAGAAATGGTTCACTATTTATAGTCTTATCGACCATGTTTACCGGATCCGCCAAGGTAAACCTAGGGATCCGCACACCTGGTAAACCAGTTCGATTTTGGGTTACAAACCGGGTTTTGGGTTATGGGTCATGGACTATGGGTCATGGATCTTGGGTCATGAGTACCCAACTAGATACAATGTATGTAAACAATGAGTTATGGGTTTTCGGTCATGGGTCATGGACTTTACCCATTGTGATGTCATGCATGATGCAATGAGCATGGGTCATGGGTCATGGGATATGGGTTATACACTTATACTGAACACATTTACATACATTTTATATTTATAAAACAATATATAACTAAACAAATGTAAGTAAGTAACATGTAATCTTTAGATTTGTACTTGATATAATTTTATGTTGTTATCGACAAAACTTAGAGATCAAGAAATATAAATAAATATTTTTACGGTTTATTTGTATTAACAGAATTTTTCTTGGTATGTCGAATTAAAGATCGAGTCTTTGTGATTCGTGTTTTGGTTCCCAAATAAAGGTCTTGAACATATTTTCTTTTCTCTAAAACAAACACCCACCATACGAAGGGTGTGGTGATTTTTGTGATTTGTTCTTCGTTTGATAGAAAGAGAAATAAAGAAGATTTGCTTTTTGTGTATGCTAAGATTTGGGTTTGTGAATTGAATAGGTTTGTGAATTGGGGATTTTTTTTAAAGAGTTGATGGTGGATTTGGTTAATGGTTGGTGGTATGAAAAGTCATTGGGAAAAAAACCCGAGATGGGTTCTTATTAATGGTGTAGCCATTGAAAAAAAAATTATATGTGCTTTTTTGTTTAATTAATGCAATACTGTAGTATATACAATCATGTATATATAACGTCAAATTTTTTCTTTATTTCATAATAGTTTTAGGGGTTGGTGGATGGTGATGGTGGTGGTTGTGATTAACAGTCATGGTGGTGGGTGAAGAAGAAAAGAGTATCATAGTTGGTGGTGGGACCTACATGTAGGGGTGTCATTCGGGTTGACCCGGTCGGGTTCGGGTCAGTCGGGTCGGGTCAACTCGGGTCAAGGTTCAAAAAAAAACATACCCGAACCCGACCTTGTTTAGAGGCATAATTAGCAAGGCACAATACATCTAAATTGACAAATACTACAAATAAAAAGAAACGTACCAGTTATTATTGTTTCGAAATCTTCTTCTTTTTTCAGAATTTTATCCTTATCCTTGCGAAGCCAATCTTGGGTACAAATAAGACTTTCAATACTCTTGTCACTCAAAGAACTCCTAAATGTATCCAACACCCTCCCACTAGTGCTAAAAACCGACTTGGAAGCCACGGTTGAGACAGGAATAGCTAACAAATCTCTAGCCATCAAAGATAAAATTAGAAATCTTGGGCTATTTACCTTCTACCATGCCAATATATCAAACTTCACATTAGAATCTATACTTATCCAATTCACTTATTGTTGAAGTAGATATTGAACTTGATTTCATCTTATCTCTCAACCTATCTCTTGTGGGGGCATTTGTTGTCGTATCATCAGATTGTTTCCTTAACACCGAAGATGAATTAGATGGTGGAGCATGAATTCTTACATAGTCTTCATACAAAGCTTTGAATTGAGCATGTATATATTGTTTCTTCAATTCCACCATTGGTAGTCCTTCTGATCCATAATGGTCATCCATTACAATATGCAAAAATTCATCTTTGTTTCTTGGATCAAGTAGAAAACCAAAATACAACAACGCATTCATATTTTCAATCTCTCCATAATACTTGTCAAACTTCTTTTTCATCGCCTTAGCAATTTTATAAAGAATTTCATCCTCTGGCGGTACTCTTAAAACATCACAGAAGAGTTGTTTTCTCAAAAGTTCACGAATAGTTGATAATTCAACAATGTGAGTATGTGACGTCACATATTTTGTCCCCGAAATCCTCAAAGTAATATCATAAAATATTTTAAGAAATTCACATAACTTTCTCGCTTTATCCCAATCTTCATGTGATGGCACCCAAAGACCCTTTTTGCGAATAGCATTCCCAAAAGCCGCATCTTCTAAATCATATCTATCAAAACCATCTTCATATGCTTGAGCCACTTCCAACATCATGTAGGTGGAGTTTCACCGTTGAAACATCCATTATCAAATTCTTTGTGATATCACATTTAGCACTTTCCTCACATCTTTTAAATTTCTCAATTCGCTACCGACTTTTTATCCACTTTACCGCATATCTAATATTCTCAATCGACTTATCAACTGATCTAATACCATCTTGCACTACAAGATTCAATATGTGAGTCGCGCATCTGATGTGAATCCATTTCCCATTTAATAAACAATTATCTTTCTTTGCAAATGTTTTTTTCAAGAAATCAATTGCATTATCATTTGCACTTGCATTATCAACCGATATAGCCATTATAGCATTAATGCCCCACTCGTTCACACAAGATTCTACTCCCTTTCCAATATCTACCCCACTTGACCATCAAGACGACAAAAGTTCAAGACTTTTTTATTTAACTTCCATTCATTATCTATAAAATGACCCGTTAGAGCCATGTAACTCTTCTTTTGTAAAGATGTCCAACTATCGGTAGTTAAACATACCATACCAATGCTTTTTTGAATTACATTAAGAAGTTTATTTTTTTCCTCTTCATACAATTTGTAGCAGTCCTGAGTAGTAGTACCTCTACATGGAACATCGAACAACGGCTGATTTATCTTAGAATAGTGTCTAAAGCCTTCACGCTCAACAAAAGTAAAAGGAGCTCATCAACTATAACCATGTGTGCCAAAGCTTTCTTGCTTTCTTTAGTCAAATTTCCACCATAATTTTATTTCCATCACCATGATCAAACATAAGATTAGTTTGACCTTCACTTTGTTTGGCTAAATATGGTTTACACTTTAGCAAATGTCTTTTGAAATTTTATTACCATGCTTAACAGGATGACATTTAAACTTATTACCACAATGCTTACACGCAGCTTTAACATCTTGAGCAACTCACCTTCTACCAAGTCTACATGTTCAAAGTCTATCCGGACCTTTGACCACCTTTTAGTAATGCGCTTTTGGCCACCGGTCCCTTTTGTGATTTTTTCTTTTCTTCGTGTTCTTACTTTCAACTTCTCTCGTTGTTTCCACGAGTTTGAGGTCGAGCCCGACATCTAAAACCAATTACAAATACATATTATGAGTTTATGACAATGTAAATGATAACTAACAAATAACAACTAGTTAATATACTTCTAAATCTTATAGGACCAACCCCAATCAAAGAAAACTAAACAAAATTCTAATCCTATAGTTCTTAAACTCGAAACAATTAATTTTACAAATTTTAACCTTAAAAAAACTTAAAACCCTAGAAACCTTAACAACAAAATCAACCAAGAAAGATTAGTACCTTTGGTATAAAAATGCCAAATCTTGTAGGGAAGAAAAGGAATTAAAGTTATGATGAAGTTTTATGCTTCGATCATTTGGAAATGAAACACATTGTCTTTTCTTTTTTCTTTTTTTTTTAGGAAATGAAAGGTAAGTTTGTTTTTAACTATGAATTGCAATGTAATGTTACTTATATGTTGTTAACTGTTATGGGCTAACAATTCTGTAACAATTTGTAAATATAATATGGGCTTTAGTCTACTCTATGAAAAAAAAATTCGGGTCACTCGGGTTGACCCGAACCCGAATAAGTATATATTAACCCGAAACCCGACCTTGTTTGTACTTGGGTCAATCGGGTTGACCGAATATGATTTTGGACCGATTAAACCGACCGGATTGCCTTATTCGGGTTCGGGTTGGTCGAGTCGACTTTTATGACACCCTACCAACATGTATGAAAGGAAAAAAAAATAATAAACAAATTAATAAAAAGGCAAAAACATTATTAAAAAAAACACTAATAGACAAAAAAAAAGTATTAAACAAAAACAGTTAAAAGACAAATATATCTTTATGTGCATCCTCATGTGACTGGCATGTGACTGAAGATAACAATAAACCCTAACGACGTTAGGAAAATTGGAGCACCTACGTAATTTATTCAATATATTGGACTAACCGTGCAAGATTTCGCGTTTTGGATGTCGTATGAAATCTGGCCAAACCACAGGGACTAATGGTGTAATTTACTCTAATAGAAAGATAAAATGACACTTAGGCAGTTTAGATGTGTTAAGGCCACAAATGAGTCATGTTTTTTGTCGAATAACATGAGTTCAAATGAGCTAGACCAATTCATAGTTTATTGGGCGAAAGTACAAAAGTGAGCACCAAATGTTTACCGTCTTGTTGACATGAATTTATTGAGCTTTCTTGGTCAAATGTAATATTTATAATCGTGACCATTTCGTGAATTTTAGAGCCACATGCCATGTTTACACTAAGGGCCCCTTTAACTAGAAAATAATTTAGACTCGTAAAATACTCGTAATTATGAAGAAAGCTAAAAACAATAGTTATGTTTTCAAGCAGGGGTTAAAACTATTAAACTTGTAAACTTTTACAATTTTTTAGGACTAAAACTAAAAGTACAAAGCAAGGTATACATGTTATAAACTCTAGGGGGCAAATATGTGAACTACCTAAACTTGTCAACTTCAGTTTAAGTGTAAGGAGAACACTCAACTCTATATAACTTCGTACTATTCGATTTTGACTTTATTCTTTTGGTAAAATCACATATTTTTTCATTCTTGAACACATTGTTATTAATTTTATGCCCGCAATCGAACTAAACCAACAAATATGTCAATAATCGTGGGCCCTTGAAAAATCGAGACCCTGTGCCGTTGAGCATCTTGCACATACTCAAATCCGGCCTTGTCGTAATATCTTTAACCCGTCACTTAGATTTTATTTTATAAACATGAGAGTTTGATAGTTACACTAAATCACTTAATTCACAATTTCTTGACGAATTTGGTTCTGAATAAAGCTGTCTTTACCATAGATTCAGCAAGGCAAGCACGACAAACTCCAAATTTTAGAAGATCCTGTAACTTTATAAGTTTCAACGATCATTGTCAATCATTTGATAGTCATAACTCATAATGTCTACACGGAAATAAGAATACGATTACTCAAAGTTTCAAATATACGAGAAACCAACAATAATGTAAGTATATAACTATATAAGTGTGACCACTTTTAAATTGTCGTAACTTTTGAAAGCCCTGTCCTCAGGTCTCGAAACCTTAAGACGGCTTCTCAACAAAAGCCCTGTGTATAGAAAAAGACACCTTAACTTTAGCATTTGTCACCCATTGTATCTATCTTAAACCCGACATCTTTATCATGAAATTTCCTCGTAATAGGGCTACTTCTTTTTAAAATTTCATTTGGTTGTCGTACGCCAAGGTTTTTTGGACTTTGTTACAAGGTCGCCGTCTATGAGTAAACTCTTCGAATGCGACCGGATATTATTGTAATCGCATTTTTTTTTTTTTTTTATCAAATATATAACCCGTATGACACTTTATTACACGCTGAAATACTACCAAAAATGACATATCACATATGAGCGTACCCTCCATTAAGGGTGCACGTACTACCAAAATGAAAGTAATCTTGACAAATACATTTGACAAATGACCAATGTTTGTAAGCTTGTTTAACTTTTACATTTTATGGGTACGTTTCACTTTCTAGATATAGTGTCAAAAAGTGACCCATGAATGCTCATCTAAGATTACATATTTACATTTTTCTTAAACTATCTTTATCCTTTTCTTCGTAAAAGATCATGACCAAATCAGTTTCATGCATAGTCCATTCAGAAATTAAATCCAATGGAAAAATAAATAGCACATCCTTTTCCTGGAATGACCTTGTCATTGTCTCTAAATGTTGTGAACTCCACCAAAATTTATATTTTTTTATAGATTTTATCACATGTCAAGTTATCAACTTACAACTTCTTAAACCATGAAGTATTACTTCACTTTACGTGTTGACCCTAGCATAAATTTGTTTAGGAAGCATATGCCAACTTTTACAAACCCTATATAGAAACTAATCTCTAGTGAAGGTTCCAGTTTTGATCCTCATAATATTATGTCAAGTGATGGTGGTGTCGGTGTTGCTGCTATTGTCATCGGTAAGTTCTTCCATTTTCTTAATCATGAGAGGAGTTATACGTACAGTTTGTTAATATTAATGGTTCTCATTTTGCAGTTGTTGTGATTAAGATAGGCATCATTGTTTATGTATGCAATAGAAGATCCAACATGCAAACAGACCCACTCGTCAACGATTCCCGATTCATTCCCCTAACGATGGTCAAGTTCCTGGACGATATGGAAAGAGAAAAGCCGATACGTTTCACCTCTCAACAGCTAAGAATAGCCACAGAAAACTTCTCTATCTTATTGGGTTCAGGTGGGTTCGGGACAGTTTACAAGGGGATCTTTAGCAACGGAACAACTGTAGCCGTAAAAGTACTTAAAGGGAGTTCGGATAAAAGGATTGAAGAACAATTCATGGCTGAAGTGAGCACCATGGGAAGAACCCATCATTTTAATCTTGTCAGGCTTTATGGGTTTTGCTTTGAGTCGAGCTTAAGGGCTCTTGTATACGAGTTCATGGTCAATGGGTCGTTGGATAATCACTTATTTAAAGCAAAAAAGGAACCCACCATAGGGTTTGAGAATCTTCATGAGATTGCGGTGGGGACTGCAAGAGGCATTGCGTACTTGCATGAAGAATGTGCTCAAAGAATAGTTCACTACGATATCAAACCAGGAAACATACTTTTGGATTCAAGGTTTTGTGCAAAAGTTGCCGATTTTGGTTTAGCTAAACTTTGCAATAGGGACAACACTCATATAACTATGACAGGAGGACGAGGTACCCCTGGCTATGCTGCACCTGAGCTCTGGGCGCCTCTCCCAGTTACACACAAATGTGATGTTTATAGTTTTGGGATGCTACTATTTGAGATCATTGGGAGGAGGAAGAACATGGATGTGACTCTTGGTGATAGCCAACAATGGTTCCCAAAATGGGCATGGGAAAATATGAAAAGAAGCAATTAAAAGATTTGATAATAGTTTGTGCAGTTGAGGAAAATGATCAAAAAGTTGTGGAGCGGATGCTTAAGGTGGCTCTTTGTTGTGTTCAGTATAGGCCTGAGACCAGGCCAGTGATGAGCATTGTTGTGAAAATGTTGGAAGGCGCTTTAGAGGTGCCTGAGCCTTTAAATCCTTTTGCGTATTTGTATTCAGGGATTAATGAACATGATGGATCTTTGGCTACACTCGCATGGAATGGTGGGCGTGGCTCGGATTGGTCTTCTTCTGAAGTGGTCACCAAGTCTACTGCAGTCACGGGGACGCCTCTCATGAGGAGATATGAGATCACAATGGCCTCAGAATAATCAAACGTAAAGACACCAAAGTTTGCTTTCGTATTGCTAAGTTCATATGTATTTAGGGAGAAAGTAAGTTAAACATCTTTATCTTGTTTGTGAATAAATCCAACATTTTTATTCATTAGAGTTTCAATTATGAATTATCTCTTTGGCCTGGTAATCAGATTCTTGATTGTCCTAATGATTGACTAACAAATCACATAGACACATACACTACATTGCTTCGATCATCAGAGGCCTCATCAATCAAGAATTATGCAATGGCTATCTTAAAAGCCCTAAGTCATGAATGATAGGTGTTTAATGTTTATTTACCTGAAAGAAGCTAGCTTAGATTAGTTAACAAATGGAGACATGAGGCCGTCATCATACCACTTGTTCTTATCTTATTTATTAGCCATTTATATAAAACGTTAAGAATAAACATTATTCAAACCTTAAAAAAACAAGCAAAAATGAAACAAGTTATAAAAGCTTATATCAACTTCTATCTACCTACACCTCTTTTTTAACTACACATTCCATTGGAACCTGTAGTTCTAGCGTCCTTACTACTCAAAGGGTGGTTAAGATTAGAAATGTTTGTTCGACCAAATTTAAATTTTCACTACCAAAAACGTCGAGTGCACATCCAAAATTTCATGAGAAGCTAGTCATAAATTTGCCACCAAAAGTATCCTGTTTGTTTTAGATACAAATAAACAAAAACAAAAAAAACTTTTAAAGGATCTATCAGTAAAAGACATGCATAGTAACACAAACAATGTGAGAATGTAATTTAACAATTTTGTGACACAACTTATTAAATGTTCAAAAGATCTGGCGATATAAAACATCCCTAGCTAATTATAAAATTCCTTCGTTTTTTTCCTTCTAGTATTAGGCCTCATGGATAATCAAAGTTAATTAGTTATTCATAAACATCAAATAAAAATGGCGAGAAAATTATATTGAACTTGTTTAGAACGTCTATTTTATCGATACCTCATCAAACATAAGAATATTTCCATGAAATTCCCTTCTTGAGAGCAACCCATTCATTACTTTAATGTGCTAGCTTGTCATATGTTGAAATTTCATCAGCTTTGACAGCAGCTGTTTTGTCATTGGTTTGTACTAGAAGATTTATGACTTTCATGTGTTTTGTCATTGGTTAAAGCCTTTGGACTTGGTAAACATTGAGCTGGAAACCTGCAGGTAACTTAAAAACAAATCTAAAGAGCGAGGGTGATCACAGTTTGTATGGAAAAGTACAATAAACCCCTAAAGGAAACTTCCAAATAATAAGCAAGTCTTTGCTCTTGAATCTAGCTAGGTAATTATATTATATATAAAAAATCATGGCAATTAATGGTAGTTTCAGCGGACTTGTCGTTACCCTTTCAATCATAGGTAATTATATTATATATAAAAATAAAAAATAAAAAAAATAAATAAAAAAACTGAAAAAGTAATCTTTTTGTCCATACATATATGTGTCTAATGAAACTGAACATTTTACTCCTTCAAACTTTGGATTTTTAGAAATATCTTAACGAATTCAAACGTCTTTTAGTAAAACAAAAAAAAAAAAAAAGTACTATGTAAACGATAAGTCGTCGTTTTACTTGTCCAACCTTAAACACCGAAAATTATTTTCACATTGCGTGTACACCTCTAGCATGGAATACTATGTCAACGTACAGAAGTCAAAAATATTTTTATTAAAGATCGTTACTCCTTAGAAACAATTCATGTATGCTTTTAGCTATATGAATTGTTGAATTAATAAGCCTTCATTTCTGTTCTAATCGATCATCTTTATAACATTATGTCAAGCACAGGTAGTACACCGCCAATCGCCGCTATTGTAGTTCCGGTTGTTGTCTTCGTCGTCATTTCTCTCGTTGGTAAGTTCATCAACTATATCTATTCGATCGACAATCCTAAAGATTATTTACAAGTTGGATGATACGTTACATATATATGTTGGAAAATTGGTTGTTAATATGCTTATATAAAAAGAATCCTGGTTATATACTTATATTTGTATAGTACGTACTTTGGCTTCTTAACTAATAAATGGTTTATCTTTGCGATTCTTCTTTGTAGTTGTTTTATGTATAGGCAAACATTTAAGTAAACGCTAACTAAAGTCGCCATGGTAACAGAGCCATTCAATGATGATGCTCGCTTTATTCCCTTGCCATGGTGAAATTTTAGA
The DNA here is from genome assembly GCA_022545495.1 of Chrysanthemum lavandulifolium. NCBI lineage: Eukaryota > Viridiplantae > Streptophyta > Magnoliopsida > Asterales > Asteraceae > Chrysanthemum > Chrysanthemum lavandulifolium. The sequence continues at coordinate 147,421,519 of CM040243.1, forward strand.
TGACATGGAAAGAAAAGCCCATATTGTTCACCTCTCATCGCCTAAGACTAGCTACGGCAAACTTGACATTGTATTAGGTTCGAGGCGCTTTTGGGACGGTTTACAAAGGAATTTTAGTAATTGTAATGCTGCGGTAGTGAAAGTGCTTAATGGGACTTGGACAAGAGAATTGAGGAACAGTTTATGGCTGAAGTTAGCACCATGGGAAGAACCCATCACTTTAACCTTGTTAGGCTTTATGGATTTTGCTTTGACTCGAGTTTAAGAGCTCTTGTATACGAGTTCATGGTCAATGGCTCTTTAGACCATCATTTGTTTAAAGTTGATAGAAGGGCTAGTATAGGGTTTGAAAAGCTGCAAGAGATTGCATTGGGGACAGCAAGAGGAATAGCATACTTGCACGAGGAATGTCCGAGAGAATAGTTCACTATGATATCAAGCGAGCAACATCCTCTTGGATACAAACTTTGCGCTAAAGTGGCGATTTTGGTTTAGCCAAACTTTTCAACAGGACAACACTCATATAACTATGACAGTGGACGGGGTACCCAGCTATCTTGCTCCCGAGCTCGGGCGCCCAACCCGATTACACAAAATGTGGCGTTTATAGTTTTGGTATGCTAGTTTTGAGATCATTGGGAGGAGGAGGAATATGGACACCACTCTTAGTGATAGTCAACAGTGGTTCCCTGTATGGGCATGGGACTCATATAAAAAGAAAGAATTGAACGTTTTGATGATAGTTTGTGGCATTGAGAAGAATGATCAAGAAGTTGTAGAAAGGATGCTTAAGGTGGCTCTTTGTTGTGTTCAGTTTAGGCCCGAGACTAGGCCGGTGATGAGTATCGTTGTGAAAATGTTGGAAGGTGCATTAGAGGTGCGGATCCTTTGAATCCTTTCTCCCGTTTGTTGTCGGGGTTGGCGAGTGCGGTGATACTTTCGGTCCGATAGATTGGAATGCTTTTTCTTCTAATTGGTCTTCATCCGATGTAGTCAGTAACTCTACAGTGGTAGCAGGAACACCAATCATGAGGAAACATGAGATCACGGTGGCCTCGGTGTAATCATATGGAATGACTACAATGTTTTGTGCAGTCTTGCTTTCAAGTGTTGATATAGATATTTTGCTTATGTCAAATTAAATGTAAACTCTTAATTAGTAAAGTATAAGGTGAAAAATCAATAATGGTATACAACTATACATGTATGCTAGATAGTTTTACATTCATTAGTTATCATGTTTCAAACTTGCTATTCCATTTACATGATGCTAAATGGGTGTCGAGTGTTATTGTGATTCGTTTTAGTAATGGTTCTATGTCTATTCCTCGTTTGCATTTTTATCCGCCCACTTTCTTGGTTTCCACTTTGACATGTACTATTATTGTTACTTTTCATTGCAACTTTACTATTACATCTTGAGGGTAGGGATAGAAAACTTAAATTGAGAAGGATGAAAATTAATTAACCACGCATTTGAGATGCATCGACTTAAATTAGATGCATCTCTATTCATTCGATGCATCGTCTATAGTTTCAAGTGATTTTGAAGTGAAAAATGCTAAGCACTAGATCGATGTTGGTTTCTTAAGATCGATGTTGCACAAGATTCCTAACTAGCTACGATAAAACAAGATTGAAGCATTCTTGACCTCACCATACTTCAGAAAACAAAGTATAAACGTAAAAGATAAACAAACATCTTAGTAGAATTAGTTTCAAAACCTTTGAATTTGGACTCAAGTGATGGATTATGGACACGAGGTTGGGCCAAACCTTTAGTGATACCAATTTTGTGTGGCGCCTTAACACTCGATTTGGGATTGTGTGCAAACTTTGTTTTGGATCAAACTATGTCTTATCTTTTCAATCATTTTCCTTATCATGCATATTATGTTCACATTCTGATAAACTAAAAAAAGAATCTTATGAGGTTTTATAAAAACTTAAAAAAATGATCATCATGCATGCCAATATATATGATAACAACGAGGAATTGAAACCCGCCGCGTTGCGGCGAGGGTTTTCACTGTAGGTTTGCACTACAGCTTTGGACTCCAAATCCACACTTTATTCATGAGTCTCACGATTCAGTACATCCATTTCCCAAGAATTTATTCTGAATATTGAAACATCCCCATGTGAATTCTGGTTTCACACATTTCGCGCATCTGAGAGTATTTTTTGCCCAACATAATTTCATAAAACACATAATGAGCATAGAACGTACATGAGATTGTTGCCTCAAAATAAAGGGACTCTACCATGTACCGCTTTCATCGCTTAGCATGCTTATTATAATGCCCAAGTAGTAAAATTAACTAAGAACAATTCATAGAAGTATCAAAATCTTGATGGGTGGGTCATTTCATCACACGAGAACACTATGCTCTTTTGATATCTCCCATATGCTATTTTAATATCTTCATAAATCCATAGCGGTTTGCTATGTGTAAAGCTCTCAAGACCCCGACATATGTCACAACATCTTCAATAAGGCGACCTTTGATCATCTCGGTGAGCCTTAATAGGGCACCTTTTTCTTTATTTGTGCTCTCTAAGATTATACGATCGAATGGTATTCGTGAGTCTTGAAGCTTCATTAGTGTTAAACCACAAATTCCGCCTAGAGCAATTAACGTATTCACCAAACCATCGATTGCAATAAGCGATAAAAGATAAAAAGATAAAAGAGGCATACAATGTTATCATGTACCATGATCCTTTCTCCAAGAATCATATAACGATGTAGTTCCTAGGTTTGTCTTCTGTAAAACATGAAACCAATTTGGTCGTGATGAGCACGTCGTTTCATCATAATTACAATAGATGACCGTATCGTGGTTACAACATTAGCATTTCCCTTTTGTGAGGCCACTAATAGATAAAAAAATAGACATAATTGAAAAGTCACTTCAGAACTAAGGTTGAAATTATTATTACCAGTCAGGGGAAAAAAATAAAATCAATAGCTAACTATTTGGACTGAATGTCATGAGTAAATAAATCTAAGACGTGGCAATAACATCTGCCCAATTTCCTCGGAGCTCCAACAATTCATGCACATGTCAAGGTAACGTATATAGATGGTTAAAGAGTATATTTAAGGAGTAAAGCCAATACTTGTATTGTCATACAAATCAAACACCCCAAACCCAACACATGCATCCTGTATTCGAAACGAAACTACAAAACTCTTAATGAGGGACAATCAAAAGACCGTCAAGTGCGTCCTCAAGCACATTCTCCACACAAAGATCCATCCTAACCGACCTAAGCACGCAAACCGGAAAACAATATATTATCAACTATGTTATGGCGTTACAATCTTCTTACAGAATTACTCATTAAGTGTTTGATCATTTCTTCAGATTTGAGATTCAAAAGCAATACTGATTTCTGAAGTAATTCACGTAACCCATTAAACGGAAAGAAATAATCGAACCAAAGTAGACCAACTTAAATCCTTATTTACACGTCCCGTAAGGTAAACTTGGACAAAACACAACCCAGATCAGCACATTAATTTAGAAGAAGCTATTTTGATACGTACATGTAAATGTTGTACTCTGAGCAATTCGGATTAAATTATCGAGCATTTGGACAATGGTTTTTTGTGTAATTGGAAAAAGATCGGTTATAATACAAATTTATTGATAAAGGAAATGGTGCGAGAAAGAAACAAAGCGATGGTGTAACTGATTCAAGTTCGAGACCTTCTTTGGAGCTAATAATAACTTGAAGATACGTTTCATTTTAGCTACTATCGGACTCATTTTACCGAAAAATAGGTAATTGCAAAAGTCATGATCGCGTAACGAAGGACTACATTTTATCGCTTAAATGTTCTAAAAGGAAAAAGTATTATCTCTTTAGAATAGGCAGTTAATTAAAACCTTTGGTGCGTCGAGACGTTCGTCCACCATTCATGTTTAACTTTGAACTTGAAAGCGGTTGCGCAGCCATCCCTGTAACGATAAAACTCGTTAGTGCATCAGTATTAGGTAACTTGTAATATGTATGATGTTTAAAACCAAGGTAAATATCCAATGTTGACAGTGTAGGACTTTGGGAAAATGCAAACGCATAAAGTAACGTTTCAACACTTGTTGAACGCGTGTGATTGTTGGTCGTACGCAAGTTATGATATATACCGTGGCTGATATATACTCGAAAAAATAGGTAAATGTCAAAGCCGAAAATCGCATAAACAAATGATATATACCCGGTAGGTGCTACTTTCCATCAGATATGCATAACCTAAAACTCAAAGTTTAGAACAAAGCGAATTTTAAAATATTATAAAACATCAACCCAAAACCGATTACTGATGTATTCAGTGGTCGTTATTTTGCTTCAGGAATTCGAATTGACAACTTTCCATCTTCCTTAACCCACAACAACATAACCGAAAATCTACAAAATCAAAATACAAAAGTTGAATCAAGACAATAACCATATGGCCAAAAACCAAAAATTAAAACCGGTCGGTGCATGTATAAAACATCCGATGTTATTTTTTTGTTGTAGATGAAAACCTTAGTATGAAGGATCACTGATCGTCCTTGCACCGTATGTATTGAAAACCCATATATAATTGACAATAACAAAGATCATTGCAAATCAATAATGAAAATCGGGATTAAAAAATAATAAAAAAAATTAACTATTGAGATAGAGGAGATTTACCTTGATTCCTTTCTTCCACGTGTTGGTGGAAACCAAATGCTAGAAAAGCAGAATATGTGTAAGGCGGTCCATGAACTCAGACGACATACTGACAACCCCAGGCGCGTCGATTTCTCTCCAAATGACGCAGGACAATCAGGATGCCCGGTCGACGACCCGAGCAATTTTTTTTTTTTTTTTTTTTTTTTTAAATTAAAACATTTTAACATTAAATTTAAATTTCATTCAAATTAAAAAACATTATATTTTACGAAATTAAAAAAAAACATTACACTCAAATTTAAAAAAAATTACAATCTGAAATTCAAATAAACACTAGAATACTAAAACTAATAATTATAAATCTAATCGATATTGCATTGATTTTGAGCGTCTACTGCGTATCTTCAATGAGAATGGGGGAATGCAGCATATTAAATCTTGTGTTGAGAAGTATTTTGAGGTTGAATTGTGTTTGAAATTGTGTGTTTAAGAAATGTGTTTGAGGTGAAGTTGGTATTTATAGATTGGTAAATTTGGTTTGAATTTTTTTTTTTTTTTTTTTAGTTTAAGACCAAGCGGTCAACTTTTAAAATTTGTAAATACAAACGTTATTGTCCAAATCGGTTGAAAATCGCTCGATATGGCAAATATACCACACACGACCGATCTTGCAACCCACACCCGCATTCGTGTTGCCCGATCTTCACATCGGTTGCCCAAGGACTTTTTTTGATGCCAACCGATCTAAACCGAGACCACTGCGACAAGCCTAATAGGAAGGCGGTGGAAGTTATGGATTTGTGTGGAAGGCGGTGCAAAATAGAAAAACAACGGGCCAGGGTTATGGGTTAGATCAAACAATATTTTACGTTTTCTTTACTGCATAGGGCATCGAGCAGGTAAAGAAAGTAGTTGTTTATTGCGTTGGGCAACGGGCCCTCGGCAAATGTTATATATAGATAATGTGTCTAACCATGCACGGCTTGAATTATGCGGTGCTAAAACATGAGCTCTTTGACTCACAAATCAGATTAATTCTATGCGAGTATCCCGCTGGTCTTGATAAAAAGTAAAAAAGCAATACTATAATTGAACAGACCGAAAGAAATAATCAAGTAAGAGAGAATAAATTGAATTACATGAAAACAAAATAAGAAAAGAAAAAACAACATGATAAAGAAACAAAAGTAAAGAAAAATTAAACGCACAAGAACGACTCAAGTATTAAACTTGGGACCTCACCTCCTCTCATACATAGATACTTTACACACAAGCGGAGCATAATAGTTTGCAAATTGGACCGGTCAAAGAAAATGGATCGAACTGGACTATTCGTACAGGACCAAACATATTCGGTTGGTCTTTGGTCATCTTTTTCGCCGTATTCGATCTTTAATTCGGTTCAATCTACACAAAACCGATGATTATGCTTTGTTAGACCGGATAAGACCGACTCGAAACCCGGACATGGACCGAACATTTCGGTCCGGTCCTCAATCTGATGTTTTAGACCACATCAATTTTCGATCCAACCCGATCTTGATCGGTCCGGTCCCATTTTCATACCGTAATCGGCCCTACTTTAGACATTCACGCAACCCATCAATCCGTTATTTTGTTGACTTGTTTTTTAAAACTTTACCTCTTGATAATTTTCACCAAGAGACAAAAAAAAGTTATCGTTCCAGTATGCAATTGTTTTATACTTCACTGGTAAACCAAAGGAGACTGCTATAAACAATTATAACTAAAATGACTCAAGTTATGATTGTTTAAATGTATGTTTAGTATAGTATATTAAAAAACCGAAAAAGCTAAGTAGTTTAGTTCGTGAAAAAATTTTGCTTTTCGTTTCCAAATTCTAAATAAGGGATTGGTTTTTAACCTACAGAAAAGGTTGAGAATTTTGAAAACAAGTTTAGATGGATTTATATTTTCATTTTTTTAAAGGTAAAAAAGACAAAAAGCGTAAAAAAAAGAACAAAAACGTAAGAAAAGCAGACGATAACGTAAAAGCGATATAAAAATGTATAAAATCAAAAAAAGCGGATGAAAACGTATTAAAAATGACGATATAAAATTGAGAATAAAAAAGTGAAAGAGTAAAATGAACTTTTCAATTTGTAGTTTAAATTTGAAAAATGAAATTCACATTTTGGAAAATTGTTGAAAAAAAGCGTAATTAAGCCTGATTTTTAATTTTTCGTTTTCATATGAAAATTTCCGGAAAAATGAGAAATTTTCACCATTAAACTACCAAATCTTTTTGTCCATACATATATGTGTTTAATGAAGCTGAACAATTTTACTCCAAACTTTAGAATTTTTAGAAATATCTTAACGAGACAAAATTAAAAAGTAAACGTTGAAGTCGTCGTTTGACTAGTTCAACCTTCAAACACCGAGTAGTATTTGTACACTGCGATGTACACTCTAGCATGGAAATATATATATATTTTTTTAAAGGCTAAAGAAGGTACATAGTCAAACAATATTTTTAATAAACATCGTTACTCCTTAGAAACAACGAGGTGATTACCCCCGCCGCGTTACGGTGGACGATTTGGAAAGTGAAGTTTTTAGGCGGTAGGTATGTTATATTTTTTTCATTTTGGGTTTGCCACACGGTGTTGATCACTACTACCGTCATCGGTTTGGTTTGTTTTTTTTTTTTTGAGGTAACTGGATAAGTCTAATATAACCGGTTTTAAAAGTGAACTAATTACTATGTAGATGTGGTAATTTTTTTGGGCTAAGTTTTACTTTAGCAGCCTTTTTTTTCTCTTTCACGGGCTTTGTGTAATCATGATGGGCTTTTTTATTTGTGGGTTTTTTACTTTATAAAAGCTAATAAAATTATGTGTAAGTAGGTTATGTGTACTTTTCGTGATTGTGTATTCTCAGATGGCGACGAAACCCAATATTCGAAGAAATCATGGTTGCGGCTGGTTCCGATGATCTCGCGAGCGCCTACAAGTTCCTGTTTAGCAGTGAAGTGTGTGAGGACCGTAATTTTGTGGCTCGCATGGAGCAGGAGCGTAACCAATTGATTGGGAAACTTCGCAAACGTGAGCGAACGACTGTGGAGACTCGTTCTTTTGGGCCTTCTAATGAAAAAGCTGTTGCCGGTTTGGAAGGGTTGGTGGAGCTTAAACGTGTTGATCGTCACACCGTCCTTGCTCTTAATGTTTTGATTGATGCTATTCGTGACGGTATAGCTGAGAAGGAGAAGCAGGTACTATTCATGGAGTTGGAGGAAGGGACCTCGGATGGTTAGTATATTTTTGGGGTAGTTTGTTTCGTGTTAGGTGTTTCTAGGTTAATGGTAATGTTGGTCTATCGTTAGTTAGGTTGTTGGTATAAACGTATTGGTATTGTATTAGGATGGTTAGCATATGTACACTCAATGGGTTTATGTAATCTCTAATGGGTTACAGTTTTGTTTTGTTGCTGATAGTGCACCCCTTGAGTTGAAGTACTTGTAAATATGTTTTGTGAATGGAAAATTGTAATGTTTAACTTATGGTTGTTTTATGTAATTTTTTTTTATGCTGTGACTGTGGTGTGATTGGTTTTTGAGTTTGTTTTCATACAAAGTCAATCCTGTCATGACATTACCAGTGCGTGTTGAAGGGCATGTGGGGTTATTACATCCCTTTGTTGATGTTGCAATTAAGATTTTGGGCACTTACTTTAGATTGTGTATGTGAATGTTTGAATAAAGCACTTTGTTGGTTGTGGGATCCCTGAATGTTCTGTTTTATTTCTGTTAAGCTTGTTTGTAGTATCAGTGAGTAGTTTATTTCGTGGTTACTCCTTCTTATGTTTGTGGTAATAGTTACTTAAATATATGGTGGCCGTGTTTGAATTTTTCTGTTATCTTTCCGGTACAATTTATTTGCGACTCATTTTAGTTCACCCATTACTACCGATTTAATGTAAGTATATGGTGTAGAGTGTTTTCGTCAGTTCATTTAGGACGTGACGGTTTTTTTATTTGTTTTGCCATTTTGTTTTACCATTCTTATATACTTGTTATTGTCTGTATAATTAACTTTTATAGTTTATAAGTTTTGAAATTTGGTATGGACGCGCGCAGAAATATTAGGATGAGTAAGCTAATTTGTATTATAGTATCTGAAAATTGTTGTGGCATTCAGATACCACAACGATAGATTTATATATATTTTTGCAACCACATAATACACACGTTACAGAGTTTCCCAAAATGTGTGGTTCGCTATCTTGTACCGAGAGTCATCTACTACATTTATGTACATATATATACTTGTTGTAGGTTATCGGTTTATAAGTACCCACAACATTCTAGAAACCGTTTTTACATCATTTATAGAACCGTTATATAAAAGTTTTTCACTGAACTGGGTGTGCTTTGTTACCGTTAATCTGCTTTAGCTTTTGGGTTCGCGTTTGTCTTCGCTCCTCCGTAGTGGTTTGGAAGAGTTGTTTTTTGACACCGGTTGTCGATAACGGTAGTGGTTCTGATTTCTTTTCCGGAGCGTCTGTTGATGATGGGGGTGGAGTTAAGGTTTCTGTGAGGAGTTCTGTGATAGGAACCTGTTCTTCAACGGTCGCTACGGTTGAAGAGCTGGCTTCAGTTTCAATTGCAGGGAGTAGTGCTGGTGCCGCTTCCTCAGCGTGGTCTAGAATTACTCTTGGTAATCCTTTACGGCTGCATGTTCCGAAATGTACCTTGAAACGGTGCTTTGTATTCTCTAGGTCTCTGATTATTGGAGGCAGGATGTAGGGGTTTCTATCGGATATGTAACTGATCACTTCTATGCAAGGCGGTAAAAGTGAATGGGCCTGTGGACTGAAACAACTGATGATAACAGTTCCTGTGGCATCTGTAACAATGCTTCTGAAACAGTAACTGAAAGCATGCAAATAATTAACGGGTATGAGTCGTTATCTTTACAGGTGACAATTTGTATTTATAGATTGTGGAAAAGCGTTACGTACCTGTAATTGGAACTTGTGTCTGTCATGGATTGTTGACAATGCCAATGAGGACGTTGGTCTTCGATATTTCTGTTGCAGACTTTGCATCTGTTCATGTACCATTCCGTATTTTCTTCTATCTTTGTTATGACGCCTTCAATGGTAAAACTTTCTTCTTGCTGTTTTATATATTTTTTCAGTACATCATTCAATTTTATAATGTATGGAGAAAGTGTGTAGATTACCATAACAGTATTGGGACTTATTTGCAGAAGTTCTGCGATTGTCAATGGCAGTTCTATGTTTGGCTGCTGCACTTCTTGTTGCTGTGTGGTTTGAAACGTTAGCGGGACAACTGGGCCGAGTAAGGCATTATATCTGCATATAAGGTTTGTCAGTGTATAGAGCAATATTTATAAATTCTTATCAGCGCTCAGGTATTATGGTTGTTGTACTTACACGGCAGCGTATGTGGTTTGCCTCGGTATGTCCGGTTGAGATAGTAGCTTGTCGCAGACTTCACGAAAGTTGCAAAGTTCCAAGAAAGTTTTGACTATACAGAGTGGCGGCTATTATGACCGGCTGCTCTAATTGCGTAGCAACATCCATTTCAAACTTGATAGCCATGTCGTTCCATAAACTTAACGTAATGTTGTTTCCACTGATAAGAAAACGAAACATTTTCAATAACGTTATGTTAGTGTAATGGTTTTTTTAAAGGCGAGAGTTAGTGGTTACTTGAGGTTCTGGATTTGGATGTTCTTCCGGAGTGTCCTATTCGTTGTTGGACTTCCAAATTCCTTGATTCTGCTAACGTTCGAATAATGCCAATATAGTCTGTGTACGTATCCAAATGTTATGTTGGGTTTTTTTTTTTTTTTTTTTTTTGCGGAGAATATATAAATTGTACTGCCGAAATCGATTCGCGGTTGTTAGCTCGTGTCCCAAGCTCGTTGTAAGCAGCAAAGTCAAAATAATGATTGGCGAACCCGTCATCTGGGATCTCAATAGGCAACGTAAGCTTTCCGAAAAGGAGTGTTGTGTCGTTTCTCAAGGTGCGTTGCCAGCTCTCTGTTGTCTTTGAGCCAAACCTGTAGATTCTATAGCATGACTTCAGTTGCATACTTGATTGAAATTGTTGAATATCTCGTACTTCCACATTTGCTTGCACGCGTTCCTCAGTACAGCAAACGTTATAGATATTATTAAGATCAAGTATGTATTTTTATGATTTGGAATAGATTTATATTACCTCTCGATCAAGTAGTATGAAGCATAAACCGGTTGGAGTGGGGTCTGGGACATTTCTTGCAATCCATTTACGATAGACTTTGGCTTCTAGACATTTAGTTGGATCAGTGGCTATTAAGTTGGCAATATTTGTAACGTCAGGGTTAACCATAGGAAGTTTCCCTTTATCTTTTGGATCAATAGACGTTATCGGTTGAAGTGCAGCCGGGTGAGGTTCTACTGCCGCCATTTTGCCTTTATCCTGGGATTGTGTAGGAAACTCGTCTGTTACCGGATCCTTTTCATGACCTTCCTTTGACATTTGAAATTATCAGAATCGCTTAGCGCTTAACCTCACATAGTTTTAAGAATTAGAAAGATTCATGTAGACTTTAGAAAGACGCCATGAAATTAGTAGAGCCGTCTCATTAAAAGCACGCATGCTATGTGCGCATATGTTAGTCTATGTTATTGGTAATCAATTAATGCAGGTGGGTGAGTATAGCACATACATATTTTATATTATTGGAATACAACGGTAACTAATGAGTAAAGTGGTGTCATTGCAAGTTGTGATGGTATTTGTAACTACTACGGATCGATAATATTATATTCGAACACACGACGTGTTGTATGCGACAAATAGTGGAAAAAGTTTTAAAAACACGCGCAGATTATTTGATTGAGGAATCGGTGTAGACTATATTTTTGTGGTATTAAAAGGCCTTTCTTGATGGTTTCCTACAACAACTTTTAGACCTCTAGGTGATGTTGCTCTTGATAATGCCACATATAATTGCCCATGTCCGAATATTGGTTACGCGATATCGCCTATTTTTCTAACGATCGCCTTGGCTTTTATTGATCGTCATCGCATAACATAGCTGACAGAAACCTGTTTCAAATATGAAGGGCATCTTTTCTTCTTTGATGCTTAATACAATCCTTGGAAGAAACACTTTTTCCCCGATTCTTGCGCCTGTAATGACTTTCCTTCAACGACTCGTGTGAGAAGCTGAGTAACAATCATACGCGTTCCGTTACATAATCCTCCAGTTAGATTTAAGTTTCGTAAAAGCATTACAGGGACACCTTCTTTAAGCTCAAGTTTATGTGGTGGTATGCCTGGAAACTTCATTGAATTGAGGTACTCGATAGGGTAAAGTAATTCTGTTGCACCACCGTCGTTACCAATTGGTACAGCGTCGTCGACACTCGTATAGAACTTCGAACTTCCTGGAACCCTCTGGAGCACGCGATCATTTATCAAGTCTGCTGTTTCATTTTTGGGGCAAACGATTGCCTTTTGTTGAAACGACATTGCTGTTGGTGTTACCATCGATGGAGCATCGTATATGAAGTCAATTAACTGTGACAGCCTTCTTCATTTGAAGGGAAGCGTATCTTCCCGGATCCGCACCCACTTAGTATTTTGTGGTTCGCTCACGCCATATTCACCAACGCTACCATTACCTATATCCAATAACCACTCGGAAAAGTCTTCTATTTCCTGTCTGTCTGAATCTGACATACACGGTCTACGAAGACGCATGTTCTTTGATAAGAAAACAATTCTAAAATGTGGCCATAGATATGATTGCACTATCGAAGCTGCAATGATGACATCCTTAGAAGCACCTTTCTTAATGGGCAGCGTTTGCCTAAAGTCCCCGCCCAATATTATTGACTTTCCACCAAATAAACGACCAGGGGTATCAAAAACGTCTCTAAGAGTTCTGTCCACGGCTTCAAAGCACTTTCTTTCATTCATTGGCGCTTCGTCCCATATTATTAATGTTGTCTGCTTCAAGAACTCGCCTAATTACCGCTTTTCTTAATCGCACAAACTCATCGGTTAGCTGGAGAGGTATTTTGAACCTTGAGTGCGCAGTTCTGCCTGAAGGCAGCAACAATGATGCTATACCTGACGAAGCGACTGCTAATACTATCTTGCCCTGTGCGCGAAGTGTAGTGATAATCGTTTTCCACAGAAACGTTTTCCCAGTCCCCCCGTGGCCATATACGAACAATAACTCTTGTTTCTGTGACGTAATTGCGTGCATAATAGTATCAAATATACTCCGCTGCACTTGATTCAATTGTGGTAATAACCTCCTACTTTCCGCATCCATTTCTGCACGATTATAATTTCTTTCTTCCATAACAGCTCGATTATTAAAGATTCTAATCAGGTCCGGCGGTGGAACAGGAAGGCCAAAATCTTTTAGCGATTTCCCATGCGTAGCTAATAGCACCTGCAGCTCGTATAAAACTCCGCCTTGTAGGTCTGGATCGTTCAAAAATAAACGCTGTATACCCCAAAGTTTTGATAATACTCTTGGAATATCGTCCGACATTTGCGTCCAAAACATATGCCACAAAGCTAACGGGTTTGATACATCTGTAAACAATAGGATCTGTGAAAATAATGATCTGAAATGTGAAGGCATGTGCGGTATGTAAGATTCTGCAGCGTTACTATCCACTCCTGGTCATCTTGTAATAAACCCATAGCCTCGCACGCACTCTGTTCGTCTTTGTATGTGTGTCCGTTGACGGTGCGAATTCTCGCGAACGATCTACAACCTTTCCGATGACATAACAAAGATTCGTTGATAAAATAAATCGCCAGCTTCTGGATGCACGTACGTGAGCCTTCCAATGGCAGGCCTATTCAAATCTCGTCTAGGAGACCACACTTTATCGCTTTTAGACCACACAAACTCTGAAGGGAATTCCAAATATGTCAGATGTCTTCCGATCGGAAATGAATCATTAAACGCCAACCATTCCGTTAATGTCGTTTCCTTGACCCCGGATTATTTAGAACAGACTGGATCGTTTGACGGCTTCGGAAAGCAACCGTCTGCATATCTTGTAAGTGTACTGCAAGAATCTGAACAGCCGGATCTCTACTATGTATATCGAATCCGAGAATCCTCCAAAGACGCCTCATGAGGACCTATATACCTAGCATCAACAAAATTTTTATCTCGCCAACCGTCGTTGTATAGAGACATTTGGCGTTGATCTTGTGGATAAAGTCTCGCCAGTCGGTAAGTGTGACGGGTTATCCGAGCGACAATGCGATCCGTGCCTTTAGAAATATATTTAAATAAGTACTTGATCAACATCGTCCAACCACAATACTTCACGTTTATATGTGCATAAAACACCATACACAAAGAGCGGTTATAGGGAACAACATACGCGTTGTCCAGCCGCACCCCACGACGCACCTAATCAATATGAATATCTCTTCTCCGGTACAGTATTCTTTGGGAAAATATTTCTTGCAACCCGTTCTATTCTGCATACACGCAGCGTTAGGAAAAGCATCTCCACACGGGCCATGGACCATAAATTCTGACACCACCCTGAATCCTTCGGATCATCTTGAGGATCCGAAATTACTGCGCTAATATATCGATCGACCTCTGCGGGCGCCATAGCGTTCTTTGGGCTGTCGATCAATAATAACATGTGACAATGGGGAAGTCCCGTTTTCGAAACTCGATCGTATAGCACCGCAAAAAATTAAGGAAGAATGGATGAGTTCCAGGGAACATTTGTTGATCGATGCAATTTCATATCGATCGATAAAAAAAGGTTGTGAGGATATACATATATTTAAGAAACCATGAAATAGCTGTCTATATTACAGTGAAAAGCTGTTATATAAATGCCACATTAGAAAGCGTTGCATGTGTACCTGCGTTTATTGATCCGAAGAGCCTCCGTTCACGTACATACTTGATGAGGTCATGAATTTTACGTTCAAAAATCCTGTCCACCACATCTGGTCTGTCGGCTGCAGTTAGGTGACGATATGATCTCATATAATCTTGTATTTCGGGCCAATGTGTATTGCATGTAAACGTAACAAAAAACGAAGGATTCCCATACACACGAAATATTGCTAAAGCATCAAGATAATGACTATACATGTACCTAGGACCACCAGTGAAAGACGATGGTAAAATTATTCTGGAACCAACATCAGAACCATCAACGTCTCCTCTGTTAATCGCGTCGTATAGGCCTGCCAAATAATCTCCCCTTATATCTGCCTGATGAGTACGCACATAATCCATCCTATTTTGTTCGATGCTGCAGTACGCGATAACGACATATTGCTGAAATAATCTACCAGCCCTAGTTAAAATATTATAATAACCCACCCTATCATGCAACTGGTACGCGTAAAATGCTTTCATAGACATCTTTTTCCCTCTTCGAGTGGAAATGCTTTCGACATTTAAATATCTAAGGCCAGTGTGATACCCATGCTCACCATACAAAAAGCGATTAGGAAACTGTCTTGAGACATATAGGTTGCATGTAGCTTATTGATACTGTTGTGGTTCACCACCACGAGTCTCAATGATTACGTCAAAATCGACTTCGGTCTCCAAAGTATCATCAAATACAATAGCTTTATGTCAGTCTGCGGTTGGAACATCATCTTGAACCTTTGGCTACACCGTAAAGTCTAACTTTAAATTCAGGATTGGATTTTGTTGCGGCTTGTCCCTTGCGGTTCTCGAACAAGCAGATCAAGGCTTTATTTTCATCTAGGAAACTAATCAACGCTGCACAATATCTCGGGCGGAGGTTTGTGTCTGAACTGTTATTGAAATGAGCCAATCATTAGCCACTTCGTTGACGATGTCGTATATGTACAAATTGTAGAAATCTTGGATCTTTTCCACGCCGAGACAAAGCCGACCAATTGTGTGATATATCGGCCGAGATTTTGAACACGTATGGCCCCCTCCCATTATTAATAGACTCGTCAACGGTGGCACCGAATGAGGTCATTGCAAACATTTGGTTGTATGCTCTGATATTTTCTAGAAAATGAATATCCGAATATAGATCATTAATGATCGGCGGATAATCACGCGATGTAAATAATTTGACTCTTCCTTGAAGACAACAAACATTATAAAGAGGTCCTGAAGTGAGAGTCGAATAGCTCAGCTTTTCTTGTGGCCAAAATTTTGCTTGACAATAACGGCAAACACAATCACATTGACCAAATCTCCGATACTCTTTCGTAGGTCCCGAACAAAAATGCGAGAAACTTGTATGAGAAAGAAATGGTTGCGTAAGCAACGGTAACGATAGGAAAAAAATTGTTGTCAATAATTGGCGTGATGAAAGTATTAGTAAATAATAACGAATGTATGACTAACCTGTACCAAAAAGTGAATGCATGCTTGAGCTAGCATATTGAGACCCAATAGTTGGTGTTGGAAAACCGCGATCCTGACTACCTACAAAACCAAAAACAACATAGGGGTAGCTTATATAGTGTCCCCTTTTTTTTATCAAAGGCAACAAAAAACTGAAAAAGGAATTACATTGTTCAACAGAAGGTTCTGTATTCCCAGGTATATCTCCACCATACGAAGATGTATATGCATTTATGGATGGTGGATCTGCAGTTCAGAAAAAACACAGTTTTACTAACGACATTAACAGCTTATCTGATTGTGTCACAAAAAATAATGAAAACAACACGCGAACATACCTTTAGATAACGATGGTGGAGCAAAAACACGCTACCTGTTTGGAAATCCAAATATAGCGCATCTTTAGACGTATTTGTAAAATTGGAAACATAATTCCATTAACAAACATGTAAACACTTTTGAAACATAAGAAAACAATTGATGATATAATAATGAGACTGCAACTCCAAAATCTTTTGTGCGCGTATCCGCGAATCGATCGAGGAACATCAAGTCTAAATCATTGTTTGATAAACCATCGCCCACCGTCACGTCTGCGCAAATTAGCAGATCTTGGCAATCACCGTATTGGGCGGTATTCATCACAAAATTAAGATGCAACGGACCTTGAAAACATCCTGTAATATTGAAGACCAATGGATGTTACAAAGTTACGATTTAATGTAAAACAAATGGTAAACCAAAAAATACGTAAGGACACTACCTGTGACGTCAGATCCTTTTAACCAATCCTTTTCAGCGACACTCGAATTGCTGGACACCTTTACAACATCATCCGAAGGTTTAGCCAAAGTAACCGGGGGAGGGACACCATAAGTTTCCTGGACACCAGTGACAGTAAACGTATCTGCCACATTTACACCAGCGGCAGAAGGTTGAGCGAAAACTACTGGAACCGCTGTTTGGTAATTTTTTTCGATTTTGTTCGTTCGGTTCTCCATAGCCTGATTAGCTGGAAACCCCACCGACGTAGGAGTTGGCACGTCAACCATGGGAATGAAAGCCTCCGTTGCCGCCGTTTTCCCTTTTACACGACGCATGGTGTTAACATCCATATCAGTGGATGAATTTCCGGAATCAAATTTCCTCTTTGAGCTGCTATTGATACACGTATCATTGCATCGATGCGCCTAACAGTATCGTGAACACTAACATGACCAACAAATTCATGGTTTTGTGAAACTCAAGTGATTGAAATCGTATATCACCACTGCAAGTCAATTGTAGGATTAACGGACACGAAAATATCGACCAAAGAATTGTTAGTAGCTACTTGCGGTCATGAAATACATGGCTAACGCTTAGATTACCCACATGCATTGCGTCACGACTTTCAATAGTACCTTTGGGCAGCTTATTTATAGGAACAATGAGTCCTAAAACATCATCGAAGAACGCTTAAGGCCCACTTCGGGCATCTAATACACCACGAGCATGATAAAAACAACGGTCACGACCGTTTGATGGGCATGTAATACATCACCAACCTCTACATCACCCCATACATAGCACCACTACTTTGGGTGTTACCTTCCACAACCATCGAGCCATCGGACGTCAAATCGTTGGTCGCTACATCTATAACATTAATTTTTTTGCATGCCCTAGTTTTTTTCTTCATATTTTGTAAACTTTAAGGATAGATAAAATTAGAATACACATAACCAATACATGGACAGTAAAAATTGTATTCCACAACTTTTGGAACGAATTTAAACACATTCATGCAAAAACAACAACGTCAGCAAACATATAACAACCTAAAAAAAAGAAAACGGAAACGATTAAGGACCTTTTAACCACAAGAAACTCACATAAGAACTCCAAGTAGTTGCATGCAGATCTACACAGCGAATACAGTGATCAGATCCAGAAAAGCTTGTAATGATACCACAAAAAGTAACAGGTGGCATGAAGATAATAAACCGGCATATATGAGTCACGGAACATATCAGCAAATTCGATGGTGGGCTAAAAACGTCATGGCAGTCTGAACAAAGCAAGTAGCCCAACTACCCACAAGCCCAGTAACTCAGTTAGCAGGCCCACCGACCAAAACTTAAAAAAACCCCACCGACCTAGCGGATTAGTATTTATATAGAATTCATGTATGCTTTTAGCTATATGAATTGTTGATTACAATAAGCCTTCATTTCTGTTCTAATCGATCATCTTTATAACATTATGTCAAGCACAGGTAGTACACCGTCAGAAACAGGTAGTACAACCGCTATTGTAGTTCCGTTTGTTGTCTTCGTCGTCATTGTTCTCGGTGGTAAGTTCAGCAACTATATCTATTCGATCTGACAATCCTAAAGATTAGTTACAGGTTGGATGATGCGTTACGTATATATGTTGGAAAATTGGTTGTTAATATGCTTATATAAAAAAGAATCCTAGTTATATACTTATGTTTGTATAGTACGTACTTTGGCTTCTTAATAAATACGTAAATGGTTTATCTTTGCGATTCTTTGTAAAGCTAGGCTATTTTTATGTATAGGCAAACATTTCAAGAAACGCTAACTAAAGTCGCCATGGTATGAGCCATTCAATGATGATGAACGCTTTATTCCCTTGCCATGGTGAAATTTTTAGATGACATGGAAAGAGAAAAGCCCATATTGTTCACCTCTCATCACTAAGACTAGCTACTGCAAACTTGAAAGAACGTATTGGGTTCAAAGTGGGTTTGGGACAGTTTACAAAGGAATTTTTAGTAACGGTGTAAATACGCAAAGTGAAAGTGCTTAATGGGACCTCGGACAAGAGAATTGAGGAACAGTTTATGGCTGAAGTTAGCACCATGGGAAGAACCCATCACGTTAACCTTGTTAGGCTTTATGGATTTTGCTTTGAGTCGAGTTTAAGAGCTCTTGTATACGAGTTCATGGTCAATGGCTCTTTAGACCATCACTTGTTTAAAGTTGATAGAAGGGCTACTATAGGGTTTGAGAAGCTGCACGAGATTGCATTGGGGACAGCAAGAGGAATAGCATACTTGCATGAGGAATGTCCGCAGAGAATAGTTCACTATGATATCAAGCCAGGCAACATCCTCTTGGATGCAAAATTTTGTGCTAAAGTGGCCGATTTTGGTTTAGCCAAACTTTTCAATAGGGATAACACTCATATAACTATGACAGGTGGACGGGGTACCCCTGGCTATGCTGCTCCCGAGCTCTGGATGCCCCAACCAGTTACACACAAATGTGACGTTTATAGTTTTGGTATGCTACTTTTTGAGATCATTGGGAGGAGGAGGAATATGGACGCCACTCTTAGTGATAGTCAACAATGGTTCCCTTTATGGGCATGGGACTCGTATAAAAAGAAAGAATTGAACGTTTTGATGATAGTTTGTGGCATTGAAAAGAATGATCAAGAAGTTGTGGAAAGGATGCTTAAGGTGGCTCTTTGTTGTGTTCAATATAGGCCCGAGACTAGGCCGGTGATGAGTATCGTTGTGAAAATGTTGGAAGGTGCATTAGAGGTGCCAGATCCTTTAAATCCTTTCTCCCATGGTATCGTGGGTTGGCGAGTCCGGTGATACTTTCACTCGGATAGGTTGGAATCTTTGTTTCTTCCGATTGGTCTTCATCCGATGTAGTCACTAACTCTACATGGTAGCCTAACACCAATCATGAGGAAATATGAGATCACGGTGGCCTCGGTGTAATCGTATGGAGCACGGCAATGTTTTGTGCAGTCTTGCTCTCAACTGTTGATATAGATATAAATGTTATGTGTATAGCTAGTAAAGTATAAGGTGAAAATTAGTAAAGTATAAGGTGAATATTCAATAATGGTATATACATGTATGCTAGTAATATTTGCTAGGCATTTTTTACATTCATTAGTTATCATGTTTCAGAGTTGCTATTCCGTTTACATGATGCTAAGGCTACCCACAATAAGGGTGACAACCGATTGGGTTGTCGAGGTTGCAAAGGGTCGTCCTTGTTGTGTTCTTGTAGGTTGCTGTCGGTCAAGAGAGAATTGGGTCGAGGAGCCGACCCTCTTGGCTATCGGTCATATGTGACGTACAAACAAAAAACACTCTCCCTTCTCTCCTTTTTTAATTTAGTTCGTTTTATAAATTAAAAATAAACTCAACAGTATCTCATCTCCACAACAACCGAACAAGAATCAAACTTATAAAGAAGAACAAGAACACAAGACCTCTTGAATGAGATCTTGATGACATGATGAGCTTCGGTGGTTAAAACAAACCAAGTATTGTGTTGGTGTGATTATGGGTAAATATAAGAAAGGAATTGTCTTTATTGTATTTTGTGGTTCGGTTAATGAAACAATAAAGGATTTGTGAATCTTGTGTTTGTATTGGAAGAGAAGAAGAAATACGTAAAAGGAGGTGTGATGCATGTGTTTTGATATAACGTATCTCTTTCCGAAGCACGAAATTAACATCCAACAGCCAAGTATATATGATGGGAGCCATAGGTAGACTTAGAGTAGATACGTGGTTTCCATGCAAGCCCCAAGCCATAGGGTAGACTTAGAGTAGATATTTTGAGATGTATATTGGAAGATATTTATTTTAAGCCTTTAAAGTTTGTTTTGATTTTATTTAAATAATTATGGAATGTTTTTATTTATTAATGTAATTTTAATTTAAGTGTTAAAAAGCTAGATGTTGGTTGCCTCTTCTTGTGCTTAAAAAGGTTAGATACATAGGTTGCGGAGGAGAGAGGCGATGTGGCGGGGAAAATGAGGGTTCTTGAAGGTTATTATTGGGGTAGCTAATGGGTTGTTAAATGTTCCTGTGATTCATTTTGGTAATGGTTCCATGTCTGTCTTCGGTTGCATTATTTTTGGTTTCCACTTTGACATGTGCTATTATTGTTACTTTTCTTTACAACTTTACTATTACATCTCTAGGGAGGGCAGTGATAGAAAACTTAAACTGAGAAAGATAAAATTAACTAACTATATTTGAGATGCATCGACTTAAATTAAATGCAGTATTAATTTAATTGAATCATTTATCGTTTCAAAAATGATTTTGAAGTAAAAAGATGTTAAGCGCTAGAACCACATTTAATATGTAAATGACAAAAAATACATAGCAATCACATCAATGTTGTTTCATAAGATCGATGTTGCACAAGATTCCAAACGAGCTATGATAAAACAAGATTGAAGCATTCTCGACCTCACAATACTTTAGAAAACAAAGTATAACATACGGAGTAAAAGATAAACACATCTTAGTATTAGTTTAAAAACTTTGGACTGGACTCAAGTGATGGATTATGGACCTGAGGTTGGGCCAAACCTTTAGTGATACCTTTTTTTGTGTTGCACCTTAACACTCAATTTGGGACTGTGTGCAACTTTGTTTTGGATCAAACTAGTTCGACTCTTTTCATTTTCAATCAATTTCCCTTATCATGCATATTATGTTTACATTCTGATAAACTAAAAAAGAATCTTATGAGGTTTTATAAAACTTAAAAAATGATCATCATGCATGCCAATATATATGATAACAATGTGTCTAACCATGCACGGCATGAATTATGAGGTCTAAAACATGAGCTCTGAGCCTCGACTCATGAAACCAATTCATGTAGAATTAGCTAACTCTACATGACATTGATTTGTAATTCAATTAGGCTTAGGCACATCAAGCAGCTTATTTATTTTTATTTTTATTTTTTTAAATAAAAGTTTCTTTGCTCATTGCATTTATTACATTAAATACTATGTGGGCTTGATGGCGACCATGAGTGTATGAATCATGAGTTTTAGGTAAACGTTTATCTTCTCAAGTTAAAGTTCGCCTGCAAATAATTAAACCTCAACTCCAGTTCTCATCATGAGTTTGATTCCACGTTACCTATCTTCCAATTTTACCAATTTTAGATGTAGCAACTTGTTAGTTTTCGTTCTCTAAAGTCTGCCTTCATGTCACTTTCTACTTGATACAAATCTTTTGCCACTTTTCAATATTTGTATATACTTTCTATAGCTAGTTACTCAACCATATGGATCCTGAAGTCAAATATATAGGATTGACTTTTGAAAGTCTAAAGTGATGTGACAAGATATAAAATATAATGACCTCATCATAATTTGACTCCAAACAAATGTCAAAGTAAAGCTATTTTGTTTTTTGTTAATGTGAAGCAACATATTGGTTGTGCAACCAAACTTTAAAGTCTTTAAAAGTTAAACCACATTTTCTACCCACACCCACCTGCTATACAACACATCATCATAAGTTGAACTAACAAGCATGTGGTGGTTTTAATTATTTGGTTAAGTAGTGATCTTATTCTATAATTCGGAATCGAAAAGGTGGTACTTGCATTGGTGGTGCATTTTATAAGATGGTTTGGTTCAACTGCCACTCATTTTATGTTGTGATTGATTGGCATTGCAAGAATTTTAGAATGTTTTACGTTGGAAGCCTGCTAGAGTAGGTAATTTATAATTGCTTAGTGTTGATGACTAGTACATTCTTTTTAAGAGGTCTGTATAATGAATGTTGTGGATTTGGGAATGTATTTATTTGAGCCAACTATTGTTAGCTTTTATTTATATGCTTAAATAATTAAGCTACCTTCATGCATGCCTTGTGTTAGTTGAACCATCATTGTTCACCTTCCCTGGATGGCTGGATCCTATTAAGATGTTGCTTTTTTAATAGTTAGTTTCGCTTTTATCGCGACTTTGGTAGTATCATGTTATGTGAGTCATAATAGAAGCATAACCAAACTTTTAAATGAATTGTTTTAACTCGGGCTTGTTACTCTGCTCGTCTTCTTCGTGAAACTTAGGAATTCGATTAACATATTAGCTCCATGATTATTTTGAACCAAAAGCAAAAGGTCTAGTATTAAATTGGTAAATCTAGTTGAACCGTTATGATAGACCCATTTCATATATCAAAATAGGGAAGGGATCTTGAAAAGAAAATTTGAAATGACAAGATTATGAAGAAATTTTGTCTTATAAGGGCAGGAAAATTTTGACAAAATCATACATGTTTATATAATTATATGTGCATCTGAAATATGTGATTGTAGTTTTTTTCACCCTTCACATTTTAATTTATTTCTCATTTGATCGATTGATCATAACTTTATAAAAAAATACATGCTAATACAGTCATTTTATTTGACATATATTCCTTTTCTTGTTACATAATCCGCTTCGTCCTGCTGTTTCTGACTGATGACACTTGGGCCCTAGCAAAGAGCGTGCCATGCCTACGACATCAAAATATGGAGAAAAACAAGTTTAATTTATAAGCATTGTCATTCTCACTATTTGATTACGTAATAGCCAGATAAGATAGTTTAGAAGTACTGTAACTCCTAATTTGTAGTGATATCGATCAATTGATCATAATATTGAGAAATTTTTATTTGCGTACCTTTATTTTAGTGGACAAATCCCTATCAACCATCTAGTTTAATCTAATGGCGGGGATTAACCTAAGATTTAATAGATAAATCTAAGTTTATATTTCTTTCATGTCTTTTTGTCATTTTTTTTTTCTTTTTTTTGTCTTTTTCTTTTAATTCACATTTTCTTTTAAACAATTTTTTCAGCTTTTATTTATTTATTTTTTTTTTTAATTCACGTTATTCACGCTTTTTAATTCGCGTTTTTCTTGCTTTCATACGTTTTAATCTGCTTTTATCGTTTTAAATCTGTTTTCGTCCGCTTTCAATACGCTTTTGCTGTTTCGTCCATTTTCATACTTGTTTCTGCTTTCATACGTTTTCGTCATTTTCATACATATTCGTCCATTTTCTTACGTTTTCGTCCGTTTTCATACGTTTTTCGCCCGTTTTCTTACATTTTTGTTCATTATTCATACGCTTTCGTCCATTTTCGTCCGCTTTCATACGTTTTAAATCTGCTTTCATACTTGTTTTTACGCTTTCATACGTTTTCATCCGCTTTCATACATATTCGCCCATTTTCTTACGTTTTAGTTCGTTTTAATTGTTTTCGGCCGTTTCATCGTTTACAATATCACAGTGATATTCTCGATATTATGTGATATTCGGATGATCACAGTGATATTCGTGATATTCGAATATAACTTGTGATATTCTAAATATCACAAGTAATTTTCAACTAATGTTTTGTAACATCAAAATCACAATTGATATTCAGAAAATCACAAAGTGATACCCAGAAAATCACAAGTGATATTCATAATATCACAAAGTATCACAAGTGATATTCATAATATCACAAAGTGATATTCATAATATCACAAAGTGATATTCAGAATATCGCAAAGTGATACTCAGAAAATCACAAGTGATATTCAGAATATCACAAATATTTAATTTGAATAACAACTACATAGTTTGGGGGTATTTGTTTAATCTTATTTTTTTTGCTTATGAGCTTATGTGATTTCGGTTTATGTTTCACAAGCTTAATTTGCTTATTTTGAAACTTATAAAATATGTAAGTTTATATTTACCACGATAAAGAGAAAATGGTCAAATTTTGGTTTAGAATTCATACATATTCGTCTGTTTTCATACACGTCGTCTGCTTTTAAATATTTTCTACCGCTTATATGTCTTTGAATATCACAAGTGACGTTACGTGATATTCGTAATATCATAAGTGATATTCTCGGTATCACAATAATATTCGAATATCACGGTGATATTCGTGAGATCGAGATGATCACAAATGATATTCGTGATATTCAGAAAACACTCATGATATTCTATTCGAGAATATCGCGGTGATTTTCTGAATATTACAATGATTTTCAACTAATGTTTTGTAACATGAAAATCACAAGTGATATTCGTAATACCACAAAGTGATATCAGGAAAATCACAAGTGATATTCATAATATATTGTAAAATCACAAGTGATATTCGAATATCACAAAAATAACTTGTGATAGTCGAAGCGTGAAAGCGTAAGAAACGGACGGCGTAAGAATATGGACGAAACGTATGAAATGGACGAAACGTATGAAAGCGTAAAAACACGTTTGAAAATGGATGAAAACGTATGAAAAATTGACGAAATGAAAGAAAGCTGATGAAAACGTATGAAAACGGACGAAAATGGATGAAAACGTATGAAAATAGATGAAAACGAAGAAAAAAACGCGAATGAAAAAAAAACGTGAATTAATAAAAAAAACGTGAATTTAAAAAAAAGCGAATTAAAAAAAACAAAAAAAAACTCGAACTAAAAAAAATGTGAATTAAAAAAAAACGTGAATTTAAAAAAAAAGATAAAAAAAAATATGTGAATAAAAAAGAAAGACAAAAAGACAAGAAAAAAAAACATGGACTTAAATTTACCTTTTAAATCTTAGATTAATCTCCACCATTAACGTTATCTCACTCGCTTAACTTATTTCCGTCCTCTATATAATACGTAATGTTCCAAATCTGTATAAAGTTGAGTGAACTTATCTATACTATTTATAATGTAGGAATGAATCTCTCTCCTTTCAGTTCTAATTTACAAGTCATAATATTTATTGTACAATACACAAAGCACAAATAAAACTAAAACAATTACTACTCATTTAATACAATTAATACACTATTTAAAATATCCTTTCACCAAAAAATACAACTATTCAACCACAATTTACAATCTAATAAAGCTATCTTCTATACTACATATAATAGAGGATGACTCTATCTCCAATTTTAAGACATACAAGAAAATAAGCATAGCGTATAACACTTTAATACATATAATTTTCGGGACGTACAAGACAAGAAGCATAAGCGTACACCACTTTAATGCACATATTAAAAAAATAAAACACCACAATAATGCTATTTAATGTAGTCAATTAATACTGGTCAATAAATACAATTAATACAGTTATTAAAATACTCCTTACATAAGAAATACAAATTTTCAAGCATATTGTACAACCAAATTAAACACAATTCATGCATTAAATGTCACTAATACAAATAATAAAGCACATTATTCAAATATTCAAGCCCGAACGGGCAATGGGCCAAATAAGCTTGAGCCCGAACGGGTGCAAGCCAAACGGGCACGAGCTAAACGAAATTTTTGAAATCAGTAATTTATTATCAAAAAAACATAATTAACTAAAATACATGATTCACCGAAATTTTATTTACGGGTACCACCCATAAAGCGCGGGAACCCTGCATTAAATGTCACTAATACAAATAATAAAGCACATTATACAAATATTCAAGCTCGAACAGTCAACGGGCAAAATGGGCTTAAGCCCGAACTGGGGCGGGCCGAACGAGCACGGGCCAACGGGCTCGAGCCCGAACGGGCACGGGCTAAACGAAATTCTTGATATCCGTAAATTTATTGTGAAAAAGAACATAATAAACTAAAATACATGATTCACCGAAAATTTTTATTTCAAGGTATCCGCCACCGCAACGCGCGAATACCCTACTAGTAGTTTAGAATATATTCAAGCATATGTCTGATTATTGGGAAATTAAATAGAACGAGTCAAAACTGGCTAAAATGAATACAATGGGAAATATAGCTAAACGACCATTGTATTTTTTTTTTGAACGGCGGATAGCATTAAACTAGCAAAACCTATGAAGAAAATTACAGTTTTCAAACTAGCTATAGGACATTGAAGCCAACCTAACCAACTAACCTTACATTTTGGATTTCTAAAAGAAATCCACAAAAAAGATTGAGAAACAATAAAATCCCAAAGAGAATCCTTCCTAGGAGGAAGATTAGAGAATACAAGATGATTTCGAAAATTCCAAATACCCCACATAAGCGTTCCCCCTACGCCTTCAAGAACCGAATGAACATAAGTATCAACACGAACATGATCAAGCCAATCGAGCCAATCTGCAATATTAGAGCAAAAAGGAATATCCAAATTCCACCACTTAGCCAAAAGAGACCAAAGATCTTTAGCAATCTCGCAATTAAAGAAGGTATGGTTAACCGTTTCAACATCAACAAGGCACATAGGACATAATAAAGAATTAACCTCGATGCCTTTCCGGTCAAGATTCACCTTAGAAGGAAGCTTATTGAGACGCAATCTCCGAAGGAAAACATTAACCTTGATGGGGACATACCGATACCAACTAGAGGGCTCAAGACTTGAAACTAACATCTTTTCGTCAACCAAAATACGTGTGGAGGCAACCGTGAACCGAGAACCAAGGGACCAAGACCAAGTATTACAATGATCTGTTAGAGTAACATCTCGAATAACATCAACTAAAGAATCGAACCAAGCAATTTAGCGCCTCCTCGAGGTCTCCTTAGAACCAAGCCAAAAAGGAACTCTAGCGAAAAAAACAGCCTATTCGCTTTCTAAGTTGTAAATGCGAGGAAATTGGATCTTAAGGGGGGAGTTACCATACCAAGAGTCTTCCCAAAACCGAGTAGAAGACCCATTGCCAAGCTTTCGACAACATAAAGAAAGAAGGTCAATACCTTTGTCTTTGAGCCGATGTACCAAAGACAAAATAGCGCCCCATGTAAGTTTTTAAACCGATCACGAAATGTGCTAAAAATACCCCCGTTATAACCATAAACACTCCGAATGATACGAGCCCATAAGTCCGACGGACATGTGAGGAAACGCCAAATCCATTTAAAAAAGAGACCAATATTGAGACCAAAAATACTTCCAATTCCAAGCCCCCCTTTCTTTTTGCTAGACAAACAATTCTCCCATTTGACCCATGCCATCTTACTTTCATTTAAATTCGCCCCTCTAAAGAACTTGCTACGAAGCGATTCTAATTTGGAACGAATGGAAACGGGCATCAAATAAAAAGACATAAAATAAGTAAGAAGATTACCAAGCACCGACTTTATAAGCGATAACCGACCTCCAAAGGAGAGAAGTCTAGCTTTACAAGTGGATAACTTGGAAGTGAAGATATTAACAACCGTATTCCAATTGGCACATCGCTTCATACTACAACCAACTGGCACGCCCAAATATTTGAAAGGGTACATAGAAGTTCCGCAACCAATGATATGCGCCATATGGGAAATCTCATCATCCGTGACACCCACACCAAGAACCTTGCTTTTAACAACATTAATCTTAAGCCCTGAAATAAGATAAAAACAACGAAGCATACTAATAAGATTTTGAGTGTTATCCCAAGACCATTCACCAAACAATATCACATTGTCAGCATACATAAGGTGAGAGATATTCATGTTGTCGTCCTCGATGGAAACACCTTTAAAAACACCTCGATCTTCAGCCAAACAAGTGAGGGAATGAAGTCCTTCCATTACCAAAATGAAAAGGAAAGGAGATAGAGGGTCTCCCTGACGAAGACCTTTAAAAAGCTCAAATTCACTTGAAGGGGAGCCATTAACGAGAATAGAAGAGCGCGCATTGTGAAGACAACCCGAAATCCAAGAACGCCATTTAACTCCAAAACCCATCTTTCCCATAACCGCGTCTAAATAATCCCAACGAACCGAATCAAAAGCTTTCTCAAAATCGACTTTGTTAGGATCGTATATTTTATGTTGTTTGATGATTCGGGTGGTCTAGGGAGATGATTATACAAGTATGCCATTGTTAGAGAGTGAAAGAGATGAGAGGGAATTCTAGAGAGATAAACAAAAATGTAAAAGGTTAGATTCAAGAGTTCCACCCCTTCCAAGGATGGAAGGGGTATTTAAAGTTACAACTACTACGTCCTCCTGTCGGACTGTGGATCAGGCATACAGTGGGTAAAGACCCGTCCTTCCTCCACGGTGTTACACTAAACTAAACTACGCTAATAACTAACTAATTAACTACTGAATAACGTAAATAATGATATGTCTACGAGCTAACTTATGCTAGATTATATTTGGGGTGACCGACTCTTCACTATGGAATTTCTAATTCCTAACAGACTTTAAAAAGAAGAAGCTTTTTCTTTAGACTTCGACAATGAGCCAAGACCTCATTTAAAATAAAAGGGCCATCAAGGTTGAACCTCCCTTTTATGAACGCCGATTGAACGAGATTAACACAATCTCCAATAATATTACTGAGACAATTTGCTAAAAGCTTACCAATAATTTTATATTGGCATCCTATAAGGCTTATAGGACGAAAATCAGAAACAAGCTTAGCATTATGGGATTTCGGAATTAAGGCAATGAAAGAAGGATTACAACCTTTAGGAATTACATGCGAGGTAGCAAACTCTTGAACAAAACGAACCACGTCCTCTTCAATAATATCCCAAAAAGTAGTAAAGAACCGAAAGGTAAAACCATCAGGCCCGGGGGCTCGATCTCCACCACAATCCCAAACAGCCCTTTTGATATCATCATGGGAAAAAGGAAGCTCCAAATAGTCACTTTGAGTTTGCGAAATCGTTTTGAAAACCAACGAATCAATATCAAGCGGCAAGCTGTTGTGACTCTTTACCAAATATAATATTTTTTACTAAATTTTAAAGTTATGGACGTTCTTTGTAGGATAAAAAATCTTTAAAATTATTTCAAAGAGCGTTATCAAAAGTGATAGGTAATTCAATGGACTATATGTGTAATTTTTCGTTACACCAAACAATAAAAGTTTAATATAAGTATTGTTTCTGCAATCGCATTTAACAAAAGGATAAATTTTGCAAGTTGTTAAGGATTGTTTCTGAAATGTAATTAAATCGGAGATACTAACATATATATACAACATTTAGGGCTTGTTTGTTAAATTTTTTTATTAAGTCATTTCTAATTAAGAGATGACTTAATGCAGACACTCTCAGTTTAATTGCTTAATATTTTCAGTCATCTTTCTCTATTAAGTCACAAACAAACAGTTTTAATATGACTTAATGAATTCAGTTTTTTTCATATTAAGTCAATTAAGTTACAAACAAACACCACCTTAGTGGGATGGCTAGCCACAGTAATTTGTTTTGCTACAGTGGAAAGCAGACACAATAAAATAGTGAAATGTACAATAATAACAATCGTTACTTAATTAACGATCGTTAAATAACGACCGTTATCTTTAACACTTGCCTAGGTTGTCATGTAAACAGCGGACTTGACCGACCCGGTGATGAATTAGGGGAATACTTATACATTACACTAATGAGGGTGACAGGGCAATAAGTTACATAATTCAACTAGGGAGTAATGCATGATTAAGTGGGCACGTTTGTTTGCCTATACGAGCTTTCACCAATTTACTTTTCTTGTTATTAGATTAGATTTAGTTTATTTAGTTTATTTATTAGTTTTAAACCAAACTCTTCAAAACCTGATATTTTACTTGCTTTCATATCAAATATAAAAGACTAAAAATGATCTTCTCTCAACCTTTTGACTTAATTCGACATACACTTCGAGCCTACCCCACTATTCTCCTAAAGAACGATCAATATCTCGTATCTTACATATACTACACTACAACGGTTAGGTACTCTACCTAGGAGGATTGTAAAAATTCTTGTATACAATATCTGCATTAGTAGGTGTGAACACTTCTATCCTAGAGAAAAATGTGTATGAGAGAGAGAAGGGGGGGGGGGAAGTCTCACAAGATTATATCTATTGACACACACCTTATTAGCCATAAGGTAGGGGTATTTATACCCTTACAACCAAACGTTGAGAGACCTCTTTGTGGAAAACTAGAAGGGGGGTTGAATAATTTTACCAATTAAAAATTCGTTTTAAAACATTTAGATCAACTTATGTCAATCTATTTAGATGTGTATGTTTGACGTTGATAGATAGATATATAAAAGTGTAATGAAAGATAAAGAGTAAGAAGCACATAACCACGACACGAGTATTTATAGTGGTTCGGCTACAAGGACACCTTCCTTTCCCTACTCCACTCTCCGAGTCACCTACTCGAGATTTTGTAATCACTACACGACACCAACTCCTTATGGCGGAGAAGCCTTCACAACGTCGCCTACTCTTTTTTCGATACTAGGCTAACCACCGGGTTCTTTCACACCAAGGTGAACCACACCTACCACAACGTCGCCTACCCTTTATCCGGTACTAGGCTAAGTACCGAGTTCCATTACAATGGAGGAACTACTACCCAACACTACACAACATCTAATCCCAAAGGAGACCCATTCCTTATTACAACACCATCAAGGATATCAACATCTTTGGAAACAAACTATTACTATATGTATAACAATGCACCTCGTCGATTATACGACCTTGGCATTCTTCACTAATGCCACTTAATTTGATTTCTAAGCATCATTCACTAATGCCCTTGACACAACGCTTGGCACCTTTCACTAATGCCTTCACACCTTTAGCATTCTTCACTAATGCTCTTGACACGGACGTTAAGCATCTTTCACTAATACTTTCGTCTTGACTCTTTCGGCATCCTTCACTAATGCCTTCGACACAACACTTCTATAGAGGAAGAAAGAACTATCAACAAGAGAACCTCAGTAGTCTTGATGATGACGAAGCATGGCAACTCATGGACTTGAGCTTGCTCGACTTCAAGAAGTGGTGATCTCGCCTTTAAGAGGAACCTAGAGAATCACACAAAAACAAAACTACATACATAGATCACTTGGATATGGGGTTAGGGAGTTTTTAACTCAAGGAGAAAGTATGTGAGAAAGGGTTAAGAAACAATGAAGAAATGGTTCACTATTTATAGAGAGAAAATACTACTGTTCCCCAGATCCCACGGATCCCTCCCTTAAGGGATCCGTCTACTGTAAAACTAAGGATCCGTGGGATGCTCCTCTTTGCCCATGGGTATTTTGGTTATGGGTCATGGGTTGATCCATGGGTCTTTTATTAGATACAATGTATCTAATGAGTGCAATGCACCTAGTCAAATGGGTATGGGTCAATACCATGGGTTATGGATATATTCCATGGGTTGTAGTTTTTACCCATTTTATAATACATACTAGTTATGTATATATTTTGCCCAATATGTAAACACTAGTTGTTGTACATATGTATTACTAAATCATAAAATC
Organism: Chrysanthemum lavandulifolium; assembly: GCA_022545495.1. Taxonomy (NCBI): domain Eukaryota; kingdom Viridiplantae; phylum Streptophyta; class Magnoliopsida; order Asterales; family Asteraceae; genus Chrysanthemum; species Chrysanthemum lavandulifolium. The sequence goes on from CM040243.1 coordinate 147,453,615, forward strand.
ACTTATACTTGTTTTAGTGTTTTATGTGAAAACGTAAGTGTGTTAGAAAACTATTGGCTCAAACTATTTACGTATTTTATTTGTTTCGTTAAAATGATTCTACGTTTGTTATCGACAAAACATTAGAAGATCGTAAAATATAAATAAACGTTTTTAAGGCTTATTTGTATTAACAATCTCCCCTTTGTTGATGACAAAAATAAATTATTTTAAGTAAAACTAAAATTAAGTAAAAGTTCGACTTTGAGTTTTACTCTCTTCTCCCCTTTTGTCGAAACAAAAGAGCGTCGAAAAAAGCTAACACAACGCTTTTTAAGAAAACGTAAAGAGAAAAAGAATGTAAAGAGAGCAAGTGACGGGAATGGTTCTCGTCTTAACTCCCCCTTGACGAGTCCATCCTTTTGTGAGGGCGTCAAGTAAATATAAACTAATAAGCTAATGAATTGCAATTTTGTTTGCAAATGGTTTCGTCCTTGTGACGAAAATGCTCCCCCTTGAAGATTGCAACTTTGCAATGGGGTGTCATGAAGTGTAATCCAAATAAGGATTATGTTGCAAATTGTTTTGCAATGTATGGTTTGACACAAAGCTCCCCCTAGCTTAGGGTGTCAACAGTCTTCATTTGTATTTTAAAAATCTACAAAATAAAGGTTAGAAAATAAGGGTATAGTGCATAATTTCCTGCAAATAAGACTCTAGTTAGTAGAAAATTGTTCTTGTGTACCACGGTTCCCTCCTTTGTGGGATCCGTCTAGGCAATTTCTAGGGATGCGTCTGTCTGATGACAGATTTGCAGCAATGGTGAAATACCAAACAATGCTAAATATGAAAGTGAGATATGTATACAAACAACAAACATATACTCAAAGTAATATGGCAAAGAAGTTATCATTCAATAAAACAAAGAGATAACCAAAAGATCTCTAAAAACTAAGAGAATTATTTAGCCATGCAATACATATTCCACTTAATACTAATGAGTGACCTAAACTTAAGAAGCAACCACGTGCTTTAAGGATGATCAAGCATGAAATGGGATTTCTAAACGTTCTAAGTTGAGCTTGAGACTAGGACACTTTTTTAGGCTCATGGTTGTTTAGGTTTGTTGACCTCTTCGAAACATTCGAGGAGGTGATAAAACATGAAATGTTGCTCTTCACGTAGTTCATGTATCAACCTTTCAACATGTTGACAATGATAGCAATCCTTGTCATGGTTTTGAAGAGATGGTGGTAAAAGTTGAGCTTCTTGAAGCGGAGGTTCAAGAGAAGTGGGTTGAGGATCCTCAAATAAAGGAGGAATTGGTGGAGGCTTATAAAGTGGTGGCTCAACAAGGTTTGAGGATGGAGGTAGAGAAGTGTCAACTTTCATGTGGTCGGGTGGTTGACTTTGATGTCTCCTCATAATCCAAAATGGACCATTGGAGGGAAATGGAGTAATTGACATTGGTGCAAGTGTTGATTCAACACTTTGGTTTTGTTGTACAACCTTTTCTAGTGAATGTGTTGGTAATGGTGGAGGATGAGATGGCCTAGGGGGTAAGTCCTCTAAGTTGTGGGAATGTGGAGATAATTGTGAGGTATTAAATGATGTGGCTCTAGGCACCAATGATGTTGGTTGGGTTGAAAAGGGTGTGTTTGGTTTAGTAGAGTTTGGTGATTATATCCTTGTGGGAACAATCCTCTTGGGAATTAGTTTGATTGGTTGATTTGGTGGAGGGGAAATTCTAGCATTTGTGGGTTTAACCAGAGATGATTCAGTTGAGGAAACTTCATGTATAACTCGAGCAAGTCTCTTGGGTGGTTCTTGGGTTGATGAGTTAGCACTAGGAGCTTTTCTCATGATGAAATGGTGTCTCTAATTGCTGAGAATTATGTTGTGTTTGATGACTAAGGGGTTCTAGCAAGATGACTTATAAAGAGAAGAAATTGGCAAGTGCATTTAAGACTTAAGCCACTAAGATTCTTAGGAATGTGATGATTAACATGCACAAGAGTCAAATTCAGAGTTTTACTGATCTAGGGACTCAATTAAGATGAGGTGGAGTGTTCAAGTTAGCAAGATGGGCTTGAAATGATTTTTTTAGCTAGAGTTGACATAATCTATCACCCGGATCCCATAGTTCCATCCTTTGAGGGACCCGTCTAGGCTAATCCTAGGGATCCGGCTCTCAGCAGCTATGAAAGGGTAAAAATGATGTTTCTAAGGTCTAAAACCTATACCATCTTGAGTGTTTCAGTCCTCCTAAGTATCTTAAGTGAGGGTGTACTTGAATGATCAAGAGCAATGAGTGATATAGCTAATGATTGCCTTTTATGGAAGAAAAATGAGATTTTGTGACCACCAATGGATGTTCAAGGATGACACTAAGAATTTTGATGGTGTCAAATTATAATAAATGATCCTAGAGATCAGATGTGAGTTTGAGATGAAGTTTAAAAAATCCTCAAAAATAAAAAAGAATTGAAAAACTAATTTTTGACCCGTTTTGAGATAAGGATGGCTAGAAACAATTTCCTAAAATTGATCAATATATTCAACTGGGTGTTTTGAGGTGTGAAAAGCAATGCATGAGCGTTGAAGCGGAAATATGGTGAGTTTTGATGAGTTTGATAAATCAAAGAGTACCTTGAACTAAATCCTAGGTGAACCATGGGTGATTGTGAAGCTATCAAATGTTAGAGGAAGACTTAGTTGGTTCTAAAGTCTTATGTTTGTCTAGTGTGAGGTGATCTAGTGAGTTGTTTTGATTTAAAAAAATCTATATAACTCATCTGCAGTCACGAATCCCACGGTTCCCTTAGGGAAGGGATCCGTCTAGACTAAAACAAGGGATCCGACACCTGCAGATCAGAACCCTTACAACAACTAATGCAGATTATGCATCACGCAATATACACAAATATCAATCAATCTAAACATCAAGGTAAACATATTATCACATACGACATATCATAGATAATGGTAGTAACAATAATATCCAAGAAAACACAAACAACCGTGCTAAAACATAGTCATTTACACATGGATCAAATGTCTTAAAATAAGCATAGTCCTATAGTCTCTTTCGTCAATCCTTTCTTTTCCTCTTTCCCGACTTTGTGATGTGGTAAGCTAGGTTTTGAATCATACCCCTCAATTGTTTGAATTCCGCGGTCTCGTTTGGAATAGTTGGAAGTTGTTGATAGAAATCAAAGGGTTCCAATTCGATGTTAGCTACGGGGTCGGCATCTTCTTCTTCTTCATCTTCTTCTACTTCACCATCCGAGGAATCCGAGAGAGCTTTAGGTTTTCTTCCATTGACCGTGAACCATTTAGGGGGTTGTTTGGTAAGAGGTACCATGACGTGATCAGAAAGGAAATGATCATCGTTGATAGGAGATGGTTGCAATGCACTAACATGCTTACAAAGTTGTGTTAGGAGCATACCATATGGAAGTACTATGTTGGAAACTTTGAATACCCCGACCATTCTCTTCACCATGTAATAGGCGAGATTAAATGGCTTTTGGTGGATGAGACCATAAATCATTTGCACGAGACATGCATTTGGATGATCCTTGTTACCAACTAGGCTAATGACGTTTTCTCTAAGGATTTCTTCCCATTTTCTAAAAATGGGGTGCATTTCCAAAAGTTTCATTTGAAAGGGATCACGGTGAATGAGCTTTTTGTTTCGGTTGAGACGGGATTAGTCGGCTCTAATTTTGAAGATGGTGTCACGAACGGTTTTGGGTTCATCAAGAGGAGTATGATAGATTGGTTTGGGATCAAGAGCAAAGGATTGAGTGGAAATTGCCCAATCTTGAGAGGACATACAAATTCCTTCACAAGGAATGCGAAGGATTTGAGCGAATGTGTTGAGAGGTAGAGTGAAGTTTTGTTTATTGATGATGAAGGCGATTGAAATGCTATCATCAGTGTTTCGAATGATCCTAATGCTTTTATAAAATTCAAAGATGAAAACCGGGAAAATTTGTTCATCAATGTCAAGAAGACAATCAAAGTTGATTGCCGAGAAGACTTGAAGAATGTCGGTATCTTCAAGGAAACATTCCTTGACTACACGACCTTCGTGAATAAGTCGTTTTTCAAGTCTTTTGAAGACTTTGCGATCGGTTTTTGACAATCCTTCTTTCCGATAATAATGGGTGAGGTAATGGACGGTATCATGATGGTCTTGTTGAGTGGCTTTAGGCATGATTGGTCTTAGAAACACAAATATTCCAATTAGGCAAAATTTGTTGAGGTTTATGGTTTTGATTTGTATTAACAATGTTGTGAACACAATGTAATCTTAGTTGAGTGCAAAGCCCTTTTTAATGATTAATTTTGAAAACCCTAATTAAATTAATTGATTAGAAATTGAGAAACCATAAACCCTAGGATGAGGATGATGAAAATTAGAACATGTTAGTGTAATTACTTACAATGGTGTTCTAGAGAGGAGTACTTGAGGATATGGAGTCCTATGAGGATGAAATCGTTCTTGAGTCGTTTTGTGTTTTGTGGGAGAGGAAAATGATCAAGACTAGTTTTCAAAAGCGTATAGTCGTTTTCTCGTCCCACCTTCCCGGATCCTTGTATTTGGGATCCGCTAGTACAACTAGAGGGATCCGCTCATCGTGGACATAAAAGGGTTGTTTGGCATTATTTTTGTAGTAGGTCGTTAATACAAATAAACCGTAAAACCGTTTATTAATATTTTGCGATCTCTTCGTGTTTTGTTGATAGCAAATATAACGTTATCTTAAGTACAATTATAAAGGATACATGTTAGTTTTGTAAAGCATTTACATATAGCCATTTAAATACAAAAATGTAGTAATTAAGCATTTGTTGTAATAGTTTATTAGAATGGGTAAATATCATAACCCATGGATCTTAACCCATACCCAAAGAGACTTGATACAATGTATACTTAGATACATTGAATCTAGATATAACCCATGGACCAACCCATGACCCATAACCAAAAAACCCATGGGCAAAGAGGAGCGCTCCATGGATCCCTAGGAATACACTAGACGGATCCTCTTGTGAAGGGATCCGTGGGGCTGATGAAAGAAGTTTGCCTATAAATAGAGAGCCATTTCTTTATTCTAACTCACCCCTCTTCTTACTAAATCTCTCATACACTCTCATTCTTTTCTAACATATAGATCATTTGATCTAGAGAGTTGTTCTTCTTTCTTTCTATTTGTGATCCTCATATAGGTCCTTCTCTAAGGCGAGATCACGAGCATTCTACAAGTCATCCAAGCAAGGGGTCCTTGATTGATTTGTCACTCCAAGATTTGTGTAGCGAAGATCTTGTATTTGATATTTCACATATTTGTTGTGTAATAGTTGTGTTGGGTTGGTCCACCGTACTACGGACTCGGTATCTAGCTTTGTACCAAAAAGTGTAAGCAACGTTGTGAAGGCTTCTCCGCCAGTGAAGGAGTTTGTTGACATAGTGCTTGAACTCTCGAGTAGGTGACTCGGGAGTGGAGTAGGGCAAGGAAGGTGTCCTTGTAGCCGAACCACTATAAATTGGTTGTGTCATTTCTATCCCTTATCTTTATTTATTTGCTTGCATTATCATTAGATCTATACGCTCAACATCCATACGATTTCACATAATATCGAATCTAAAGTTTTTGAAATCAACTTAAAATCGGAAAATTATTCAACCCCTCTTCTAGTTTTCCATAATTGGCATCAAGAGCTAAGTTTATAAAAGTTTTAAAATAAAATTGTATTTTAAAAACTTTTCGATCACTATGGGTTCTGAAAATTATAAGGAAGGGCAATCTATGCAACCACCACCACTACTTGAAACTAATGGTTTTATATATTGGAAAAATAGATTCAAACATATGTGAAGTCTAAAGATATTGATCTTTGGTACATTATTGTTGAAGGTGATTTTGAGGCTACCTCAAATGATGATAAAGGAAATGTAGTTCACATACCTCATGATAAACTAAATGATGAAATGAAGAAAAGCTTTCTAAAAATAGTGAAGCAAAATGGTTTTATATAATGCTTTACCGAAAAAGGAATTGAAAGAATTTCTATGCTTAAAACCTCTAAAGAAATTTGGAATTCTTTAGTTGTAACTCATCAAGGCAACCAACAAGTTAAAATAATAAATTGATTTATTTGTTCAACAATATGAACAATTTTCAATATCGGACGAGGAAACTATAGATCATTCATTTGCTAACTTTAATACTATTATTGCATCTTTACAAGAACTTGATGAATCCTTTTCTAGCCGTAACCATGTTAGGAGATATCTAAGGGCACTTCCATCAAGTGGAGATCCAAGGTGACGGCAATCGAAGAGTCAAAAGATTTGACAATCCTCACCTCGATGAACTCATAGGCAACCTAAAAGTCTGAGCTTGTCCTTGCTATAGATTCCAAGCCTCAAAGGTGAAAGAGAAATACAAATCTCTTGCCCTTAAAGCCAAAAGGCTTCGAGCGATGAGGAGAACTCATCTTCTAGTAGTGACGACGAAGAGTACGCTATGGCGGTGAAGGGACTTTAAAAGTTCTTTAGAAGAAAGGGTAGATACGCCAAACAACCGTATGACGATAAGAAAGGCTTTCGAAAAGCAAAGAGGACGAAGCCAAAGGATGATCGTACTTGCTTTAAATGTGGGGACCCAAACCACTTTATTAGTAAGTGTCCAAAACGGGATGATCAAAAGGCGTTCGTGAGCGGAACATGGGGAATGAGCGACGAGGAAGACGAAGAAATTTGCCTCATGGCAAACGAAGAGGTATGTCACGAATACTATAGTAGCTCATCACTTGATGAATATGATAAACTATGCAATATTAGCTTAAAACTAGTTAACAAAAATAAACTTTTAAAGAGTCAAAATCAACGTTTAGATAAAGAAGTCATAGAATTAAAAGCAAAACTAAAACGTTTAGAAAAAGGTAAAATAGCAAGTGGTGAATGTGAACTTTGCCTTCAACTTCAAACACTAGTGGATAACTTAGATTCTAAAATTGCTATAATGAGTACGAACACTTTAGATACAATACTCGAAGGTGTTAAAACCGGTAATAATCTAAAAGGTCTAGGTAGTCAACTACTTGATCCAACAACTAGTGAAAATAAAGAAACAAAATTCGTTAAGGAACTTGAAAACCACCAATTTGTGGCGGATCCCACGGATCCCCAAAAGGGAACCGCTAGTGTACAAAAGGGATCCGTGGATCTGTTGAGCAAACAAGAGCAATAATGTAGCTTCCTTACCTAGAACCGAGTTTGTTATAGTTAATAGGAAGAAACCAACTCATATCACCACTAGACAACCACCTCCAAAATATAATCCTACTTTTGCAAGAAACAAAGCTTCATCTTTTCAAAACCTAATTCATTTAGAGACCTAATAACGTTTACCCAAAAAGTAACCATCAAATGGGATGGAATCCAAACATGCAAAACGGTTTTCCTTTTCAAAACTTTGCTCCATGGAATGCATACTCATCTTATCCATACATGTCTAACATGAATGGAATGTTTAACACTAATGGACCCATGAACAAATGGGGACCAAACTTTTGAGTTTATTATTGTTTTAGGTGTGCTTAAAGGTCGACCTAGACCCCGATGAATGGGTCAAGGATAGCGGGTGCACGAGGCACATGACCGGCAATAGGGATCTATTCTCCACGTACGAATCCTTCAATGGAGGTAATGTGGTGTTTGGAAATAGCAAAGTAGAATCATCGGTAAAGGTACGATCCGTAACAAATCTCTAACCATTAACGATGTGTGTCACGTAGAAAACCTAAACTTTAATCTCTTAAGTATAGGTCAAATATGTGATAAAAAGTGCAATGTACTTTTACCGAAACCGTAGTAAGATACTTAAAAATGGCATAACCATAGGAAGAGGAATTAGAAACATGGAGTCTATGTCATTAAAATCGGTAATGAACCTAAAGACAAACTATGTCTTACCTCTATGGATGATACTTTGACCTTATGGCATCAAGATTGGGTCACGCCAACATGCGACTTCTTCAATCGCTATCATCCAAAGATCTAGTAAGAGATCTACCTAAGTTAAAATATGAACATCATTTTGTGATGCTTGTAATATAGGAAAACAATCTCATTCGAGTCATAAAGCTAAAAACATGGTGTCCACAACTAAGTGTCTAGAATTACTACATATGGATTTATTTGGTCCATCCGCTATCCAAAGTTATGGAGGCAACTACTATACTTTGGTAATAGTGGATGACTACTCTAGGTATACTTGGACAAAATTTTATAGAACAAAACGGAAACCTTTAACTATTTTGAAATATTACAAAAAGATCCAAAGACAACTAGGAAGACCCATAGTGTCTATTAGGACGGATCATGGTAGGAATACGATAATGAAGTGCACTGGAGCTTTTGTGACGCTAATGGTATTACTCACAACTTCTGGCCCACGCACTCCACAATCGAATGGGGTAGTAGAAAGAAAGAATAGAACTCTACAAGAAATGAGTCAAACCATGCTTAATGAACAATCCATACCTCAAAAGTTTTGGTGTAATGTCGTTGATACTTCAACGATATACTCAATCGCCTTGATTAGACCAATCTTAGGAAAAACTCCATATGAGTTATTTCGAGGCAAAAAGCCTCGTTAAATCACCTTAGAGTCTTTGGTAGTAAATGTTTTATTCTTAACACTAAAGACTACCTTACAAAATTTGATCCTAAATCAACCGAAGGTATCTTTTTAGGTTATTCGCCAAATAGCAAGGCTTACGTCATATTAAACAAAGAATCAATGAAGGTAGAAGAGTCATTAAATATAAAATTTGATGAAAGTCCACCCAAACCCTCTCCACCTCTTGTCAATGACGATATTATAGAAAGTGAATCCATAGATAAGTGAAGAAGAAGAACCTCTAAGTGATAAAATAGTAAACATAAAAGAGTCCAAAGATCACCCCGTAGATAAAGTCATAGGAAAACTAAACGAACGAACATTAAGGTCTCAAGTTCAAAACCAAAGTAGCTTGTTTTGTTTAGTTTCAACCTTAGAACCTAAGAATACACAAGAAGCCATAAAAGATGAAAGTTGGGTAATGGCTATGCAAGAAGAACTAAATCAATTTGTTTCTAATGATGTTTGGACACTTGTCCCTCCACCTAGTAATCAAACCATAATAGGAACCAAATGAGTCTATAAAACAAATTAGATGCAAACGGAGTAGTGTCTAGGAACAAGGCTAGACTCGTTGCTCAAGGGTATAACCAACAAGAGGAATAGACTTTGATGAGACCTATGCCCCGTGGCTAGATTAGAGTCTATAAGAATACTTCTTGCGTATGCTTGTGCTAATGATCTAAAGCTTTATCAAATGGATGTCAAAAGCGCTTTTCTAAATGGTGTCATAAATGAAGAAGTATATGTAGCTCAACCTCCAAGCTTCATTGATTTTGAAAACCCAAACATGTGTATAAATTAAAGAAAGCCCTTTACGGTCTTAAACAAGCTCCAAAAGCTTGGTATGATAGACTCAAGTCATTTCTAGTTAAACACAACTACACCATGGGGTTAGTAGACAACACACTTTTTACTAAGAAAAGAGAGTCACATATAATCATAGTATAAATATATGTAGATGATATTATATTCGGATCCACTTGTCAAGACATGTGTGATAATTTCTCTAAAATCATGCATGACGAGTTCGAGATGAGTAGGATGGGAGAACTTAATTTCTTTCTTGGTCTACAAATAAAACAAGTAGAAGATGGTATCTTCTTTAATCAATCTAAATACATCAAGGAGATGTTAAAGAAATTCGGTCTAGAAGAGTCAAAACCAATTAGGACTCCAATGTCATCCGACACCAAACTCACAAAAGACGAGGACGGAGAATCCGTTGATAATACTAAATATCGTGGCATGATAGGTAGCCTTCTACCTCACGGCAAGTAGGTCGGATATCATGTTTAGTGTTCTTATGTGCTAGGTTTCAAGAAGACCCTAAAATATCACACCTAGAAGTCGTAAAAGAATATTTAGATATATTAAGGTACAACACAATTAGGATTATGGTATCCTAAGGCACGGGAGTAGAAACAATTGTATATGCGATTCGACCATGCGGTGATTACGTTGATAGAAAAAGTACAAGTGGGTATGTACTTTTATGGGATGTTGTTTAACATCATGGTTTTCTAAGAAACAAACGGCACTTGCAATATCAACAACCGGCCGAGCACGCCTCCGCGCAAAGCATGCCAACAAGCACTATGGATGAAACAAGCGTTAGTAGACTACGACATCCATCTAAGCGACATAGCCATCCTATGTGACAACAAAGGTGCAATCGACTTAAGCAAGAATCCGTATTACATTCTCGCACAAAGCATATAGAGATTCGTCATCACTTCCTAAGAGACAATGTTCAAAAGGGAACATCTCTATTGAGAAGGTTGCATCCGAAGACAACATAGCCGACGTCCTCACCAAACCGTTGAAGCGGGAACAATTCAACCTACTTGCCTTGGTCTTGGCCTAATGGAAGAAACGTCATAACTTAATTGACTCTACAAGGTATGTAAACACTAGCCTTCTTCTTTCTCGAGTCTAGGATTTCTATTTCACGCACAACTCACAAACAATACGGAATTTTCAAAACCCAAGATAAGTCTTCCATTTATAATTTTTTTTCACATAACTACATACACATTTTAAAGAAAATCTCCTTTCAAAATGTTTTCTAAAAGAATGATACCTTCCCGTATCAATCTCACAAAAGCAATTTCTCACGCTCACGACAAATCACTTTTTCATTATTAATACAAAGTAAAACCCTGCTTTCATTGCATCTCATGTCTTTTGAATGCTAAAGGAACATATAACTAATATGTGTTTTCGGGTACATTCATTTAAGCAAAATGAATTAGGAGCATTGATAACACAATATTACGTAATTATGTACCAAATGTGTGCTTTCGGTTATCTCAATTAGGATTTATTTTCTCTAGTTATTTTCCTTTCCTTTTTAGAGGTCGAGAAACCGCAACTCCAAATAGTTTGCATATAGGCACACATAGGCAAAATGTTTTCAAAAAGAAAATTTTGTGTCAGCTCGAATCACTGCATCTACGGATCCCACCTTCATGTTTGACGGATCCTCGAGGAAGGATCCGTGGGATCCGTAAATGTGTTGTTTTCAACTTCTATTCTCTCACTTTGGATGAAAAATCCACATTTGCTTCATTTTGGGAGTATGCTCTTTAATGCTTGTGTTCTCATGATCACATGCCTTGAATTCATATCTAATCATTAGATTTTAATCCACATTTTGGGTCAAGCATTCATTACAATGTGTTGTTTTCTATATATATAACTCCCAAAATGGTTGCATACTCCATCTCCTTCTCACAAACACACTTCATCATGTCATCCAAAACCCTTTAGAGAATCATCTAGTACAAACAATCATGATATCCAAACCTTTGTACTTCCACCATCCAAAATACCAAAATCAAATGCTAGGATATCCGCACGGATTAGTATCCGATCTTGTTGTTTAGCAAAACCAACCTCAAATGATTCATCCTCAACAAATAACTCACCACAAGATGCTTCCATTATAGCACCACCCTCTTCACCAACAAGTACACCAACTTCATCACCACCTAAAATAACTCTTTTGGAACTCCTTAAGACTCCAACAAGATCTAATCAACCTAAAGAAAAATAATTAGTCTTTTCAACACCCCCCACATCTTCAAATACTTTATTTCAAGATCTTGAAACATCACCACCATTAGCTCCCATCACATCACAAGAACATCTAGGTTCTTTTCCACCACCATTTACTAACATTCCGGATATTGATCCATATTTTCCTATTTTCCACCACGCTCCGTGATAACTCAAATCAAATCAACCCGAAAACTTCCGCACTCATCACCCACATCATTTACATTGTGAACATTGCCAATCCACTAGGAAATTGCAATAGAAGTTAGGAAGAAATGCGTTTCATACTCAACCTCATCCTTGATCGCATCAATACCATTACTCATCAAAACCTCCATCCATAACCTTATGCAAGCATGGAAGGAATCACTACTACTACTTTTCTACTTTTAAGTATTATTTTTGAAGTCATTATTCAAGAACAAGTCTTGTTCTTATTTTTACATGCTTGTAAGTGGCATACATACCACTACAATTTGTTGTTTTATTACAAGGCCTTGTTTACATACCTTGGCTCCCAATCTTGATTCTCGGCAACCACAAGATTAATAAGCATGTTACTAACCTTTCTTTTTGTAGGATTTTTTTCCACTTGACGCCCAAACAAGGGGGCTACCGTCGAGGGGAGTTAGAAGTTTGTTTATTTCTTCCAGGGTTAACTTTTGTTTCGACAAAAGGGGAGAAGAAGTAAAACTTAAGGCTTTCAAAACTTACATCTATTCTTAAGTTTTACTCATCATAACATTATGTTTTGTCATCAACAAAAGGGGAGATTGTTAATACAAATAAACCGTGAAACCGCTTATTAATATTTTGCGATCTCTTCATGTTTTGTTGATAACAAATATAATGTTATCTTAAGTACAATTATAAAGGATACATGTTAGTTTTGTAAAGCATTTACATATAGCCATTTAAATACAAAATGTAGTAATTAAGCATTTGTTGTAATAGTTTATTATGATGGGTAAATATCATAACCCATGGATCTTAATCCATACCCAAAGAGACTTGATACAATGTATACTTAGATACATTGAATCTAGATATAACCCATGGACCAACCCATGACCCATAACCAAAAACCCATGGGCAAGAGGAGCGTTCCACGGATCCCTAGGAATACACTAGACGGATCCTTGTGGAAGGGATCCGTGGGATCCGTGGGAACAAAGTGAAGAAGTTTGCCTATAAATGAGAGCCATTTCTTTATTCTAACTCACCCTCTTCTTACTAAATCTCTCATACACTCTCATTCTTTTCTAACATATAGATCATTTGATCTAAAGAGTTGTTCTTCTTTCTTTCTATTTGTGATCCTCATATAGGTCCTTCTAAGGCGAGATCACGAGCATTCTACAAGTCATCCAAGCAAGGGTCCTTGATTGATTTGTCACCCACAAGATTTGTGTAGCGAAGATCTTGTATTTGATATTTCACATATTTGTTGTGTAATAGTTGTGTTGGGTTGGTCCACCGTACTACGGACTCGGTATCTAGCTTTGTACCGAAAAAGTGTAAGCAACGTTGTGAAGGCTTCTCCGCCATGAAGGAGTTTGTTGACATAGTGCTTGAACTCCGAGTAGGTGACTCGGGGAGTGGAGTAGGCAAGGAAGGTGTCCTTGTAGCCGAACCACTATAAATTGGTTGTGTCATTTCTATCCCTTATCTTTATTTATTTGCTTGCATTATCATTAGATCTATACGTTCTCAACATCCATACGATTTCACATAATATCGAATCTAAAGTTTTTGAAATCAACTTAAAATCGGCAAAACTATTCAACCCCCCTTCTAGTTTTCCACATAGGCTATAAACTAGCTTATGGAATAAAATTAGTTTTGAGGTTTCAAATGAAAAGGTGTTTTGGTCAACGGGATTTGATAAGTTAGTTATCAAGGATCCATTTGTGACGATGGCGTTAGTTTGACGAAATCAAGAGGAATACTATTCTCGATGATGAGTAAGTCGGAAAAGTGACGAAAGAGAGACTTTTAAGAAACTATCAATTATTAAACAAACAAGAACTATGATATCAACAAAATCATGTAAGCTAGCTAATGAAAAGTAAACATACCTCTATGCTTCTTGGTTTGGTTTATGAAGACATAATACCAAAAATACTTCATGAGCTCTTAAAGTAATCCTTTGTACTTAGAGTAAGTAGGTTGTGATTACTTTTGGATCCTTTCTTGACGATTGACTTCATTATTCTTTGAATAGAAATGAAGGTTTTGGAGAGGTCCTAGCATGAAGATTTCTTGAAACAAATATGTTAGAATGATCTATCAATGTCCAACATGAAAGAGAAAAAAAAATGTTTTGAACTATTTCCTTCTTTGTAGTTTTCAAACATACACGGATCGTATCAAGTTTTTAAAGTACAACATACTCTAAGAAACTTGGTAACGAAGCTCTGATGCCAATTGTGGAAAACTATAAGGGGGGGGGTTGAATAGTTTTACCAATTAAGACTTCGTTTTAAAACATTTAGATCAACTTATGTCAATCTATTTAGATGTGTATGTTGGACGTTGATAGATAGATATATAAAAGTGTAATGAAAGATAAATAGTAAGAAGCACATAACCACGACACGAGTATTTATAGTGGTACGGCTACAAGGACACCTTCCTTGCCTACTCCACTCCCGAGTCACCTACTCGAGAGTTCGTAATCACTACACGACACCAACTCCTTATGGCGGAGAAGCCTTCACAACATCGCTACTCTTTTCCCAGACTAGGCTAACCACGGGTTCTTTCCCACCAGGTGAACCACACCTACCACAACGTCGCCTACCCTTTATCCGGTACTAGGCTAAGTACCGAGTTCCATTACAATGGAGGAACTACTACCCAACACTACACAACATCTAATCCCAAAGGATACCCACTCCTTATTACAACACCATCAAGGATATCAACATCCTTGGAAACAAACTATTACTATATGTATAACGATGCACCTCGTCGATTATACGACCTTGGCATTCTTCACTAATGACACTTAATTTGATTTCTAAGCATCATTCACTAATGCCCTTGACACAACGCTTGGCACCTTTCACTAATGCCTTCGTCTTGACACCTTTAGCATTCTTCACTAATGCTCTTGACACGAACGTTAAGCATCTTTCACTAATACTTTCGTCTTGACTCTTTCGGCATCCTTCACTAATGCCTTCGACACAACACTTCTATAGAGGAAGAAATAACTATCAACAAGAGAACCTCAGTACTCTTGATGATGACGAAGCATGGCAACTCATGGACTTGAGCTTGCTCGACTTCAAGAAGTGGTGATCTCGCCTTTAAGAGGAACCTAGAGAATCACACAAAACAAAACTACATACATAGATCACTTGGATATGG
The DNA here is from genome assembly GCA_022545495.1 of Chrysanthemum lavandulifolium. Lineage (NCBI taxonomy): Eukaryota > Viridiplantae > Streptophyta > Magnoliopsida > Asterales > Asteraceae > Chrysanthemum > Chrysanthemum lavandulifolium. The sequence goes on from CM040243.1 coordinate 147,468,728, forward strand.
GGTTGGGAGTTTTAACTCAAGGAGAAAGTATGTGAGAAAGGGTTAAGCAACAATGAAGAAATTGCTCACTATTTATAGAGAGAAAATACTACTGTTCCCCGGATCCCACGGATCCCTCCCTTAAGGGATCCGTCTAGTGTAAAACTAGGGATTCGTGGGACGCTCCTCTTTGCCCATAGGTATTTTGGTTATGGGTCATGGGTCATGGGTCATGGGTTGATCCATGGGTCTTTTATTAGATACAATGTATCTAATGAGTGCAATACACCTAGTCAAATGGGTATGAGTCAATACCATGGGTTATGGATATATTCCATGGGTTGTAGTTTTTACCCATTTTATAATACATACTAGTTATGTATATATTTTGCCCAATATGTAAACACTAGTTGTTGTACATATGTATTACTAAATCATAAAATCACGTATACTTGTTTTAGTGTTTTATGTGAAAACGTAAGTGTGTTAGAAAACTATTGGCTCAAACTATTTACGTATTTTATTTGTTTCGTTAAAATGATTTTACGTTTGTTATCGACAAAACATTAGAAGACCGTAAAATATAAATAAACGTTTTTAGGGCTTATTTGTATTAACACTTTTAACATATTAGATTCCCCTGACAACTATACAAGTGTTGCGAGGGTACTAGGTCTCTCAACAACACAACGTTTACACAAACGTGCCCTATCTATAGTATAGTTTACATAGAAGACCATACACTAATGATTTACACTTTTTGTGTCCTAACAATCTCCCCTTAATGGTAGATCATTGTCATCTTCTATTTTCAGTCAACTCGTTAGGCCAACTTCGAAATCTATTCTTTGCCCCATATGATTCCATAACTCTCGAAGTGTCAGCCTTTCCCAGATTACTTTCACAACTCTACTCATAACACGATATTGTTTAGAATTCATTTCCAACTGTCTATTCTCCACCTAGTTAGGCATTATCTCTAGCTTCTCATTGATCCATGTCAGAGTTCCAGAGTAGAACTTAGCAACTTCAACGGCTCTGTATAATCTTTTCTGTTTTTCTTCGGTTACATACACCAAACAGAGACCAAAATTGGTTCCTTGTTTATTAATCATAGTGGCTCAGCTCCTATCTATCTTATTGTTTACGTTGATGACATTGTTCTTACAAGTTCGAACACGCGTATACTTGAAGAATTTATTTAATGTCTTGTACGTAAGTTCGCTCTTAAGAATCTTGGTACACGCTCATACTTTTTAGGAATTGAAGTTCTACCATCACTACAAGGGTTATACTTAAGCCAACGTAAATATATTATTGATTTGCTTGAAAGGGTGAAAATGTCGAAGGCAAAACCGGTTTGTACTCCTATGGCTGCTGATTGCATACTCACTTTACACTCTGGTGAACTTATTTGTAACCCAACTGAGTATCGTGCTCTTGTCGATAGCATGCAATATCTTACTCTAACACGAACATATGTCACATGTGTTGTATACAAGTTGTCACAGTTCATACATGCTCATAGAAGTCCTCATTGGGTTGCGCTTAAAACGACTTATGCAAGACTTACGCTCACCATGGGTTATGTAGTATTCCTAGGTCGTAATCATGTGTATTGGAGTTCAAAGAAACAACGATTTGTGGCCCAATCATCTACTGAGGCCAAGTACAAGGCAGTCACTACCACATCCGCAAAAATATTATGGCTACGTAATTAATTGAGTGAAATGTGTGTATATCTCTCAGACCCCGGGCATATACTGTGACAATCTTGGTGCCACTCATTTAAGTGCTAATCCGATCTTCCATTCACGCATGAAACATTTGGCACTTGCATATCATTGTTCGCGAGCAGGTTCAATATGGTAGTTTATTCACAACTCACGTCTCAACAGGTGATCAACTTGCTGATCCATTGACTAAACCTTTAGCTCGAGCTAAGTTTGAAAATTTTATGTCCAAGATAGGTATCTCCAATAGGTCGTTCGTCTTTCGGAGACATGTTAAGGATAAGAATGAGACTTAGTACATGTATAATCTTAGTTATTATCCTTCTTATCATTGTGGTAACAACCCATGCACATCTCCTATTATATCTCTTGTATAGTTCAAACTTGTATCTATATATTGTAACCACTAGGGTAATATAATTCAAGATTTCCACAACCTTTATATCATGAACACACATTTAGGGGTGTTTATTTTTTCCTTTATTGCCACTTAATGAGCGAGTCCATTTTTTAATCCTCTTATTGGGGAGTCTCATAAAAATAACTCTCTTTTGAATAAGTGGCTTATATAGAAAAAGGCTTACACCACTTAATTTAGTAAACAAGGCCTTAGGGGTGTTTCTTTTTTTTTTCTTTTTCTAAACTAAGATGCTTATAAATATATGTGGAGTCCACGTTTATTAGAGTCATTTATTGAGAGGAGTTAACATTTCTTGCCTTGGGGGGATATAGAAGAAGTAAGAGAAGTAAGTGGATCATATTTAAAAAAAATACTACTCTCTCCGTCCCATATTGACTGTCCTATTTGACTTTTTCAAATTTTCTTTATCAACTTTGACCTTAAATATTTTTGTTTGTGTTATATAATACTTGATGCAAAACATATTAATGAATTGTGTTTTAAATTTATTTTCATTGATATAATTTTCATTAAATATTATAAAACACAAACAAAAATATTTAAGGTATAAGTTAAAAAAGAAAGACTTAAAAAAGTCAAACAAGATAGTCAATATGGGACGGAGGTAGTATTAAATATTTTTGTGAACCCAATTCTTTAGTTAAAGGTAAAAAGAAACGTCCCTTTAGCATTTTGTAAAAGTCATTACAAGGTTCGAGATTAATTCACTAGTTACGTTTACGTTTAACACCTCTAGTATTTCAAATACGTCCCATGATCCATAGGATCATGCATGGCGTTGTCTTATCCACATTCTAGTATTTTACACTCTGTATGATCGGTGTCCAAAAAAACCGATGAATCAAAATAACCGAGAACTGCACTGGTATCAATCTAACGGACCGATATTAGAACCATAGACGGTTCTTGGTTCCTAAAATTCCAAAATTTCGGTTCTCGGGATGGTTCGGTCGAACCGTCTGCTTCCAGTTTTCCCGAAGAACCAACTTTTATGAAAATATGTAATTTTATAGGGTTTGTTTGGGATATTGTGTATACGCAAGATGCTACTTTTACGAAAAAAAAAAAAAAAAAAAACTACTACCCAAACCTAAAACCCATAACCCTTAACCTTTAATCTATTGATTCCAATCAAAGATTCAAACATCATTTATCAATATAAAAATAAGCTTTTTCTAAACGAAAATCGAGTATCGATAAACAAGCATATCAAACAATTCTGTGTTCTCAAGAATAACTAACAAGAAGTTGTAATTAGCTATTGATATTTATTGTTCATTAAATTTAATAATAAAAGTCGAGAAACAATTAACGATTATGGGCGTCATCGCATGATATATTGTCACCACGTAAAATTATTGTAGTTTACCACCATAATCGATATATAATATTTTCAACCGTTTGCAATTACTTTCATGCATAATGAGTTTATTATTACGGATATATGTTTTCTTAGTCAAGTTGTGGAATATTATTAAGGCTGCCAACTTCTTTTGAAATTCTACGAACCGAGTACCGTAAATTCACTTCCATCCAAACATATTTTTTGACATTTTGGTACTCATGGGAATTACCGAAAATTCCCGTACCGAAACCGAGTACCGTACCGAAATCAAACCGAAAAACTTAGGACGGTTCTCGGTTCCACTTTTTTCTTATTTTCGGTTCTCGATTCTTTCTCGCCTCGCCCGATTCTACTGCTTCTAAGACTGGACACCCTAATGATCACTATTCACCAATCAATTATACTTGTATCTAGTGACCCAATAAATCTTTCTTACTATACATCACATGTATACTTTAAGACTTTATTATTACGTAGTACTATAAAACTCGACTATGCCAATGTCGATAAACGTAAAGCAAAGCAAATATCATGTCCTACACAAACGCTGTGTTGTCCCAGGTGGAATTATTACTATGAGCTGGACTTAAAAATCAGAGTTGGCCACTAGCCAATATGATTTTGCAATCTTAAAAGCATACACTCCACGTGACTGTAGATGATTGGTCTATCTAATCCTAATAACAATGTAATACGTTTATTGCAAAGTTTACAACTCATTATGACATTCGTCTTCTATTTTTCGTTTAGGAATTTTAATACGATAGGGTTAATTTACCTAGATCATTTTGCACATGTCATATTGATGTGATAAAAACTCGTTATGTACATAATAAAGTCTTTTTTTGTCCCAATGTGTATATACGCTACTCACAAAAACACTATCAAATGTTGTGGTTAACTGCAAAACTGCATTGTTCGTGTGAGATAGAGCACATATGTATACACATAAACCTTCTAATTAATTAACATATATCTGCATGTTTCCCTGGTTCCTAGCTAACTGCTTTTGGTTGATACTGAATCTTCGAGAGAAGGCGATGAGGTACTACTGTCGTAAAATTCAAACTCCAAATCCTCAAAACCCCAATACTCGTCATGCTCTTCTGGTTCTTCGTCCGGCATCTTCCATTTGTTTTTATCTATTTCTTCTTCAATTATGACATCAAGTACCTATTTTTCAAGATAAGTATTAATCCCTCGATCATCCAACGTAACGTTATAACTTTTTAAAGTACGTAACAAATGATTACTAGTATATCATATATATGGAAGTATTTAATATCACATAGCATAAATGTATAAACCAAACTAATGGTAGTTACTAGTACAATAATAACTAGATACAATAAATAATGCAAGGATATGATTCCCAATAAAAAAACAAAAACAAAAAGAGAGATCAATTCTAGTTCTTAAAAAACTTGATTAAGAACAAAAAACATAATCATCAATATTTGACTATATCTAGTTATCACTATTAATGTATTCACCATGAGGATAAACCACGTTGGTTAGTTTATGAGTTCATATACATAAGAAAACGTTAAAATGCTGTCAATTTTGCTAAAATAAATTATCATTTAATAATTGTGTGTGTCACATGGAAGTGCACTGTTTTATGATGTTGAATTCACCAGTAAAAGGTAGGTGAAATTGAACACTCATAAAAATTTAAAACTATTTAACATATAATTAAATATAAATTAATATGGTGCTGATTCAAAGCTAAAGACTAAAGTCATGATAGTGAAAACATATATGCGGTCACGCAAGCGCATGCACGGGTATTAGATATTGGAACATGACAAATTGACAACAAGACAAAGTAAAATTTTGCCTTTAACCTTATATTAAATTAATTTTGAGTAACATCACATTGTATAAACAAACCTATCTTTAGAAAAGTAGGTCCCGAGAAAACAAAGTTTTAACCTTTCTTAGATGCATGTCGACCGGTTCTTGGATCCTCGAGACCTCTAGCTAACATCATATACGAGTTTAAAACTCGTCAAAGAGTTGGTACTAGACGATTTCTTGTCCCGTAGCGCCTGTAATGATCGGTTCTATAACTAACAACACACAAACTCATCGTTTCTAAGTCTTCCTTACTTGTAATATGTATTACTACTAGACAAGAAAACCATCCATTTCTCTAACATGCATGTTTGTTTTCATGTTTTAACATGTTAAATTATGTTTATGTAATTAACACACATTGTCGGTTTATGATATCTTATATATTTTATCATGTGTGACAGGGAAGTAAAATATTACGCTTGGGTGTTAATTGGAATCATGAAGGACAGGGACATGCATTTGGTTTAGGGTCTTCATCTACTTATTTAATCTAGGTTAATTGCATGCAATTCATCTATACTCAATCAAAGCCTTGCTTGATATTTAAAATTCCCAAAATTATACAAGCATATATACTTCACAATAAAGAATTAAACTGAGAATAGTGAATTAAATAGTTTTTAGAGCTCCAACATGGTCCCCGGCCTTACGCATGGTTTTTAAGCATCCAAGAATGAGCAATATCGAAAATGACAACCTTTATAAAAAAAAAAAACTAATAGCCCTTGATATAAATAGTCTTTTCTTTATTCTAACATTTTGCTTATATTTCAAAAGTTTGTGCTTTTAACTTATTACGTAATAAGTTTGAAATAGACTTATTCTAGTCACTACGTGCTCAAATTTTGTGTAAAGTAAGTACTCTAATTTAGTACGTATATGATTTGTATAGAGCACACGGTGTTTGAAATGATAAAACGAATAAATATACACACCTCGCTCATCGTAGGACGCCATGTAGATGAAGCTCTAATACAGAGTGATGCCGCCAAGGCGACTCTCCTTAGTTGTGTGATATCGTATTCACCTTTAAGTCGTGAATCCACGATCTTCTCTACTTCGCCTTGAGCAAGTATTGGTTTGGCCTACAGATCACATTTAACGTTTTATGTTAGACTGTCATATACAAAATCTAAAGACAATCAATTAATATAAACAATTTACAACTGTGATAGATGAGTAAAATTTATGATTTGCTTACCCAACCATGCAAGCTTTGATGGGAGCCATCGACGGATTTTTGCCTGATAAAATTTCAAGTAGAAAAACACCGAACGCGAAAACATCTGTTTTCTCATCCACGACACCATGCATAAAATACTCGGGTGCCAAATGCCTATAGATACATGTATCAACAAAATAATATTAGGAGAAGTATGTACACAGTCATAATAAGATTAAACTAAAATCAAACAAGTGAAGGTACCCAAATGTCCCTTCGATCGGAGCAATCGAATGATGTGTCCATTGTGAAGGAAGCCATTTTGCAAGTCCAAAATCCGATATCTATTTATGAAACAAATTATTACAGCATTAAATCTTAATAAATGTGCAAATTGAATGAAATGAATATAATCTGCATGCATATATATATGCCCATAAACCAATGATCTTTAGTCCATTGGTAAGAAGCTTTAAAATGGGTCGATCTTGCTCAAATCTCTTCCACAAGACTAAAGATCATTTATCATCATCCCACCGCAAATCGCCAGATTACCGATCGTGAGGCGCCTATTGGAGAAAATGGCCAGGGGTTCAAAGCCCACCTCGATAAGACAATCACCTGACAGATCTTCATCGCTTGCAGGCCGGCCCTGGGAGAGGTCCGGTTAGATCCTTAGGATCGTGGGAATGAGTGATCCCAATCGATCTTCACCTTTGAGATATATATATGCCCATAAGCTTCATTTATCTTTGTCTGTGTTTTTATAACCAAGAACCAAATTGATTACATATATACCTGTGGCTCGAAATCTTTGGTGACCAAAACGTTAGAAGCTTTAATGTCGCGGTGAATTATTCTCCTTGGACATACTTTGTGCAAGTAATGAAGCCCACGAGCGGTCCCAACGGCAATCTTGTACCTCGCATTCCAGTCCATTACAGGTAAATCCTCATCTACTGAAGACAAATAAAGACAAGAAGAATATTTTAGAAACAGATCTTCAACAACAAGCATTCGATATATACATAATATAGCCATAACATATGCAAAAATATGATGTGCAACATGTTAAATGCTTGAAAGAGAATATCTCCTTAAACTACAAATGTAAACTTTTTTCCAGTAAAAGTAAATAGTTATCAGCCATTGTCTCAGTAACAAATCCTACATACAGTAAGCCTATTTTATATCGTTACATTGTGTTTCATACATGAAGTAGCTAAAACTATATGAAGATTAAAGATTTATATATCGCTTTTTTTCTAACGTACACTGGTGAAATTTAATTCACACAGTTGCTTAAAGTTTATACGGTGTCGTGTGATTTTTATTTAACTTCAGTTTTTGACTCTTTTTTTTTACCATTGAATGTGTTCTGTACTTGTAATGTTGTTGAAACTAATACTGTAATTTGTTAGCCAAAATTGGATAAAAAGAACACAGAAGCTTGTGACAACAGATTTAATCATTTTGGCATACTTCGATCAGAAATTTTTTTTTCCTTTATTCTTTAGTAATTTAGCAAATACTCCTTGTAATGATTTGAGGTTGATTTATATGAAATAAAACAAGATGATGTAGGGAAATAGTACCATGAAGAAGTGAAGCCACAGAGCCTTTGGATGAGAATTGAAAGATGAGATAAAGACCATTGTCCATACAACAACCTAAGAGTGATGAAACATTTGGATGATTTACATGACCAAGTGTTCCTATTTCTGTCAAAAACTCTTTCTCTTTCCTTTCATCACATGATATCTGTGTTAATCTTTTTACTGCAATTGCTTGTCCATCTTCTAACACTCCTTTGTACACCTCTGCATACCCTCCTTTACCAACCATGTTCTCTGAATTTACCCATGTACCAAAAAGTTATTGACAGTAAAAAAAGTCAAAAACTCAAAATATAACAACATCTATGATTCTATGAATAATTAACATTCGTTAGCCCTTGAAATAACCATGTAGCAAAAAAAGTTGATACCACTAGATAAGGATTAATTAAACCCCACCAAAAATATTTAATTTCTATAGGTACAAGAGGTACCCATGTAAAGAAATTGGTCATATCAAAGCATCAACCCAAAAAAGGTGAAAATATTTCAGCACCAGAATTACCCATGTAGCAAAAAGCTACATAACAATTAAAAAGCATTAAACCCCACCAAAATATTCAATTATTAGAGGTTCCCATGTAACTACTCTGTCATTTAACATCATGAATTCATTTAAAACTTAAACTTAAAATTCATACAAAAATTCAAACTTTGCAAGTTTTTTCATTGCCAACTTGGTTATAAGTTAAGTTCAAACAAGTTGCTAGTAAAACAACGTTTCTAACTCAAATAGTTAAAACCAAAACCAAACTTGTTCAAGTCGTTAAAACTTGCTAAAAAAATATACACTGGTTAGAACTATTGGTCGAAAAAGTTTGAATGAAACAGGTTAGTTTATGTTATTACCTGAGCAAAAGCCATCGGTAGCAACATATATCTCTTCAAAAGAGAAGCATTTCCATGTTGGTTTCTTAAAGACTCAGTTTCACCATTGTTGAATGAATCTTGCTTCATGAAAATACTATCTTTGGTAAATCTTCTAAGCTATGACGACGCTTCATAGAGAACAGCCTCTTAAAACTTCCTGTTCTAATATACCTCATTATGTTCTTCTTTTGAATTATCTCTCTCTAGAACAAGAATTAAGGAGACATTGTTCAGAAAATGTTAGATATATTTGTTTGGAAAATAAGGCAAGGGTGGATGAAGGGTTTTAAATGCTTTGTAGAATTAAAGGTGGGGTAGTAGTAGTAGTTGTGTTAAATGAAGCTGCACAAATGTGGGTCAATGGGTCAAATCTTTGGAGTTTGGACCCATGAAGATTGATTTTAGTTTTGTGATGGCTTGTCAAATATCATTGTTGAATTGGGTTATGGACCCATCAATTATTTGCTTGTTATTCCGTTTTTATTAGAATATAGTGTAGTTTGTTTGTACTATGGTGGATTGTACCAGGTACAAATGATGGCAAATACTAACCCAAACTGATCATCTAATAATTAGTATACTTATTCAAATGAATTATCATGTTTTCATCATGTGAATTATGGTTTAGTGGCATTTTGTATGAAAAATCTAAGATAACTGTGTCATGCTAGAATAGTTCGATTGCATACGCATTCTATCTAATTTATGTTTTGTTACTTGCAAGATAAGTTACGGTTTGTATAAAAGTAGGGTTTTGTATATAAGTCCTCAACTATCATTATTCTATGACGTACTTATTAACCAATACTAGTTTTAGAACCAAACTAGAACTCGTGCACACTTGTTTGTGAATATAGTATAATGGGTAATAATATTTCAATAATTTTGTTTTGAAGTCAAGTATTATGGAAAAATTACAAATTCGTGATTTTATAATATTTAAGATTTTTCTATAAAATTGTATTAGATTTTTAATACTTATATAGTTATAATACTTTGTCTTGTGAGTTTTAAATAATTTTTTCATTATATGTTAATATTGGTTAATAATTTTTATAGATTTTTGTTGCACGAATGATTTGATTTTGTTTAACTAACATAGTGTTTAGGTTAATCTTGTTTAAATTTATACTTATATCATGTTCTAGACATTATTTGTGTTTAATAACACATAATAACCTAGAAAAATATGTTTATTATTATATGTATAATCTTGTTTATTTACTTGAATCTCACAATAGCGATGCCAAGTCACGCCTTTATTTTAATATTTATATTCATGATAATAATAATTTAAGTCGGTTTTTAAACCCGTGCGTGAGTTAAATTTATAAAAGGAATAACGTGAGTTATTATTGAATCAAATAGTTAAAAAGGAATATTTTTTTCGAATATCCTTAGTTAATCTCAAAAAGATGAATAACATGAATCGCTTCTCTTATATAAATAATCTTATGTATTCATTTACGTTCTTGCGGAAACTTCGTGCTTTTCTTTTTATATTTATAATTTAGTACAAATACATTAGTTTAATATATACTAATAATAATATTTATAAATAACAATAACGTATTGTTGTATTTTCTTATAAAATATAAAGTATATGGGGTATTTATTAAATTTATAAAGTTATTAAAAACATGTAAACCGATGAGTATATTTTTTTAAATCTAACAACCAAATTTTCATTAATTACCCTCTTCTTTTTAAGTTTTTTTTTAATAAAATTTACATATATGTTTTTAGCATATATTACGAGTATAAATTAGGCGAAAAATTAACAGTTTGACCAAATTGAGCTTAAATTTTGATTTTATTGATCAATTACATTGCTTGATTGTGCCACATATCAAAATAAATTAACCTGGTTGTTCTAAAAAAAATTCAGTAAGATTATTTTGTTAAGCTTTCTCTAAAATAATATAATTCTTTTATAAAATAAAAGATGTCAACAAACAAGTCAATGAAGTCATAACTGTGTACGTGACTTTAGTTTGCATCTTTGAGTATTTTTTTTCTACACATGATGACATGAATGAGAATTTCTTTAATTTACTTCTTTACTCTTTCTTTTCTTTTTCTAAAGAATAATATTTTTGATTTCTTCTTCATTTTAGTTACTATAAATCATCACCGTTATTCGCAAGTAACCGTCTAGTTTTGTAGAATATGTGTATGGATATCAAATTAACTCACCATATTCAATACGTCTTCTATAAACTGATACTCATACGTCTTCTATAAACCGTCTAGTTTTTTTAGGTATATTTGGTTCTTTGGAAGATGATGGAAAGTTTTCGATTTCTTCTATCGTAAGATGATAGATGGAAATCGGTTCCAGGATGTGAATTTGTCAACTCGATGGGTCAAATCCGTGCCTATCAAGGTTAATATTTTGGCTTGGAAAGTTAAGTCTAATGCTCTCCTACTCGTTTCAATTTATCTCGTGGTGGCATAGATATTGATTCTATTGATTGTCCTATCTCGTAAAATGGGGGCGGAAACGACAAGTCACGTGTTTTTTCAATGCAATATCGTCGAGCATTATGAGGAAAATATCTTCATGGTGGAATGTGGATTACATGGAGGTTAATTCCTTTGAGGAGTGGCGCTCTTGGCTCGTTTCAATTCGGATTCGTTCGTGCTCAAAGATATTATTGAAGGATTTATTATGGGTTGTGGTGGATTATGTGGAACTTAGTAATAAGTTATTATTTGATACGAAGACTCCGGAAAGGCCTCGATCTTGATAATTTAGTTTCTAGCTCGTTTCTTGGTTTAAATATAGATGTAAGCGTCGTTCAAATGGGACGATTGGCTTAAAACCCGTATATTGTATGTTGTTAATCTAGCTCCTTGCTAGTCTTTAATAAAATTGCCGTTCAAAAAAAAAAAAAAAAAGATGAGCAAAGTTAGATTTTGAAACTCGGCGCTAATATAAATAATTTGTATCTAAATAATAAAAGTGCAACTATCTACTTCTATGCTTAGTTTTCTACTTTTGTATAATAGGCTTAATATCATAACTATCTGCCCAAAACTCTCCATGATGATCATATTATTAGATGATAAAGGTTAGTCGGCTCAAGCCTGCATGTGTGCTTAGAGTTCTTAGTTTTTTCTTGATCTCGAGCTTTTGTGATTTAAATCGCTTGAAATAATGAAGAAGATTTAGATTATCGAGGTTAGTCTCGCTCAAGCTCGCGTGTGGGCTTAAGGTCCATTAAAATTTATTATTGTCTATGTAATTGTCACTATAAATAGTTATCGATAATATGCATAATAGCTACGGGGAATTCATTGTTCAACACATATCACCATATCACATATATAGGTATTCGACATAACCACGTTTATGTATCATGCATTGTTAAGACATTTTCATTAATAATGCTTACATAAAGTTATATATAACTTTATAACGTATAGTGTTTTGGCAATCCAACCACCATATATGTTTTTGTCTTAATTCACAATTGAGCCATTGTTTGGGAACATGAGATTGTCGAAACAAAAGGCTTGGTTCTATGTTGCTCAAACAAGAATAAATGATATAATTAAACATGTTCCAAGGACCTATTAGTAAGTTCATATAGCGTTTACAAACGTAAATGACTCAACAGAATAAACAACATAGATATTTTTAATAAGTTGGGATTGTTTGGTGAAAGGTTGGATAAAAATTAGATTAAGGAGGGTGAGTTGGGTTAGACTACGACAACCATGTGATGTTGAGGCAGGTTTAGGGTAGGTTACATACTAATTTCACAATTATTGTGTCTATTTTCTAATATCTCCAATGTTTTAGCTACATGTAACACTTTCCATTATTAAAAAGAAAAAGAATTAGAAAAAAAAAATCTATAAATTTAATTTCCAAGTTATTAGGTCCAAAAAAAGGCTAGCAATACGAATTATTGGCTTCCTTATTAATTGGTAGCAATAATGTCTTATTAGATGCTTATATATTGCCTCTAATACGATAATTAACTCATAAATTTTGAGACTTGTTAACACCTAAATATGCATACAAAGCAAAATTTAAAATCAAATTAGGTAATTTTGATTTTAATTATTGGATTCATCTTCTTCCGAAAAGGATACCCTAAGGTCTTTGTTTTTCACTATACAAGCGGACATATGGTGTTGATCTGAAAGTTGGACGTTCGATTTGGAGCTCCTGCTCGTCTAATTGAGAATTGCCGCTGAGACCTGCGCACTAAGAGACAAGAAACACCGTTAGGCTTACCATGGGATTGTCTCACGATTATCCTCCGTGAGAGTGAGTAATCGGTTTAGGGTTTAAGGAGTTTTAGGGTTATGAGATCGCACCTTAAACGAGGATATGATTCCTTTATATACGCACGGAATCCTTGTTGGTTCCGTGTTCCCCAATCTTCGCGATCCCGCCTAAGTCGGTTAGGAATGATTATCTTTATCTATTCCGTAAATAGATTTGGGCTTGGGCTTTCGTGAGCCCAAGCCTTTATTGATATTGGCCCAAGTCGTGCTGAGCTTGTAAGTATTGGGTTGTGGTCGGGTTCATGACCCGACACCAGACTATACGTCATCATGTCCCCCGCCTAGCATGCGCGATCGTATCTGCGGGTGCTAGACTAATGACCGTAGTAAAAAACATACGAAAGAAACCATACACCGACCCGTAGGTGCAATGTATCGGGACATCCATGTGAATAGTCAAGGCCTCGTTAATCGGGAAAGTTACGCCTGCTGTCACAAGCCATCTCAACCACACAATGAAGACTAGTGGAATCCACGTGTCGCCCATCGTGTGGAAGAGGAGAAGTATATAACTTGGCGATTCATTTTCACCGGATTCCTCATAGTAAAAACGCCATCCACCATTTCTAAAGCTTTTTAAGAATTGTAAATCCACAAGTAACTAACCACCAAGGTAACCGCGCGTGCGACATAGCAAAAAAGTACATCACCATGGTTAAACAGTTGTCTGACTTCACCTCCGACCTTAATTTGATCGATCTGATGGAATTTACCTCAGATTACTTCATACCCCGGGATGTGCATCCAGTAGTTCCGAATCGCGAGCCACGATTGCGGATTTCCGGAAGGAAAGTGGGTGTATACACACGGTTATTCGTCGCGAATCAACGTGTGCCCTGTCACGCTTCTACGTGCGATGTGTTAAACTATTATACCTTACATATCGCAATGCATTGTATCGGTGACTAAAATTACCAATTTTGAGGTAAATTGCCGTCTATTGGGAATTAACCCCACCATCAACTTATTCCACGCTTTTACCACACTACATTGGGCGCATGGGTGGGTAACTTTCTCGAACGCGTAGAGATCGCGAGGCTATACGGGATAAATTAGACATACTTAGGAATTGGAGGAGTATTTCTTACGGGTAGATAATACATGTTTCCTTGGGATTATGATTTCTATACTCGAGGAACACTACGAGAGGATGAGTGCCCATTGCAGGTCTTATAACGCCGAGGATGCGGGCGATAATGCAAACCGCATCCCCATTAGTGCATATCCCGAAGGATTTTTGGTGCACATGGAATCACCGCAATTATTTTGGCCCCAAGATGAGATCCCTATCTTTTAGACGCCAATGGCGGGGTGGGTACTTATTCCTCCGTACCTCTGCGATAATGTAAGAATAATCTTCCACCTTTCGCGCATTATATAACTGTGTTTGTATATGTGTTTTGTCTCGCAGAGATGGATCTATTCACCGCCGTGCGATTAGCGGCCCGTGGCGATAAAGACGAGTAAGACCCTTGAGGGATGATGAGGAACCTATCTTAGCCGCGACGGAAGGGCGTGTCTTAGAACTGAATGCTGGGGATACAGGGACCAGCTCCTCAGTTGCAGTGGAGGCAACGCCTCTGCAGAGCCGTCCCAATCCTGAGGTGACTTGGCGGTGGCGCAATCGGCGCCAGAATGGAGCTCATCCCGAAGAGGAAGAGAAGAAGAAGTTGCGTTTAGTCGCAAAGGACCGAAGGATGATGGCGCAGTTCGCTCGAAAAAAACGCCCGTGGTCCGCACCGTGAGTTGTCCTCCATCGATGAAGCGTCGTCGCATCCGTCTGCCGATGACGCGGAGCTAAAGTAAGTAAAGCTATACATGTATATCTTTATGTAGTTGGTGAATGTGTTAGATGTGTGTCTAACATTGCGCCGGTGATCATTCGCAGGATGGAGCAAAGTTATAGAGTCACCTCCTAAGGCTAGTCCGACACGCCGGCGCATTTCGAGCCGCAGAGCTGGACAATGAAAACCAAGCCGATGCGGATGTGCCTCGGATCAATTAGTTGAAGAGTTGGTTCAAGTCTCCGCCATCGAGCTTCGTTAATTGTGAAGCCGAAGACCGAGTATCCGATGCGTAAAACCAAGAGACCCAAAAAGCCAAACAGCTTTCTTTCTTTGGGCGCACTGCCAAGACTGCAAGAACTAGATAGCGCCCATGCAGAGGCTAAGGTCCCGAGCACATACGCTCAAAACAAAGCCGAGGACAAATGGCGCTGATGTGCCAAATGAATCAAGAGCGTCTTGATGTTTGCCAAGTATAAGTCTGCGTCTTCTTGGCACTAAAACATTTGGAATGGGTAAAGAAAGTTTGTTTGCGCATTGGGGAGCTTGGGAATCTTGAGTTGGTCCTTGAGGTGCAGGAGGCAAAGTCACAGAAGTGAGCATCGAGCACGATGAAGAATCAGTATCCGCAGCTTATGTCGGTGATTGCGGAGCATAGGTGGCTCATAGGCCACGGTCTCCGGTTGGTCGCGCTTAGTACCCTAGAGTCGTCGAAGTAGTGACGCATTCGGGAGGTTGTGCGGTGCGCTCAGAGCGTGGTAAATCGAGGCAGTGGAACAACTCCAAGACGCAGAACTGTTGAAAGCACCTGTTGATAAGGTACCGGGTTATAATGCTGAATCATATGATCATTTGGTCGCTGCCATGCAAAAAATGAAAGATTTAGAGCTCCCAATGATTTCGGAGCTTGAGCGCGACCAAGATTATCCGATAAGTGTTATTATGGCGGGGTTGACATTGGCACGCCATCGTCTTGAGGATGCCGACACACGTAGGACTATTTTTGAAACCCCATGAGTCGCACCCAAGTACCCGCTTTCTTGGCGTCTAGGGATAGTCAAAATCCCTTTGCATTGGAGAAAGAGGTACCTCTAAAGGAGGTCTTGGGCGCATGCCACCCGCCTTGCCAAGAAAAAGGTATTGCGGTGTAAGGCCATTTTGTGTGGACTTGGTGCGGCTCACTTGCCGAGGTCCGATGGAGTGCCGGTCGGTGTGGCCACCGTGTCGCCTCGTGATGCGAGATGTGTTGAAGAGTATCAGCGAAGTTAAAGAAGCGACAAGTCATGTTGGCACTTCGTCACTTAGGCGTTGTAGTAGCTCGTAGCGGATATGTTTGCTATCTTTTGTAATAACTCGTAGTTATAAATGAAAGTCTTTTTGTCGTTGTGGATATAACGAAAAAGTGTAATGTAAGTCTATCTGTTTGTCTTTGTATGGAAAATGTATGTGTTACCAAAGAAACAAACGTGTAAGCCACTGCAAATGTAGGAAATTCATAGTCGTGTATGAAAATTATGGTGTACTTGGAAAATAATTCGAAGTATTTAATCATAGTCGTGTATGTTATGATTCACAACAGATCAGAATATCGTACAAGGAAGCAAGTGTCTTGGCTCCAAAGTTGTTAAACATGCACGTGTGCATTGTCACAAGCACCCGCCGTGGGGCACAAATCTTATTCCAACGCCTTGAGAACAAGGTGTTTAACAAGGATGCGTGATCCGGTGTTGATGGGTTTGCAACCCTCTTACTCAACAAGTTAGTTAGTAGGTTAACTTATCCTTTTACCATCGTGGGTGTATTCAGTAGTGCATGCACGCCATCGTGGCAAAATAAAAATTGTTAAGGCATACAAGATATGGAGATAACAACTTAAAATGTGTCGCGAGTTAGCTAGAAACCGCGACGCTTTTATTAATACTTGCAAGTTTATCAAGAAGTAACAAAGAAAACAAAAATATGAAAAATAAAAGCGAGTACATGAATGTTTATTGAGCACCGAGAGTGCGGAGCGTCTGCTGTTGTCAGTAGCTATTCTTATAGGTAGCACCTCTTGAGGTTCTTGATATTCCATGTCTTGTGATGAGTCGCACCATCCAAACCTCGTGGCCGATGCAGCGCTTTCTGCTGTTTCAAGAACCTCATAAGGTCCTTCCCACTTTGGTCCGAGCTTACTCAGTATCTTCGCCACGCTTGCCTCATTGGCGCGGTAGACAAAGTCACCGGTCGAATGAAACACCGCGTGCCTTGGCATCATAGTATCCTTTCATTTTTGACTTCGACCTTGCCTCCCGTATGGCCGCGTTCGCGTCTTTCTTCCAAGAGGTCCAAGTCGACACGCCTTTCGCCGTCGTTTGTAGTCACATTAATCTCCGGTGCGGATAGTTGGCATGCCGATCTCGCTTGGTATAACGGCTTCGTCCCGTATACAAGAGAGAAGGGGTATCCCGTCTTTGGTTTTAACCGAGGTGCGGTGCGCCCATAGTACATGTGAAAGTTCTTCAACCCACCTTCCTTTGTGCTTGTCCAAACGTGCTTTGATTCCTTCACCCGCACTTGATTTGCGCTGCTCGACTAAACCATTGGTTTGTGGGTGCGAACCGACGCAGTGTTGGGTGATGTTTAACTTTCGCACCAATCTTTGAAGGGTTGTCACGCAATGTTTCCGCTATCCGAGATGATTTCTCCGTAATCCGAGCGGCATACTATGTTGTCCCGCATAAAGCGCTTTCACCGGTTGCCGATAATTGTCGCCACCGCTTTTGCCTCGATCCACTTGGTGAAGTAGTCTATAGCTACTAAGAGAAACTTGAGACCGCCGCTATTGGAAAAGGACCGCGATATCAATGCCCCATTTGTAGAATGGTCACGGCGCGTGATTGGTGTCAACTCATGCCGTGGTTTGCGCGCGATGACGGTCTGTGGACTTGGCAATCATTGCACTTCCTTATCAAATCCCGCGCATCTTTATGCATGGTTGGCGATAGTATCCCGATCGCATGGCGCGTGCTACAACAGCACCGTGGTCTGCGTGCATGCTACATGAACCCTCATGGATTTCTCGCAAGACATAATTTGCTTGTACGGGCCGACGCACCAAGCCATGGTTGGAGGAAAGAACGCCGACATAATATGTTGTCGCTATTCGAATCTCTGCTTGTGGCGCCAGATTCTCGCGAGCTGCATTCTTGGGGTAATGTCCTTTGCTTAAGAATTACGCAATTGGTGTCATCCATGTAGGACCATCCTCCTCTATGATCATGCGAGACTTCCATCTCCGATATTGACTTGCTTTTCGTTGTTTCCACCAAAGACTTGCTTTGATAAGTGTGCGAAGCTTGTCGAGGCGATCTTGCTCGATGCATCCGCTGCGATTTTCTCCTCTAGGGACTTGCTTGATAGTAAATCATTAAAGCCTTTGATCGATGTCTTAGTGTTCTCAAGATATCGAATCATATTTTCTTCTTTGGCCACGATTCACCCAACACATGGTTGGCCACCAATGGAGTCCACATTTGCTTCCAAGTTACGTGACACCCATTCGAGCCGCAATGCGTAGTCCAATGATCGTGGCTTCATATTCGCCTCATTGTTGGTCGAGGTAAATTCAAACGCAGCGTAAGTGAATTCCATTCCTTCGGGTTTGTGAGAATAAGACCGACTCCGAGCCATCCACGCACGAGGACCGTCAGTAAACAAAATCCATGGATCTTGTAGTTCTTTCTCGTTTGGTGTAGGTACCTCGTCGATTCGGCTTCGATGATGAAGTCCGCCGAACTTGTCCTTTTATTGCGGTACGTGGTCCGTAAGAGATATTATATTCGCTTAGCAATACACTCCACTTCGAGTCGCCCGACGATCGGGTTTGGAGATGATCCGCTGATGGCTTGATCCGTGATTACCGCTATCGGGTGCGCTTGAGTACCGGCGCAGCCGCTTGGCGGCAAACACTAATGCCAAGACCAGCTTTTCCATGGCACTATAGTTCACTCCGTCTTCTTAAGCGCTTTGCTTACAAAATAGATAGGAGTTTGCACCGAGTCCCTATCTGTTAGTAGTACCGCACCGATCGCCCCATGAGTTCTTGATAAATACATGATCGCCTCTTCCCGGTCGGGTGCCACGAGTGTTGGGAGCGTTGCTAGATGTCGCTTGAGTGCGGTGAAGGCTTCTTCCGCCTCCGTTGTCCACCGAAAATCACCCTTTTTATACACTTCTTGAGTGTTTTGAAAAGAGGTAATGACTTTTCTCGCGATTTAGATAGGAACCGTTGAGGCCGCCGGTTTTCCATTGAGGATTGGACTTCCTTCAACGTGCGTGGTGAGGAAGTTCTATTACCGCTTTGTCTTTTCTCGGACAAGGTTTTATACCATCGTTTCTATCGGTACCCTAAGAACATGCCTTGATGGCAGCAAGGTGCATTTCTTAGATTTAGCTTCATGTTAATCTCGTAGAGTTTTGAATGTTTCTTCTATGTCGCGCACCGCCCTTTCAAGATGGCTTTTAATGACCGTGTCATCCACATAGACTTCCGTGTTACTGACCAATTGTTTTGAAGGCATTGTCTACCAACCGCCGATAGGTGGCACCCGCGATTCTTCAAGCCAAACGGCATTTTGTGTAACAATGCGCCTTGGCTTGTGTGGAACTTGCCTTTTCCTCGCCTTCTTGAGCCATTTGTATCGGTGATATCCCTTGTACGCCGAGAAAACACTTCAACGGGTATCCACACAAGGACTCTATTTTCCAATCTATCTCGGTAATGGATAGCGATCCCGTGGGCATGCTTTATTAAGGTCGGTGAAGTCTACACATTCGCCACCACCGTCGCTTTTGACCATTCTTTGATTAGAAAGCCGACCGTGGTAATAGACTTCACGCATAATTCCCGCTTTAACTAATTTACGTACCTCTCGCTGTAATCGCGCGCCTCCGGAGCTTGGCCACGCTTCTTCGGCGTGTCGGTAAGTATCCTTGTCGGATTCTAAGTTTATGCTCGTGATCGAGCGTGGTACTCGGTCATGTGTTTGGGCTCCCATGCGAAAATATCCACGTTCTTTTGTAGGAGCGCGCACATACCGCCTTGCCGTTGTCCGACAATGACCCTCCAATGGTTATCTCCTGTCCGGATATTCGGGTGAATTGCGACCTTAAAGTTGGGGATTTTGGCCACAAGACCGCTTCGGATTGGTTCCATTTCGCATGTAACCGTGTTACATTCTCTCGCTTGGCACCGTGGCATTGTAAAGAGTGACAATGCCCTTCAACCGAATTTAAGCATCCCGCGCTGTTGATGTGCACCGCCGCATGGCCGATATCCCGGGTCTCCCAATAATGCCATTATATGATGAAGGGATTTGATCACCATGAAATCCATCCAGTTGTCGTCGAGTGCTCTGCGTTGCCAACGCCGACTAGCAATCGCAGCTGGCCCATAGGTTATATCTTCTCACCGTGAAACCGGTGAGTGCGGTGTTGACCAGATTTAACGACTACGTATTTCGGTCGTAGTCTTTTAAAGCAATGCTCATACATAATATTTGCCGATGCCCCACCATCGATGTACATGCGGTGTATGTCGTGACCACCCGCACTAATTTCAATGGTGAGGGCTCGATCTTCGCGTTGTCCGCAGCTAAAGTAGGAAAGAGATTTCACTTCTTCGGAAAACTCTTGGTGACCTTCCGTCGGTGGTTCGCTTCACGCGTCGTATCATATAGATTGTGTCGGCCTTATCTTTGGGTGTCTCCTTCTTGCTTTCATTCTTTTGCTTATCTCTTCCTCTTTAATATTTTTAACTAAGTGGTCCACCGCCTCCCTCGACCATCTTGTCGATGAGTTGGCGCAATGGACACACTCGTTAGTGGTGTGACCCTTTGCGCATGGTAGTCACAAGATCCATTCCCGCGCCGATCTTCCGGTGTACGATCTGCGGTGGTCTTGGGAAGTTCGCACCTTCCATGCGAGTATTTCCTTTGGTGTTTTGATCGTGGAGTATACCGCCATTATCTCTGCCTCGCCGCCTCCTCCGGTTGCGATAGCTTCTATTACGGTTATTACCTCGGTCGTTGGATTGTCTCCCGTGTTGTTCCTGTGACCGTAACTCGAATAGTTCTTTTTGCTATCATTGCGGCCTCTCCTCGGACAAAAGACCGAGAGCGCTTCATGAGTTCATCAAAGGTCTCGTGGATCTTGTCGTTTAACCTTTTGATGAGTTCGGGTTATTAATCCCATTCATGAAGCCCGAGATCTTTAAGACTTCCGGCATGCTTTAACCTCGCATGCATTCGCCTTTAAAGCGTTCCATGAACGCGCGTTGATTCTCCCAGTTCGCTTTTACCTCGCGAGTTCGACAGATTTTTAGCACACTTTTGCGTTGAGTAAAATTTAGGCGAACGCCTTTCTCAACTCTTCAAAACCATTCACGCCCTTCGTGGGAGTTTGTTGAACCGCCTGCCGCTTCCCACCGTGTGGAATTAAACATGTGGCACCAAACCGGTTGTGGCGGCCGATGGTCGCGGTGATTCAAAATTTTTAGGTGATCATCGGGATCACCGTCCCATCATAGGTTTTAACATTTGCGGGCATGCGCCTTTTCTTGTTTTCGAGAAATCACTAATGCGCCCGGTGAACGATCCACTTTCTCGACGGCGCCATGGGAGACATGTCTTCCTCTTGGCTATCGCGTCTGCTTACGGATTTCAATGCCCTCAGATCACTATCCTCGTTGTCCGAGGAGTTGTCAAGATGAATTTACCTTCTTACGGTGCTTGCGGCCTTCCTCGAATCGACTCATAGTCCGGATCCAAGGGCTTTCACTGGGGAATACTTTCGCCCGGTCTATCATGTACTCTACGGCTACCCGATCCGGCGTGAGACACCGATACTGCGTTCTTCTTTATCACTATCACTCAAGTATTGCGGTGGGATGTCTCATCACCCCGATCCTCCTCCCGATTCTGCTGAATACGGGGGTTTATGACCGCTTCCTGCGCTTTTCCTTCCGGTGGCGCGGTGGAGAGTATCGTGTTCGAATCGAAATTGAGTCGGGCTTTCGTGTTCCGCCGATCTATTCTTCTCTTCCTCTTGCATGAGGCAGCCAATGCTTCGTAGTTTTGGGATACGAAAGCTTACGGTGCTACTCGCGCGAGTCCCGCGAGTGAGTGCGTTTGTTTCACCGCTACGTTCTTATCCCGACCGGTGCCTCCGGTTCCTTTGTCAAGTCGGTTCTAGCACCAATTGGAAGGGAGTAGTAAAACGGGTTGTTCCCGAGTGCGCAGGGGTCTACTCCACTCGTGGTGGTTGTAGTGACTTGGGTTACTCCCGAGTGCGGTTCTACCGTAGGAAGATCAAGTCTTGACCGACCCTTATTTTTAGCGTGGGTTGTCCCAGAGGTCCGCTTGGGGTTAGTCCACTCTGCGACTTCTTCCCTATAAGATCCGATTGCGATCGGCGATTGCCGTGTTTTGTCATTCTAGTGTCGATTCTTAGTTTGGGTCCCACGGATGGCGCCACTTGTTGATACAAAAGTTGGGCGCCTCGATTTGGAGCTCCTGCTCGCACCAATTGAGAATTGCCGCTGAGACCTGCGCTAAGAGACAAGAAACACCATTAGGCTTACCGTGGGATTGTCTCCCACGATTATCCTCCCGTGAGTGAGTAATCGGTTTAGGGTTTAAGGAGTTTTAGGGTTATGAGATCGTACCTTAAACGAGGGATATGATTCCCTTTATATACGCACGGAATCCTTGTTGGTTCCGTGTTCCCCAATCTTCGGCGTATCCCGCCTAAGTCGGTTGGGAATGATTATCTTCCTCTTTTAGAAGATATCGGATATCTATTCCGTAAATAGATTTGGGCTTGGGCTTTCGTGAGCCCAAGCCTTTATTGATATTGGCCCAAGTCGTGCTGAGCTTGTAAGTATTGGGCTGTGGTCGGGTTCATGACCCGACACCAGACTATACGTCATCATATGGTGAATTCATAGATGTATGCAATACAAATAGACATGAATATCTGTTTTTTTATGTTGTGGAGTTCGATTCTAGTGTCACAATTCGGCCAAACTAACAATTATAGAAAATGATAAATGGACTTAACTAAAAAAATCTAAAATGTGACCTAATGTATAACATTTATACATTAGAGCATATGCAATGGTTAACGCCGGACCCACGTTATTCCGGCGTATTTGCTGTTAACCGGCGTTAGCCACAACGAGCTTCACGTTAAACCGGCGTTATTTGGGCAATGTTACGGGCCTAACGGGCATTACTTGCATGTTTTTTTTTTCCTTTCTTTTTGTTTTTTTTTCATTTCTGCCTCTAAATGAGGGGTTGTTTTTGTAAATTATTGGTGAGTTAGTGTTTAACTTGGGAATGTTATGATTGCGGATGTTTTTTTGATGAGTTAAGGTGAAATGTTAAAGCTGATGTGACGCAGACGCGTGCGGGATGTTAAACCATAACTCAAGCTATGGTTGCAAGTGCTCTTAGGTCACATTATTTATACATTAAATCACATTTTAAGTCTCTTTAGTTAGCCTGATATCAAAGCCCAACAATTATATATCATTTCATTTTATGTTGTAAAAGGAATTTGCATAACATTTTATAATTATTAATAGTGGACCACACCATAATTATTGTTACTAAGTTTATATGGCCTGCTTGATATGGGAGCATCTCTTTAGGATTTGAGTTTTGTAATCAAATAACGTGTTTGGTTGCAAAATATGGATTCAAGATTAGGGCAGAAGGTGCACTAGCGGGAAAAGCAAGAGAAGGCCCATTTCCCTTAGGGAACCCCACACCCAACCATGCAGGAAACTACAATAAAAAGTAAAAGTGACTTTGGAGCGGGACTATACTCCCGAAGAAAAACACAAGCCTCCAAGAAACAAAACTAATTTTTTATTTCTTTTGTGTGTAATGTGTAGTGGTATGTGTGTGTTAGGGGGATTTTTAAATGATAGAAAATAAGAAAAACTTTAATTGAAGAGAAAGAGGGTGATGCAATGGTTAAGAGAAAGTTAAGGAAAAATGTTTAAGATGGAGAAAAAAGCAATGTGGGCGATGTGGCGAGGAAAATCTTTCATCACACCCTCGACACTTAGGTCTCAAACCTAGTGGACCCACATATTTTAAAATATATATGTTAGCCAAGTTTTGAGTTTTATATGAGCTTACAATATTTTCTCTCTGTTGGTGGGTCCATCACATATAAATTACATTATTAAATTCTAAAAATGACTATTTATTTATCTAAATATATATTTTATTTTATTTATCTCTTAGATCAAATTCAAATTTTAATCCTAATTCAAATGACCAATCCAAATATAAATCCTAAACTCATATACAAACCAAACGGGCCCTAACCTTGTTTGTATTCTACATCATAAAGCTATTGATCATGTAATATATATCCTTATAAGTTATAACATTTACATGAGAACTAGAGTTGAAGTTCTAACAAAATCACCGGTCATGAAGCTTATTATCGTCTCGTTCGGATTGCCCGTCATTTTGACATCTTATGTTTGTCTTTCGAATTACGAAAAAGTTTAAGTGAGGAGAACAAACACAAAATCACTTATAATCAAAATCGAGATTGTGAATCTTGATTATGATGAGTTTGAAATTTTACATGCATAATATTCCTCCGACTCAAATTAATAATCCCTTTTTCATTCGGATTATCCTAAAATTATTATCCCTTTTAAAATAGTTGTAAACAATGTAGCAAGTTTACCTTATTATACCTAATGATACTTGTAAATTACAAACCCCAATCAAAGCTTTAGAGAATTGCATAAAAGTAAATTGTCATTCTAAAAAAGTAAAAGTGAAAGCAATAATGATTTTGTTTTTTAAGCTATGTATTTTATTTTTATTTTTATTGAGACAATTATTTTGAGACAAATGGAGTATATTTTACTAATACATAATAAACACTTTTAACTTTTTATAATTTTTATGTATAACGACATGAATCATCTTTGGTGACCGACAAGTAAACAAGTAAGTTAAACTCTAAAGACCATTCCACACGATCTTGCATCATACGACGCACCAATAGCCTCGTAATGTTGCAAACTTGTTAGATTTAAACCTTGAACCGAATTATGGATCTATTTCTTTAAAATTTAGGAAAGCCACGTGAGCTTTTTAAATGTAAATAGATATACTTAACCTCCTTAAACCATTTCGCAAGACTCATGAACTTTAATAAATCAATAACTATTGATGGTTTATAGCGGATGACCTAAAAAATTGCAACTTGCAAGATTTGAACTTGAACCTTTTATTAAGATTCTCAAACACTTACCATTAGGTTAGGACTATCTACTTTATTTGTTTTCAAAGGCAAGAATTACTACAAGTGGTAATATGACCGTTAATCATTACTCCCTTCATGTCAAACAAATTTTCACTTTCATATTACACAAAATTTTAAGAAATTCAATTAACACTTTCAACCAATTAAATATTGACTCTAGCCACTAAAATTATTTTTGATTGTTGGAAACACAAAGTAGACACTAATTTTTAAACAACCCAAAATAAAAAGATTGACATTTATTTTTTCGATAGAAGGGAAGAAATATCATTCAATATTAGATAATAGTACGTCTTTAGCAATCTATACATTCGCACAACTTGGAACACTACCGTCTAACATATCTCATTAGAACAACTCAACACTAAAGAAGCTATGTTATGAGCTACCATATTTTCATTTCTTTTAACAAAAGACCACTTACAAATGTTGAAAGCCCTTGAATGGGACAATATCTCTGAAAAAAGACTCATAATTTCTAGCAAGATGCCTTTATTATGAAGCGCCTTAAGTAGACACAATGAGTCAGTCTCGAATATAATGTTAGAGTACCCTCTATTAAGTGCATGACTCATAGCCCAATTAACGGCTTTTACTTTAGCTTCCATGGGAGAACTCGCATAACATTCTAACCGAGCACCAAAATAAGACCTCGTCATTGTAGTCACGGCTACCAAGTCCAAACCCGCCTTTCAGACTCTTTTTGCCACGCAGTTGTCACAATTAATTTTATGTCTTTGATGTTTGGCCTTAACCACACACCCCTATGAGTATTATGTACCCCATTGGTTTTCCATAATTTTTCTCCGATTTTCCTTGAATAGTCTAATAAAACAAATTTCGCTATTTCTTCTACGTTCCCTCCCTACCATTCAATGGCCATGAAAATGTTTGTTTTTTCTCGTCCACAACCCCTCAATATCATCATGAATATCTCCCATTCTGTGGAAAATTGTCAAGAATTACCTAATAAAATCATGAAATGTACAGCTCCTTGTCTATCATAAAACAACTGAAACTACAATGGTCCCACACCTTTTTGTTGCCGAACATTTGAACATGACATGTGCTAAATTTTCTGTTGTCTCACCGTAATGAGTACAAGAAGATGTTTGATTCAAGCCACGAGACCGTAGGTTGTCAATATTAGGAACATAATTATTCCGCATTCTCCACATTAATAATTTGACTTTGTAAAGGACTCTCGCTTTCCACACAACACGTCAAAAGTCAATCGAGTCATCGAGATAGTAGTACGTACCATGTCTTCATATACTTCAAGTGCCAAGAAATAAGCAGATTTGCATGAAAATCGCCTCTCGGATTATCATGCCAATAAGTAACATCATTCCTTGACTTACTTACAAAACAACAAGCAATCTTGTTTGCAATATTATGAGGAAATAATGAATACAAAATCTCATGATTCCAACATCACCTTTAATATTTAATAAATCATGTACTTGATTAACATACATTTATTTTGGGACGGAAGGAATATTTTGTTTACTACAATTTAGTACTTGCATGACGATTAACGCTTGATTAAAAGATGTTATACTTGTACTTAACATGAATATACATTTAACATAAAATACATTATTCTGATGTTATGATCATGTTGATATTTCCCAGTGAAACATTAGATAGTAGATGATGCATTATTCTTCAGGAAAATGGTCTCCATCAAATGCGCAGAACCTAATTCGTATTCTTAAATGCTTTTAAGACATCTCAGGGCTCTGCATCAACATTGAAAAGAGCTTATTGTATAGGATTGGAATCGATTCAAGATAAGTAGAAAGAGTTGCTTCGATTCTGTATCGTAAGAATGATGTATTACCATTAATGTACCTCGGATTACCCGTTGGGAAAGATATGTCGAAAGTGAGCAATTGGCGAGTAGTGATTGATAGATTTCTTAATAAGTTAATTATCTTCATGAAAATCAAGACTTTTGGCAATTGGCGGCAGACTCTCGCATATTAAAGCGGTGCTTAGTAGCTTGACTTTGTACTTGTTATCATTATTTCGGGCTCCTGCTAAAGTTATACATTTTCTTGATAAAATTTGAAGGCGTCGCCTGAGGTTTAAATAAGATAGTAAATGCATTTCATTGGTTAGATGGGAGAGTGTTTTAGCCAGTTATTTAGGTATCGGAAGTCTTAAGGTTAAAAATCTTAGCCTTATTGACAAATTGTACTGGAAATTCAATCAAGAAAGCGATGCCTTGTGGTGCAAAGTGGTGAAAGCGTTCCATGGCCTGGACGACTGTTTTTGTTCAAATATTTGTGTCGATATGTATAAGGGAGTTTGGGCTAACATTCAAAGTTGCAACAATGCCATTGATAAAGTTAGTGTGCATTTTTCCATTTCATTTAACGGAAAATTGACAAGAGGAATTCAATACGCTTTTGGGAAGATGTTTGGAACACTCATGGCCTTCCTTTGAAACATGTTTTCCCCATCTTTTTGCTCTCGAAATAAACAAGGAGTGCTTCGTTTCATATCGTTGGAAACTAGTGAGCATCGTTTGGTCAAAAAATTGGAATTGGAGGTAGAGCCTCGTGGTCGGTCGTTGACGAGCTAGCATGTCTGGAACAGGTTCTTAACTCCCTCTCCCTTACTGCTTGTGACTTAGATAAATGGGAATGGTTTTTTGCGAAAAACGGAAAATTCACAGTTCAGAAGCTAGCTTCTCTTGTTGATCTGAACATTCTTGAACCTTCTCTATTGGTTGCAATCACAACTGGAACAATTTGACTCCAATAAAAGTAAACATATGCATTTGGAAGGCGGAAAATAACATGTTGCCTTATCTTTTCGCTTTTAAATCGAAAAGTATAATATCTGCTACTTTGTTATGTCCATTATGTAATGAGGCAACAGAGACCATTGATCATGTGTTATACGAGTGCATCCTTGCTCGCCGGTATGGGGGTATCATCGCTCCTACCCACTTCTTTATAAAAGATGTTATTTTTTGATCTCTTGCCTCGACAAATTCCAAATTGGTAAGTAAAGCTTTGCAAGGTGTTTTTTATGCATTGATGTGGTATATTTGGAAGTGGAGGAATCACTCGAGGGGGGTCCATGCTTCCAACGATGAGAAAGACGCAATTTTGATCGATGACATATTCCCGCAAATTTAGCAGCTATCTCTTTTTTGGATTTCGAATAGGTGCAAAAACCGTAATTTAGATTGGGGTAGATGAGTATTGGTATGTAGAAAAGTCTTTAGTTAACATCTTTTGTATTTTTGTATTGGGTGTGACTTAGTACTTTAATTTTGTAAACCGTTTTTTTCAGGTTTAGTTTCCTTCTACTTTGAAAGCTCTAATGTGTTTTTTTTTTTGTTTCTTGCTCTGTTTTGCAATGATGTTTTAATAAAAGCCTTACTTCTGGAAAAAAAATTAACAACAAAATAATTTTTATAAGATATCGTATGAAATATTTTGACCAAAGTAGAAAGAATAGTAGTGTAGAGTTGGGGTGTGTGTTGGTTTGGTTGATTGGTCCCCTTATACTCACGGGAAACAACGCATAAAGAGAAACATACCCTGCCCCAAAGGGGACACGTCTTTCCTATTACACGTGAAAGTAATAACCCTTGCTTCAATAGATTTTTACTTTGATAAAAGTTGTTTATTGCTAATTGGCTACTTAAGAATATTATGCAACATATTAAAATAAGCCGGTAATGAAAATTTTCTGCTTCAATGATGATCATTAGTAAATGATTTAGCTTTGATGATATTTTATGTTTCGGAAAAGAAAACTGATATCTATGTCTAGTTATGTTACAACATGATACGTTATGTTACTAACATAACATTATAGGTTATGTTAAACAAAAATGCGAAAGTAGTTTGAAAAGTGAGCCCTCAACTCTTCCTTTAGATTTAACAAATGTCGAGATAATTGACATGTACCATTATCAAATTCCCCAAACAAATAAGATGATAAGGACACTGCGAAGCTTTTTTTTTAAGAAAAAAGATAAAAAAATAATAATAAAAAAAAATGAAAGCTTTACATTTATTGACTTTATGTTTTATGTTTTATGTTCATATATCATGAAACCTGGCTTAGAATCAAATTAGAAAAATGAGAAATAACTATAATCATATATTAAAGATGTATTAACTTAAATTAAATGCATCCCTAGTATTTTAGATGCATCATAATACATTTTTTAGCTAAAAATTAGATGTATATACACATATTATATGCATGTTAGCAAGTTAAGCAAATCTTATGTATATTTCGACATCTGCGGGTCAAATTTGTTACAGTACTATTTCTCATCGTTTTCACTTCAAAATTACTTTCGAAACTAAATAGAGATGCATATAATTCAAGTCGACGTGTTGAAAACACAAAGACCTTGATAGATCTTAAGCACTCGGAGATCGTTAGTGTTGCCTATGTAATCACAAGCAAACTAATAGAAGATCTCTACAACTCGTATTCTTTAGCGGAATGTAAATACAAGTTATAATAACTAAGAACTCTTAGATCCTCTATGGATCTTTTGATTATAGAAACTCTATGTTTCGGATATTTTACAAGACTTGAAAGACTTAGAAAACTTATCTATTACAAACTATTATGGTTCCTTTTATAGGCAAAACCCTAATGACTCACGAGCGTTTACAACGTCGCCCTAATACAAACATAAACTACGCATGCATCTAGACAAGCATGCAACTAATCATATTGTTTTGCTAATCATATTGTTTATTCCGAGTAAGCTCTATACAATACGGCGCCAACCTATCTTTCATACTGGCACCGACTTTTCCCGTGATACGGCCTACATCTGCGCTTATCTCTCCCACGTGGATTCGCACTTTCGGTAGAATCACGATTTACTTTAACAACCTGGCGACGATAACTTCAAGTGAGAATCCATTCTTCTTCAACAGAATCTCTTGGCAGATACTTGAGCAGATCCAAGAGTTTACCGTAATTCCCAACAATCCTCCCTAAACCGGAATTTGACTAGGTTAAGTTCTAGTTTCCTTGATAGATCGTTAATCTTTGTTGAGGATTGTACCATCTTATGACAAAATTTCCAAACAAGATCCTCCCGGATCTTAAGCACTTCGAGCTATGAAGGTCCAGCTTGAGGATCGGCAACAAAGATTCGTAAGAAGAACATCTCTATGATGACCGAATGTGAAACACCGGATCTTTGCGAAGAACATATGACATCATGTACATCAAAACATATAAGTTTCATGCTATTCTCATCACTTCCGGTGTGTTAACTCCTGTGAGAGGTGAATCATTAAAATAATGGGTTTGATGTCTCTTTACCAATAGCCATCACTCTTTGAGTAGCCACATGTTTGATTTCAAAACTATGGTACATTGATAACCATCTCGATTTATTGGCAAACCAAAGAACCATCTAAACGGATTTGACTTGTCTTTACCGTAGCCGCTTGCTCGGGACTAGTTAATTCTTAGAATTGGTGAATTGAGGACCGATTATGGATTCGGTTTCCTTTACCACATGCCATATACATGTGGGCTAGCCAATCTTGGATTCCAAAAGGAATAGACCATGGTGAATTGATGACCATACAACCCTCGCAGATTAAGCATGGGTGGTTGTAGACCCTATGATTTTGAGCAAACCATTACAACTATCAACAGATTTGTTGTGTCGTTACCAAAGTTGTACCCTTTGGACTAGCCAACTCTTTGACATACACAAGGTACATCAGTGAGTTAAAACTATCGAATTGTACAACAAACAAACCCGCATAAAAGTTAGTTTTTTTTTTTTTTTTTTTTTTTTTTTTTTTTTTTTTTTTTTAACTAAGAGATGAAAAATAACGTAAAATGACAAAACATACATAACACAAACTAAAAGCAACAAAACAAGGTAATGCAGAGAGTACCAAGTTCCA
This sequence comes from Chrysanthemum lavandulifolium, assembly GCA_022545495.1. Lineage (NCBI taxonomy): Eukaryota > Viridiplantae > Streptophyta > Magnoliopsida > Asterales > Asteraceae > Chrysanthemum > Chrysanthemum lavandulifolium. The sequence goes on from CM040243.1 coordinate 147,500,062, forward strand.
TGATAAGGATGAGGATGAGGCCTATTCTTTGTTGTTGAAGTTGAGTCTTGATCAAACCCACCAATGTTGAAGGCATGTCTTTCATTGCCCATTGGATGCGGAGGAATCTCCATTTTCGACTAAGCATCCTTTCCATAAGTCTCTTGGGCAATGGATACTTTCTTTCGGCAAAGAACATGCGATGATTCCACCCTTAGTCTCAAGCACATGCACACGAGGTAGAGGATAGAATCTCCGGGATGCAACCTTCCACCGATGTGAGTTCTCCCAAATGGAATGTGCTTTACTATTGGGAGAATGAGAGTTTAACAGACTTGAAGATCTCCCAGAAGAACATCCCGTAACCTTGTGGGTCCTTGTTGCGATAATGGGAGGTAACACGAGTGTCTGAGAGAAAGCAAGTGCGCCTGCCTACCAAGTGTCGAATTTCCTTGTAAAGGTGAATTCCATTGAAGTGGAGTCCTTTCGATGAATGACATTCATCGATCATCCTTGATTCCAATCGACCAACACATTTTGATCTCCTCAGAAAATCGATGGCGAGAACCCTCGTAATGAAAGATGAGTTATCGACTTCAAGATCTAAGGGAGATCTTTTGGCCATTCTCTTCTTCCTCCTACCGGCTTATGGATTTCCTCGGAGGGAGCATTTTCGGTTTGAACATTTGTAAACTGTTTCTAGAATGAATGAAAGAACAATTTGACTTCAATTTCTTTTCTTCAAGATTATAACTTCATGGAATCAAATTGTTTGCTTCAAGATTTTAATTTCGTAAGAAACAAGCAACAATCTTTTAGCTATCTTGACCATATACCAATGAACCACACTTGATGAATTTGATCTTGATCATGGAATGAGATGAATGCAATTCGAGACAAGAAAATAGACAAAATGCAATCCGCATAACCGCAAAATGTACACAAAAACACACAAGAACAACACAAAGACAAACAAACTAAAACATTATTAGAAGTTAGTGTTAGAAAACCAACTAATACACAAAAATATGACACAAAAATATGCAGAGTTTGCACAAATCCTCCCCTGAGGCCTATGCCTCCCTTTAAACTATGCAGTCAAGGGTTTAGCATTCCAATATTGACCACAAGGTGTTGAAACCTTGGTCCATCAAAAGCTTTTGTTAACAGGTCTGCCACATTATCATCAGTATGAATTTTAACCACTTTTATCAAATGTTTTCATATGCATCTCTTATAAAGTGGTGCCCGATTTCAATGTGTTTTGTTGATTGTGAAAACCGGATTTTTGACTATGCAGATGGTACTTTGATTATCAATAAAATTGTTGTGTTCATGAAGTTGTACCCATAGTCCAAAGAATTGGTTTTGAATCCAAAGGACACGTCCACAACAATTTGCGCAAAGAACATACTCGCTTGATGAGTTGAGGTAGCCACAATGGTTTGTTTCTTGCATTGCCAAGAAATCAACCGCTTTCCCGTAAATTGGCGACCTCGGTTGTGGATCTTCTATCCAGATTAGCACCAAAGATAATCACCGCCACTATATGCTTCCAACTTGAAAGGAGACTCTTTTGGGTACCAAAGGCCTAAAGAGGTTGGCCTTTGAGGTACTTAAAGATCTTCTTGACAAAATTAGATGGGAAGTAAGTGGGTGACTTGATGTCGAGAACAAACACTCACAACAAAAGTAATATCGTGTCTTGAAGTCGTTAGATACATTAATGAACCAATCATGGACTGTCTGGATGAACATTCACGTAGATCGGTTCATTATTTGCTTTTGTCTTTGAGCTTCATAAGGTGTTGTGGCGCCCTAACACCTTCCATACCAAATTTCTTCAAAATGTCCTCACATATTTATCTTGATAGATAAAGATGCCATCTTGTTTCACGAACTTGGAGACCCAAAAGAAAGTAAGCTCTCCCATAGCACTCATCCGAAACTCTCCTTCATTAGTTCCTCAAATTCCTCGCACCAAGCTTCGTTTGTGGAGCCAAAAATAATGTCATCCACATAAACTTGCACAAGGATGATGTCCGAGTAATTCTTCTTTAGGAACGAGTTTTATCAATAGCACCTCTCCTATAGCCATGCTTCATGAGAAGGATGAAAGCACTGCATACCAAGCTCTAGGAGCATGATGTAAGCCATATAGAGCTTTGACAACCTTGTAAACATGATTTGGGTGATCGGGTCTTCAAATCCCTTGGGTTGAGTGACATAAACCTCCTCTTCAATCTCACCATACGTAAAAGCACCTTTAACATCCATCCGATACACCATGAAACCCATGTAAGAAGCATAAGCCAAGAAAATTCGAATGGCTTCAACTCTAGCAACAGTGCAAACACTTCATCATAATCAATCCCTCCTCTTGTCGGAGCCTTGAGCCACTAATCTTGCTTTGTTCTTTATCACAACCCCGAGCATCTCTTTATTCTTCAAAATCCACTTTGTCCCAATGGCATATTTGCCATCGTGAGTGGAACCAAAATCCAAACTGCCGATTGTGAAATTGTTGCATCTCTTCTTGCATTGCTTCTAGCCGGCTTGAATCGTTAAGAGCTTGAGAAACACTTGTTGGTTCCACTTGAGAAAGAAAGCAAGAAAGCAGACAATGCTTGAAGTCTCGTGTGATTGTCTCTTTCTTGGTTGGAGACATAAGAGAAAAGCAATCATCCAAACCGAGGACTTGTTATAGCCCTTCGAGTTCGAACAGTGCCGAAGATCACCTATAATGTTGGATTGAGGATGAGCAATATTGATCCTCCGAGTAGCAGATGGGGTTGACTTCAATGGATGAATCAAGATTAGTGATAGTTGGCTCAAACTCAAAGATCATAAGAGGGTGAGGTGAAGATGCCACTTTCGGTTGATGATTTCAAGATCCGAGGGTCTTGGAAAGCGTGTATAAGGTTCTCCAAAGTCCAAGACACTTAAGAAGGAACATGAGAAGAAACAAAGATAGCCTTGATTGGATTTGTGGATGGTAGGTGTGACAGAATCAACTTCAAGTGAAACATGGTTTCTACCGACTCCTTCATTAGCAACCTCTCCATTCGGTTTCTCTGCTTCAAGCTTAGCAAATTCTTGAGTCGAAGCCTAGCAAGGTCCTCAAGATAATGTGATTCATCTTCATCACTCGTATCGAGAATATCCTTGAGGTAGTTCACGCAATATTGTTAGGGAGAAAGAAGGCACAAGAATAGGTTGTTCATCGTCTTCAAACTCATTTTCGTAGTCATCATCCAAGGTACTGCATTGTTAGTGGGAGATTCTTGAGGACCTGCATTTTGGTTAGCCAAATGTCTAGTGTAACCCAAATAATCGCTTAAATAGTCAAGGTCAAAAGACCACGTATGACCACAATCCTTGAACATTAGGCTTATCTTCCAAAAATCTCGTGTTCAAAGTCTCCTCTATCTTCTTGGCTTGCAAATTGTACACCTCAGTATGCCTTACTATGAGTGAATAACCCACAATATAACCATCATCGACCTTATCATCAAACTTTCCCAACGGATCACCGGTGTTTAGAATGGTCACTTGACAACCAAATGGTTTTAGGTAGTGAATGATGTGGACCTTCCCAAAGAGAAGTTCATATGGTGTTTTGAGTTGAGGTCTAGTAATGGAGACCCTGTTTAGCACATAGCACGTTGTGCCAACAGCCTTGATCCGAACATAGTGGGCGGTTTAGAGTCTCGCAAGCATGGATCTTGGCACCTCTATTAAGGTCCTATTCTTTCTTTCACCACCCCATTTTGTTGTGGGGTTCTTGGATTCTTGTAGTCCCTTTTTATACCTTTTGACCCACAGAGCTCTATAAGAATAGCATTCTTGAACTCGTCCCATTATCACACCGAATTCCCTTAACCTTTTGTTCAACTGATTTTCAACGAGGGTGATGAATTCAACAAGACTTGAGATGTTTCATCTTTGGTTCTTAGAAAGAAAACCCAACAAAATCGCTATAGCCATCGGTGATAACCAAACGTAAGTACTTATGATCAATGCTTCGACTTGAGTTGGACCAAACAGATCCATGTGGAGCAACCAAGAGGTTCGTAGATGATGCTCATAGCATTGATAGCTTTGTAGGAGGCTCGTGTTGTTTTCCTTTGTTGCATGCAACACAATTATGATCATTGGTGAAAACTTTGGTGGGAAGACCTTCAACAAGACCCATTTTAGAGAGTTTGTTTATGGTCTTGAAATTCACATGAGCCATCCTCCTATGCCATTTAGTAGACTCATCAAGGATGCTTTAGCCACCAAACAAGTGAGGTCACCACCGTGTTGAACTTCATTAAGGTTGAATGTGTACAAATTGTGAGTTCGAGGGACTTTCAATAGATTGAAGTATCTTACGGGAGTTTGAAGTCTTTAGACAACACAAGACATTCATTCTCCGAGAAGAGTACTTTGTTCTTGGTGTCACATATTTGTGAAACGGAGAACAAGTTGAAATGTCAAGTTCCTTAACATAGTACACATTTTCAAAATCCGGATGAGGTGTCTTTATGGTGCCTTTCCCCGTGATACTTCCATCACTTCCTCCAAAGGTCACATTGCCACCTCCTTCTATGGGAACAAAATTGTGCATCATATCTCTGCTCCCGCACATGCTTCTAGAACGACCCACTATCAACAATACCAATATCTTTATGCTTAAGGGGATGATCCTACAAACAACAACAAAATATATACATACGGTTAGCATACAAAGAAGGTTCAAGTCATTCTCGACTTGAACTCGCCTTATGGATCACAGTGAAAATCTAGAGGATCCACCATTGTTCTTGGTCCTCCATTGATGATTGGGTCCTTTGATAGTCCAAGAACAACTCGCCGAGGGCTTCACGCGAAGATTCTATATCCCATCCCAAAGATACATAGAGTCAACATATGTAGGCCAATAACCATGATTAAAGTATGGGCTAGTTGGTTGCACATAAGGTCCGGCAACCAACCTCTCCAATGAGAGTCGATATTAGCGCTTGTGGGACATAAGGTGGAATATCATTAACATTGGTCCACTTTGATTTATGTTTCACCGAGTAGCACATGCACCCAATCTTTGCTCATAAAATCACAATCCTTAATTAAATGAAATTTACTTCCACACACAAAACATGTCTTCTTCTTGGAAGATTTATTTTCATAGGGAGAAGTTTGATTACATGCGTAAGTACTTAAATCGAAACATTCAAGGAATTGTTTTAACAGATGATTATTCAAAGATTTAAAGATAAGTCTTGTAAGAAACCGCCTTGAAGTTGATTCCTCGCCAGCTTCCCTAGAAGGCTTGTAAGTAGACCAGGGTGCAGGCTTGGGTGTGGCTCGGGCTTGAGAAGGTCGACTTCTCATTTGAATCACACTTTCATAGGAAGTAGACCCTTGATCCGATGAATTATCACCGTCGAGCAAGAGACAAAGTCATTAGATGAGGTATCGTGTCCGCAAGTCTTTGACTTTCGCCATATAGATGATGTGATCCATCAAAGTCAACAATGATGGATAGGTCAATGGGCATAAATTCACCTCTAATAGGTCCAGGACGACATGCATTTCACCTTCTTTTACAAAGTTAGCTAACTTTGTTTGGTGTGGATTTACGACCATCATACCTAGCTTCTACTCCTACATACTTTTGAAAGCCTAATCCTAAGCCGAGGTTACCGATTGATTGTTATAGATTTCTCTAGCCGATTATCACCGAAATTAACCATTCCTTATGCCTAGCTATTTCCTCGACTAGTTTTTCTTTGAGCTCTAGGTTTTCGGACATAGCTTCACCTTTGCTTTCTCGAGACGCTTTAAGTAATTATTAGCAACTTCTAGATCAAACTGTAACACCTTTATTTTTCTTCATAAGCTATTTGATTCTTTTGAAACCATACCTTTTGTCTTTCTAACTTTTTTTAATGCTAGTTTATGAGCTTCATTTTCAACATAGCATTCATCGAATTTAGGTTTCATAGCATCATACTCTTCTTTAAGTTCGTTATATCTTAGACTACAACCAAATATACAGATTGTGTACCGAGATAGTCCCATCAAGGCAAACCGATCATGCCTTTCATCCAAGTGCATCTTGCCAACAATCCAAGCTTATCAAGATCATGAGCTTCCTCATTCACGAGTTCATGTGCGATCCAGTTGACCTGCTCATCCATGGTGAGAAGAGTGCTGAAGCTCCGACTTCCTCAGCTTTCACGATAGGAAATGTAGTTAGCTCCATCTCCACTCTTCCTGTCTTTGCATTCCTCGAAAATGCCCCATCGGTGGCAAGTGAAACACTTGACTTTTCTCCCGTCAAAGCGAGTGGTTCCTTTCCTTTGAAAGCAAACTTCCTTCCGCACTTCTCTTCAAATCTTTTGATGTCCATCGACAATGCCACCGCATTTTCGGTTCATCTCCTCCATTTCAAGTGGGTCCAACGATCAAAGTCTTCATATGCAAGATATCTTCGAGTATCATAATCGAACAAATGAATGAAGAACATCCTCCATCACACTACTAGTCTTAGTTTGAGAACATGGTGGAGTGGGACGAGTATTATGTGGTGGAGCAGAGTACAAGATGATGATGGAAAGTAGTTTGAACTAGGAGCATGTACCATCATGTTGGAGTGAGATGTCCCAACAAAAGTCGCATGGTTAGAAGAAGATGTACGGTAGGGAGTTCGACATCGTGTTCAAGAGTTACGAGTCTGCATTGTATAGCTCATCAAAGGTGAGCATGTCCAACCCACCTTTAGCCTTGAGGGCTATACTTACATGTAACCATGATGGAGGCAAAGATCTTAGGAACTTTGAATTGCAATCATCATTATCGTGTTTTGCATTCAAATTGGTTTAGTGACTCAAAATCCTATGGAACTGTCGTATCCCTTGTGGATACCTTCTTCTTCTGGAGATATTAAAGTCTTGAAATTGTTGTCTCAAAGATGGGCTTCCTCATTCTCTTCGATTCTTCGTTGCCACCGAACCTTGCTTTGAGAGCCATCCATATGTCCTTTGCATCATCCATGTGGTGAAAATCACACAGTGATCTTCGTGAATGGCTTGAAGAAGGATAGTTTTACTTTATGCTCTCTGCATAGCCAAGACCTCTTCGCCAGCTTTGGGAGGAGCCATGATAAACTTCCCATCCCCGTGCGGAATCATTTTCTTTAAACTGCTTTCCTTTTTCACTACCTCCCACAGATTCCAATCAATATTGAAATCCAGTTTTCCATCTTCGAGTCCAAAGATCATATTCTTCCCTTTTAAATAAGGAAATTTACCATTCTTGTTTGAAAGACTAAGTCGTTGCATGGAAGTGGTGTTGGTGTTGTTTGTGTTGGTGACTTGGTTTCATTATCGATCCGTGCATGGTGAGGGTATGTTTGGTTGTATGAGGGTGAGACGGTTCTTAGTATCGTAGAGACTTTCCCGAGGCTCTGATACCACTTGTTGAAAACACAAAGACCTTGATAGATCTTAAGCACTCGGAGATCGTTAGTGTTGCCTATGTAATCACAAGCAAACTAATAGAAGATCTCTACAACTCGTATTCTTTAGCGGAATGTAAATACAAGTTATAATAACTAAGAACTCTTAGATCCTCTATGGATCTTTTGATTATAGAAACTCTATGTTTCGGATATTTTACAAGACTTGAAAGACTTAGAAAAACTTATCTATTACAAACTATTATGGTTCCTTTTATAGGCAAGAAACCCCAATGACTCACGGCGTTTACAACGACGCTCTAATACAAACATAAACTACGCATGCATCTAGACAAGCATGCAACTAATCATATTGTTTTGCTAATCATATTGTTTATTCCGAGTAAGCTCTATACAATACGGCGCCAACCTATCTTTCATACTGCTACCGACTTTTCCCGTGACACGGCCTACATAATGCGCTTATCTCTCCCACGTGGATTCGCACTTTCGGAGAATCACGATTTACCTTTAACACTTCTTTGAAGTATAACTTCACAGAATCCATTCTTCTTCGGCAGAATCTCTTCGGCAGATACTTCAGCAGATCCAGTAGTTTACCGTAATTCCCAACACGACGCATATCAAATATGTGGTTATAGTTATTTCTCATCCTTCTCATTATAAGTTTTCTTTTGACTGAATCCTTACCCTTTACAGTTTAATGCATGTATTATTGTAGAGCATTTTATAAAATTGAAAAAGTTTATATATAGTGAAATAAGATTTATAAAATCAAAAGCTTTAAGCATTGATAATTTGAATAACTTAAATCATTCATAATGTTAAACCTTTAAAAGGTCTAAATCTATAATCTATAATTTCAATATATAAAAAAAGAACTTATATTCTTTAAGGTGAAAAATTGAAAACTATATATGAAAATCATAAACTTTTATTATTATTTTCGTTTATAACTCATAACCCATATTTTTCATTCGGTTTAAATCGTGTTTAATCTCAAAATTTTAAACTTTTATTAATTTTCGTTTATAACCCGTAAACTTTTTATCACTATAACTATTTGCCGCTATAAAATCTCGTTGCTATGTTCGGGTAGGGTGGCAATTTATAACCGATCTCGAAACCGACACAAAAATTAATGAGTTCGGGTTGAATATAAATAGATTTCGGTTTGGTTTGGGTCGACCCATCTAACCCGCTTATTAAACAGCCGAGTTTGGGTTGGGAATAAATTAAGCGGCTCGACCACAACCCGCTTAAGATATTTTTATTAAATTAAAATTATTTATATTTTATTATACGGGTTAAATCGGTCGACCCGCAAACCCGTTTAACCTGTTTAAATCATGTAATTTGCCAACTTTTGTATATAAAACGGGTTAAACGGGTCAACCAAAAACCCTTTTAATATATTCAACCCGTGTAACTTATTTAACCCGTCAACCCAAGTATATATATGGGTTAATCGAGTTAGGTTCGGGTTATGTGTAAACAATTTAGGTTTGACATAGGTGACCCGATAATTTAAATGGGTCAGGTTCGGGTTGGGATTTTATGACCTGTCAACTCGAACTCGCCAAACCAAACCCAACCCGAATTGCCACCCTATGTACGGGTACTCGTCTAGTAATTATTAAATCATTAATTTATAAAGATTTTGATTTTATAAACCTTGTTGCACTATGTATAAATCTTTTCAAGTTTACTAGTTATAATGCTCGTCACAATCCTCAATTTCCGATCATTTTCACATTTACTATTTCATCGTATATTGTAACTATTAAATTAGCGTAACCTTAGAGGTGTAGTCGAATTCATAAACAATCATCAAGGACATTTCATATAGACTAAGTTTAGTCTACATTTCATTAACATCATTGTCATCATACTAGTTCATGCATGGTTTTGCATTTTACATTAAACGTATAACTTTTATTAAATAAACGTTATCGCGTAATTAATTATTTTGAACAATTGATCCGTTACTTCCAAAATTATCACGATATATTTTTATACTCATATTAAGTTTATAAAAATAATATTATGAGTTTACCAGTGTTTTAAATTTATTTTGTATATAAATTGTTATATTTATATAATTACGACGGTTTTCTTAAATACTACACGATAGTTATTATTTCACTCAAATTTTGCAAGGAATGTATTTTTATAATTTTTATGACTTCAATATATTTTATTTTGTTCCGTTAAAATTTATTTTTAACTAACGCTACCTTAAATGCTTAAATAAATCGTAAGTTATTAATTATCCTTACTTCTTAGCGGAATGTAAATACAAGTTATAATAACTAAGAACTCTTAGATCCTCTATGGATCTTTTGATTATAGAAACTCTATGTTTCGGATATTTTACAAGACTAGAAAGACTTAGAAAAACTTATCTAATACTAACTATTATGGTTCCTTTTATAGACAATAAGGAACCCTAATGACTCACGAGCATTTTCAACGTATGTCTCTAATACAAACAACGCATGCATCTAGACAAGCATGCAACTAATCATATTGTTTTGCTAATCATATTGTTTATTCCGAGTAAGCTCTATACAATACTGGCGCCAACCTATCTTTCATACGGCTACTGACTTTTCTTGCATACTGCCTACATATTGCGCTTATCTCTCCCGTGGATTCGCACTTTCGGCGAATCACGATTTACATGAACACCTCATGAAGTATAACTTCAGAGATCCATTCTTCTTCTAGATCTCTTGGCAGATACTTCAGAGATCCAGAGTTTACCGTAATTCCCAACAATCCTCCCTAAACCGGAATTTGACTAGGTTAAGTTCCGCTTTTCTTGATAGATCATTAATCTTGTTGAGGATTGTACCATCTTATGACAAAATTTCCAAACAAGATCCTCCCATATCTTAAACACTTCGAGCTATGAGGGTCCAGTTTCTTGAGGATCGGCAACAAAGATTCGGAAGAAGAACATCTCTATGATGACCGAATCAGAAACACCGATCTTGGCGACAACATATGACATCATGTACATCAAAACATATAAGTTTCATACTATTCTCATCACTTCCGGTGTGTTAACTCGTGAGAGGTGAATCATAGAAAATAATGGGTTTGATGTCTCTTTACCAATAGCCATCACTCTTTGGAGTAGCCACATGTTTGAGTTCGAAAACTATGGTACATTGATAACCATCTAATTTATTGGCAAACCAAAGAACCATATAAACGGATTTGACTTGTCTTTACTGTAGCCGCTTGCTCGGGACTAGTCAATTCTTAGAATTGGTGAATTGAGAACCAATTATGGATTGATTGCCTTTCCACATGCCATATACATGTGGGCTAGCCAATTCTTGGATTCCAAAAGGAATAGACCATGGTGAATTGATGACCATACAACCCTCGTGATTAAGCATGGGTGGTTGTAGACCCTATGATTTTGAGCAAACCATTACATTATCAATGATTTGTTGTGTCTTTACCAAAGCTGTACACTTTGGACTAGCCAACTCTTTGACATACACAAGGTATATCCGGTGAGTTAAAACCATCGAATTGGACAACAAAGCGACTCACGCATAAAAGTTAGTTTTTTTTTTTTTTTTTTTAACTAAGAAATTGAAAAATAACACAGAGATAAACAAATAACAGAAATAATACAAACTAAAAGCAACAAAACAAGGTAATGCAGAGAGTACCAAGTACCATGATAAGGTTGAGGATGATGCCTATTGCTGTTGTATAAGTTGAGTCTTGATCAACCCCACCAATGTTGAAGCATACAATCTTTCATTGCCCACTGGTTCTGGAGGAATCTCCAATTTCTGACTAAGCATCCTTTCCATAAGTCTCTTGGGCAATGGATACCTCCTTTCAGCAAGCATGCAGACAGTGATTCCACCCGTAGTCTCAAGCACATGCACACGAGGGAGAGGATAGAATCTCCAGGAAACAACCTTCCACCTATGTGAGTTCTCCCAAATGGAATGTGCTTTACTATTGGGAGAATGAGAGTTAATCAGGACTTGAAGATCTCCAGGTAAGAACATCCCAGAACCTTGTGGTTCCTTGTTGCAGTAATGGGTGGTAACAAGAGTGTACAGAGTAAGCAAATCTACCCTGTCTACCAAGTGTAGAATTTCCTTCAGAAAGGTGAATTCCATTGAAGTGGTATCCTGTCGATGAATGACATTCATCTCATCATCCTTCAGATTCCATTTGACCAACACAAAGACAAGCAAACTAAAGAATTATTAGACAGTTAGTGTTAGTAAAGAGATATGAATGATTATAACTAAAGAGAAAGTGTATAAATTACAGAGGCTTAAATGCAAATTAAAGAAAATTAAAAAGATAAAATATATTAAATAAATGCTATCACTATATGCAAAATGATGTTTTTGATTTTTCTTTTATAAAATTTAAGTTTAAAAACTACGTGACGTACAACAGAAAATGTGAAACTAAAACAATATAAATCCTAAAATTATGAAAATGACATTTTTACAAACCTAATGAAAGAAGAAAAATTTATAGAAAAAGAAAACTATTTATAGAAAAATATGACACAAAAATATGCAGAGTTTGCACAAATCCTCCCCTGAGGCATATGCCTCCCCTGAGGCCTATGCCTCCCATTAAACTTTGCAACAAGGGTTTAGCATTCCAATATTGACCACAAGGTGTTGAAACCTTGGTCCATCAAAAGCTTTGTTAACAAATCGCCACATTATCATCAAGATGAATTTTAGCCACTTTGATCAAATGTTTTCATATGCATCTCGATAAAGTGGTGCCCGATTTCAATGTGTTTTGTTGATTGTGAAAAACTGGATTTTGACTATGCAGATGGTACTTTGATTATCAATAAAATTGTTGTGTTCATGAAGTTGTACCCATAGTCCAAGAATTGGTTTTGAATCCAAAGGACACATCAAGAAATTGCAGACAACATACTACCTTGATGTCGAGGTAGCCACAATTGTTTGTTTCTTGCATTGCCAAGAAATTAGCCTCTTGCCAAGAAATTGTGACCTCAGGTTGTGGATCTTCTATCCGATTTGCACCAAGATAATCACCGCCACTATATGCTTCCAACTTGAAAGGAGACTCTTTGGGTACCAAAGGCCTAAAGAGGTTGGCCTTGAGGTACTTAAAGATCTTCTTAACAACATTGAGATGGGAAGTAAGTGGAGTGACTTGATGTCGAGAACAAACACTCACAAAAAAGTAATATCGGTCTTGAAGTCGTTAGATACATCAATGAACCAATCATGGACTGTCTGGATGAACATTACGGTAGATCTGGTTCATTATTTGCTTTGTCTTTGGAGCTTCATAAGGTGTTGTGGCGGTCTAACACCTTCCATACCAAACTTCTTCAAAATGTCTCTCACATATTTATCTTGACAGATAAAGATGCCATCTTGTTTCATTTGAACACGGAGACCCAAAAGAAAGTAAGCTCTCCCATAGCACTCATCCGAAATTCTTCCTTCATTAGATCCTCAAATTCCTGCACCAAGCTTCGTTTGTGGAGCCAAAATAATGTCATCCACATAAACTTGCACAAGAATGATGTCGAGTAATTCTTCTTTAGCAACAGAGTTTTATCAATAGCACCTCTTCTATAGCCATGCTTGATGAGAAGGAGGAAAGCCTAGCATACCACGCCTAGGTGCACGATGTAAGCCATAGAGAGCTTTGACAACCTTGTAAACATGATTTGGGTGATCCGGGTCTTCAAATCCCTTGGGTTGAGTGACATAAACCTCCTCTTCAATCTCCCATATGAGAAAAGCACCTTTAACATCCATCCGATACACCATGAAACCCATGTAAGAAGCATAAGCCAAGAAAATTCAGTATGGCTTCAACTCTAGCAACAGTGCAAACACTTCATCATAATCAATCCCTCCTCTGTGCAAGCCTTGAGCCACTAATCTTGCTTTGTTTTTATCACAACACCCCGAGCATCTCTCTTATTCTTCAAAATCCACTTTGTCCCAATGGCATATTTGCCATCGTGAGTGGAACCAAAATCCAAACTCTGCGATTGTGAAATTGTTGCATCTCTTCTTGCATTGCTTCTAGCCGACTTGAATCGTTAAGAGCTTGAGAAACACTTGTTGGTTCCACTTGAGAAAGAAAGCAAGCAAACACAATGCTTGAAGTCCGTGTGATTGTCTCTTTCTTGGTTGGAGACATAAGAGAGAAAGCAATCTGTCCATCTTGAGGATGGTTATAGCCCTTGAGTTCTAACAGTGCCGAAGATCACCTATAATGTTGGATTGAGGATGAGCAATATTGATCCTCCGAGTAGCGCAAAGGTTGACTTCAATGGATGAATCAAGATTAGTTATGGTTGGCTCAAACTTAGCATCATAAGAGGGTGAGTTGAAGATGCCACTTTGGGTTGATGATTTCCAAGATCCGAGGGTCTTGAAAGCGTGTATAAGGTTCTCCAAAGTTTGAAGACACTGAGGGGAACATGAGAAGAAAGATAGCCTTCAAAGGGATTTGTGGATGGTAGGTGTGACAGAATCAACTTCACAGTAAACATGGTTTCTCTCGACTCCTTCATTAGCAACCTCTCCATTCGGTTTCTACTCAAGCTTAGCTGCAAATTCTTGAGTTTGAAGCCTAGCAAGGTCCTCGAGATAATGTGATTCATCTTCATCACTCGTATCGACAATATTCTTGGAGGTGGTTCTGCCAATATTGTTAGGGGAAAGAAGGCACAAGTATAGGTTGTTCATTATCTTCAAACTCGTGTTCGAGTCATCATCCAAGGTACTGCATTGTTAGTGGAAGACTATTGAGGACCCGCATTTTGGTTAGCCAAATGTCTAGTGTAACCCAAATAATCGGCTAAGTAGTCAAGGTCAAAAGACCACGTATGACCCCAATCCCTTGAACATTAGGCTTATCTTCCAAAAATCTCGTGTTCAAAGTCTCCTCTATCTTCTTGGCTTGCAAATTGTACACCATGTATGCCTTACTATGAGTGAATAACCCACAATATAACCATCATCGACCTTCTCATCAAACTTTCCCAACGGATCATCGGTGTTTAGAATGGTCACTTAACAACCAAAAGGTTTTAGGTAGTGAATGACGTGAACCTTCCCAAAGAGAAGTTCATATGGTGTTTTGAGTTGAGGTCTAGTAATGGAGACCCTGTTTAGCACATAGCACTGCTGTGCTGTGACTTTCGATCCGAGAACATAGTGGGCGGTTTAGAGTCTGCAAGCATTGATCTTGCGACCTCTATTAAGGTCCTATTCTTTCTTTCACCCACCCCATTTTGTTGTGGGGTTCTTGGATTACTATAGTCCCTTTTATACCTTTTGACCCACGAGTTCTATAAGAATAGCATTCTTGAACTCATCCCATTATCACAATCAATTCCCTTAACCTTTTGTTCAACCGATTTTCAACGAGGGTGATGAATTCATCAAGACTTGAGATGTTTCATCTTTGGTTCTTAGAAAGAAAACCCAACAAAATCTGCTATAGCCATCGGTGATAACCAAGCAGTACTTATGATCAATGCTTCGACTTGAGTTGGACCAAACAGATCCATGTGGAGCAACCAAGAGGTTCGAAATGATGCTCATAGCATTGATAGCTTTAGGGAGGCTCGGTGTTGTTTTCCTTTGTTGCAAGCAACACAATTATGATCATTGGTGAAAACTTTGGAGGAAGACCTTCAACAAGACCCATTTTAGAGAGTTTGTTTATGGTCTTGAAATTTACATGAGCCATCCTCCTATGCCATTTAGTAGACTCATCAAGGATGCTTTAGCCACCAAGCAAGTGAGGTCACCACCAGTTGAACTTCATTAAGGTTGAATGTGTATAAATTGTGAGTTCGAGGAACTTTCACAGATTGAAGTATCTTCGGGAGTTTGAATTCTTTAGACAAGACAAGACATTCATTCTCCGAGAAGAGTACTTTGTTCTTGGTGTCACAGATTTGTGAAACGGAGAACAAGTTGAAATGCTGAAGTTCCTTAACATAGTACACATTTTCAAAGTCCATATGAGGTGTCTTTATGGTGCCTTTCCCTGTGATACTTCCATCACTTCCTCCAAAAGTCACATTGCCTCCTCCTTCTATGGGAACAAAATTGTGCATCATATCTCGGTTCCCGACATGCTTCGAAGCAGCCCCACTATCAACAATACCAATATCTTTATGCTTAGGGGATGATCCTACAAACAACAACAAAATATATACATACGCTAGCAACGAAGAAGGTTCAAGTCATTACCGACTTGAACACGCCTTATGGATCACGGTGAAAATCCGGAGGATCCACCATTATTCTTGGTCCTCCATTGATGATTGGGTCCCTTGATAGTCCAAGAACAACTCGCCGAGGGCTTCGTGATGATTCCCATATCCCATCCCAACATACATAGAGTCAACATATGTAGGCCAATAACCATGATTAAAGTATGGGCTAGTTGGTTGCACATAAGGTCCGTAACCGAACCTCTCCAATGAGAGTCGATATTAGTCTTGTGGGACATAAGGTGGAATATCATTAACATTGGTCCACTTTGATTTATGTTTCTTGAGTAGCACATGCACCATCTTTGCTCATAAAAATCACAATTCTTAATTAAATGAAATTTACTTCCACACAAAACATGTCTTCTTCTTGGAAGATTTATTTACATAGGAGAAGTTTGATTACATGCGTAAGTACTTAAATCGAAACATTCAAGGAACTTTTTAACAGATCGATTATTCAAAGATTTAAAAGATAAGTCTTGAAGAAACTGCTTGGAATTTGATTCTCGCCAGCTTCCCTAGAAGGCTTGTAAGTGACCGGGTGCGAGGCTTGGGTGTAGGCTCGAGGCTTGTGAAGGTCGACTTCTCATTTGAATCACATTTCATAGGAAGTAGACCCTTGATCCGATGAATTGTCACCGTCGAGCAAGAGACAAAGTCATTAGATGAGGTATCGTGGTCAGCAAGTCTTTTGACTTTACGCCATATAGATGATGTGATCCATCAAAGTCAACCGTGATGGATAGGTCAATGGGCATAAATTCACCTCTAATAGGTCCAGGGACGACATGCATTTCACCTTCTTTAACAAAGTTAGCTAACTTTGTAGGTGTGGATTTACGACCATCATACCTAGCTTCGCTCCTACATACTTTTGAAATCCTAATCCTAAGCCGAGGTTCTTGATTGATCGTTATAGATTTCTAGCCGATTATCACCCCGAATTAACCATTCCTTATGCCTAGTTATTTCCTCATTAGTTTCTCTTTGAGCTCTAGGTTTTCGTAACCTGACTTGACCTTTGCTTTCTCAGACGCTTTTAAGTAATTATTAGCAACTTCTAGATCAAACCGTAACACTTTTATCTTTTCTTCATAAGCTATTTGATTCTTTTGAAACCATACCTTTTGTCTTTCTAATGCTTTTAATGCTAGTTTATGAGCTTCATTTTCAACATAGCATTCATCGAATTTAGGTTTCATAGCATCATACTCTTCTTTAAGTTCGTTGTATCTAAGACTACAACCAAATATACATTGTGTACCGAGATAGTCCCATCAAGGCAAACCGATCATGCCTTTCATCCAAGTGCACCTTGCCAAGAATCCAAGCTTATCAAGATCATGAGCTTCCTCATTTACGTGTTCATGTGCGATCTAGTTGACTGTTCATCCATGGTGAGAAGAGTGTGAAGCTCCGACTTCCTCTTGTCACCGATAGGAAATGTAGTTAGCTCCATCTCCACTCTTTCTCGTCTTTGCATTCCTTGAGAAATGCCCCATCGGTGGCAAGTGAAACACTTGACTTTTCTCTGTCAAATCGAAATGGTTCCTTTCCTTGAAAGCAAACTTCCTTCCGCACTTCTCTTCAAACCTTTTGATGTCCACCGACAATGCCACCGCATTTTCGCCATCTCCTCCATTTCAAGTGGGTCCAACTGATCAAAGTCTTCATATGCAAGATCTTTGAGTATCATAATCAAGAACAAATGAATGAAGAACATCCTCCATCACACTACTAGTCTTAGTTTGAGAACATGGTGGAGTGGGACGAGTGTTATGTTGTGGAGCGGGGTACAAGATGATGGAAAGTAGTTGGAACTAGGAGATGATGGAAAGTAGTTGGAACTAGGAGCGGTACCATCATGTTGGAGTGAGATGTCCCAACAAAAGTGCATGACCGTAAGAAGATGTACGGTAGGAGTTCGACATCGAGTTCAAGAGTTACGAGTCTGTTGTATGACTCATCAAAGGTGAGCATGTCCAACCCACCTTTAGCCTTGAGGGCTATACTTACATGTAACCATGATGGAGGCAAAGATCGTAGGAACTTTGAGTTGCAATCATCATTATCGGTTTTGCATTCAATTTGGTTTAGTGACTCAAAATCCTATGGAACCCGTCGTATCCTTGTGGATACCTTCTTCTTCTGAGATATTAAAGTCTTGAAATTGTTGTCTCAAAGCATGGACTTCCTCATTCTCTTGGATTCTTCATTTCCACCGAACCTTGCTTTGAGAGCCATCCATATGTCCTTTGCATCATCCATATGGTGAAAATCACACAGTGATCTTCGTGAATGGCTTGAAGCGTATAGTTTTACTTTGTGCTCTCTCGCATAGCCAAGACCTCTTCTTCAGCTTTGGGAGGAGCCATGATAAACTTCCCATACCATGCTCGTATCATTTTCTTTAGACTTTCCTTTCTTTACTACCTCCCATGATTCCAATTAATATTGAAATCCAGTTTTCCATCTTCATAGTCCAAAGATCATACTCTTCCCTTTTAAATAAGGAAATTTACCATTCTTGTTTGAAAGACTAAGTTGTTGCATGGAAGTGGTGTTGGTGTTGTTTGTGTTGGTGACTTGACTTCATTATCGATCCGGGCATGGTGAGGTATGCTTGGTTGTATGGGGTGAGAATGGTTCTTAGTAGCGTAGAGACTTTCCGAGGCTCGATACCACTTGTTAGAAACACAAAGACCTTGATAGATCTTAAGCACTCGGAGATCGTTAGTGTTGCCTATGTAATCACAAGCTAACTAATAGAAGATCTCTACAACTCGTATTCTTTAGCGGAATGTAAATACAAGTTATAATAACTAAGAACTCTTAGATCCTCTATGGATCTTTTGATTATAGAAACTCTATGTTTCGGATATTTTACAAGACTAGAAAGACTTAGAAAAACTTATCTAATACTAACTATTATGGTTCCTTTTATAGACAATAAGGAACCCTAATGACTCACGAGCATTTTCAACGTATGCTCCTAATACAAACAACGCATGCATCTAGACAAGCATGCAACTAATCATATTGTTTTGCTAATCATATTGTTTATTCTGAGTAAGCTCTATACAATACGGCGCCAACCTATCTTTCATACTGTACCGACTTTTCTTGCATACGACCTACATATTGCGCTTATCTCTCCCACGGATTCACACTTTCAAATCACGATTTATCTTAACACTTCATCAAGTATAACTTCAGAGAATCCATTCTTCTTCTAATCTCTTCGGCAGATACTTCACCAGATCCAGAGTTTACCGTAATTCCCAACAAGTCTTTGCATAGGTTTGGTTTGTCGACCCATCTAACCTGCTTATTAAAGCCGGGGTTTGGGTTGGGAATAAATTAAACAGCTCGAATTCAACCCGCTTAAGATATTTTATTAAATTAAAATTATTTATATTTTATTATACGGTTAAATCGAATGACCCAAACCCGCTTAACTGTTTAAATCATGTAATTTGCCAACTTTTGTATATAAACGGGTTAAACGGGTCAACCAAAACCTTTTAATATATTCAACCCGTGTAACTTATTTAACCCACAACCCAAGTATATATATGGGTTAATCGAATTTTCATTAAACGCTTATTTTCCTATTAAATAAACGCTATCACAGAAACATTTATTCTGTATAATTGACCCGACACTTCCAAAAATAATCCTAATATATGTTTATACTCATTTTAAGACAATAAAAAAAATTATATTATTAATTTACCCGATGTTTTCAATTTATTTTGGATATAAATTGTTATATATATAAATATTTACGACGGTCTTCGTAAATTCAAAACGATAAATATTTATTCACTCAACTCATGTAGGAAATGTATTTTTATAATTTTTATGACTTCAATATATCTTATTTTGATCCGTTAAAATTTATTTTTTAGCTAACGCTACCCTAAATGCTCAAATGTGTACACAAGTTACTAGTTATCTTTAAATAATTATACATTTACACTACATATTTATACTTAATAAAAAAAAAATATATCACTAGCTAATAATAAAACCCCCTTGTTGACACAAGGGGGTGAGTCATGTATGTTTGCTAAATATCTCTTACAAGTATATCATATTATACAACACATACAACACAATAATATCTAGTGCAAGATCAAGTTTCTCTCTTCTTCTCTTCTTCTTCACTAAACCGGCCAACCATAAGGACCAAGGAAGTGATCACCAAATATTTTTCTAATCAAGTTATACATACACTAGTATCACTCTTGTTAAGGTTTTGTAATATAAACCTTGGGTGATTAGGAAAAACCCTTTGTTCTAATAACCTCATCAAGTTACTTGTAAGCTTTTCATTTTCATGATCATATTTCATGTTCATTTCATCATTATTGAGAAAACATGCAAGTCTCATGAGGTTTATACCACTTTTTCATTGATTTTAAGAGCTATGTATATATATAAATCATCCTATAATTACTCCTTGTTATATATCACTCTTGGTGATGTCTAGGAACCCATGACACCCTAAGAAGGTGTATGGTAGGATTAGAATAGCTTCGAGTTGTTTTGAATGGGTTAGAATAGGTTTGGCGAGAAAAACTCATTTCGACAAGTTTGCAAAAGGGTCTATCCTTATTTTAAAAATCTGGAAAATCCGACAAGAGGTAAAAATATTTGGCCTAGATATTTAGAAAATATACTTTAAAAGGAAAACGTGGCGCTTGAACGGATTAAAACGGAGCTATAACGAAGAAGTTATGAATTTTTCAAGTTGGCAAAAAACTATAATTTTCCTGGAAATTTCATCATGTATTGTTTAAATTGTACGAGTCAAAAATGAAGTCATGCGTTGTAAATTATGTCGACTTGTCAAAATATGTTAGTATACTTTGATACAAAGTTATAGACCTTTAAAACGTAGAAAACGGATTTGTAACGATTAAATTATACACGCCACAAAGTTGTCGTAACTTTATTATATAAGAAAAAAAACTATATTATTTCTAATAGGCAAGTTTTACGGCAAACAAAGAGACCAAGTTGAAGGTTGTTTTTAACATTGATGTAGAACTTTTATAAAGTGATGTCTTCTAGTAAAAGTGAGTTCGCCAAGTATATTTTCCAAAATGTCCCAACCGCTTGTCTAGCGTAGTTGTAATGAATTAATTATGGTCACTCAAACTTTGCCAAAACCATCCTTTAAACTATACTTTGACTAAAGTACCATACTTTACCTATGTTTTCTCCATGATCAAGACCTCTACGATAAAAACTTAAATGCTAAAACTTTGAGATGATGATACAAGCTTCTCAAAACCGTTGAGTTTGTTTCCTAACGCCGACGTGCACCATTTTACGCATTAGTTTTCGATATTATTTAGTCATTTTCATGAAATTGTCAAATGACATTATTTTACGACTTAAAAGTTATAATTTCATAATAAACTACTAAATGATTATCGAGGATATCATTTCGACGTAATATCGATAAAGTATTTTGTAACTTGACAAGAGGTCATAAACATATATTTCTATTTATAAACTTTATTTTCCAAAAGGTACAAGTTGGATTATTATCACATGAGTTTGCATGCACACATTGTTTCATGACTTACATTAGATTATCATTCATTATAGGTCGCGTTAGACTACAAGGCCTCTTCGCGGCATCCACTTTTGTCATCATAACTATTGCAATGTGTGAGTTCAGCCCCACTTTTACTCGTTTAATTATTTTATAAACTCTTCGGGAGATACATGCTCAACTACTTGCTTTTACTTAACATTTATATGAACTTAAATATCTTCGCTTTCATTATATATGCGTACGTAAGTAGATTTATACCCAACTAAATTGATCACTCATCTTATGAACGCTATTAGTTGAAACACTTCTCCTTGATTATGAACCCTCTCGACATGTATATTTGAACTCTTTAAATTGATTCGGACCCTTTAACATATAAGTGAACACTTTGGACTCGATTTGAATTTTTGACATATAGTTGAACCTCTTTTATCCTAGTAAGGACCCTTTTGGATATATTATAAACTTGTTTGACGTGATTTTGAACGCTCGACTATCTTGAATCTTTTGATATTATTCGAGCTCTTTGACCTGCTTTTGAACTTTTGAACTCGACTTAAATCTTTGAACTTAATTATGAACTTTCGAATCAACTTGAACTTAAACACAAACTTATGACTTGTTTGAACCTATTGAACCGTGATGTGTTATGACCTTGACCCAAAGTCTCCTATGTTCAGAGCATCCCTATAAAGTTTCCATTGTCGGAGTATCACTATAAAGTCTCCTATGATCGGAGCATCACTATAAAGTCTCCTTTGTTCTGAGCAATCTTTAAAGCCTCCCCGTTCGGAGCGTAACGTCTCACTATGTTACGAAGCTGCTTCAATCTAAAGTCTCCCATGTTCTGGAGGCAGTAAAATTCTCCCATGTTCGAGTGTTCTTGGTTGTATATTAATAGTTGTATGATGTACTCGCTCGTGACATTCGCATTGTTAGTCTCCTTATTAGTAGGTAGTATGGATAGCGCTATTAGAGGTCGGCCAACCTCTCGTCCACTATGTTACGGGACTCATTATTATTTATTCTAGGGCTTTGCTCGGCATACATTATTATATACGTGGTACTATATTGTGAACTATTATGACCACTTATACTTGACTACTTGATACAATATTTTGTGCATGGGTTTGAATCTGCTGGGTTGCAAGTTTTGTACGGACAAACTTGAACCGAGTGGATTTACAATGCCTTTGCTTTGTGAACCATTATGATAATGCCGCATGACTATTAGATACATATTTTTAAATGGTTTAAATGAACAACATTGTGCAAGTAAAGCCAAGTATTAACTTGAACTTTTAGTGGATTTACAATGCCTTTGCTTTTGTGGACTATTCCTAATGACACAAAAATTTACTTTTGTTGCATGAACGCTTCTTTAAAAGCTTTACTTGTTAACCAAACTCTATGAACTCACTCAACCATTGTGTTGACACTTTTAGCATGTTTTATCTCGTGTATCTAAGGCATTCACTTCATGGCATGCATGACGACTTATCATAGTCGCTGTGTCGACGCCGCCTCACCTATATTTTTTTACTTAACTATCGCTTGGTTGTAACAAACTTATTTTGGTATTCTTGAAATCTAATGGGACTCATGTTTTGTAAAATCGATTATTTAACTCAATCAAACGATATTTTCAAACGACACTTTAGGTCGATTCGATATAACTGTAACTTTGATGCTATGATCGTCATCCTCCTGTGAATTCCATCTCGCCGCAAAATGTGTAATTGGGGTATGACAGTCAACTTTAATGTCTAAAAGAGTTATTATTTTAGTTCTGTACGCAGAACGCCAGTCTTGACAATAAAGTGCTTTAAAAGGTTATTACTTCTTTTATTTATTTATTGTTTTAAATAATGATTTTAGAAGGAAAGTTTTCTTCGTTATTGAAGCAAAATGTGAGGTGGCTTAAACTTGGAGCCTTTGTGTCTAGAAAGTTAAGGAGGCGGTGGAGATGTTGTTATGTCAGAAGCATCATGCTCGAGGTAAAAGAACACATTAGTATCATCAAGAAAGTAGTAGTTGTTCGGACTCTCCTGCGCACATCTTGTAGTTGTATGTCCTATATGATGTGTATACTTTTTCAATGTTCTCGCATATCATAATTTATAACATAACTGCGCGACCCGCCATCAAGTAAATTTGTCACACAGGTAACTGATTCTCTCTTTCCAATGATTTCTCTTTCATGTTATACAATATATGAAATTAGTCATTTCTTGATCTGATGGGATAATGTACAAACCTGGTTTAGGCAACCTTAATATCGTCGAGCAACAAATTTTTGTTAACGTAAACATTTTGTTGACTAATCACCAAGTTTTATCGCTAATCCATGCGTGCTCTTCTTTTGAAGCAATATATAGAAGTGCAAAATGTAGAACAACTTATCCTCGATCATGCCATTCTTTTACGATAGGGTGTTCTTATCAGCGCCTTCGAATGTTTCTAACACTTTCGTATTGCGCAAAAAATAATAAAAAAAAATTAATAAGATAATATATAAAACACAAATGCAAGTAGAATTACTCATTACTATGAAGCATCACTTGTATTTAGTAGTTGTTTGTTAGCATGAAGTTTCAAGCTCATATTGAGATGATATACGTTTTGCAATCGAATTTTAAATTTTTGGACAAAAGATTTCAATGTCAACCCCTGTTCAAAGGTGTCCCGGTTTGACATGTTATCTAACGTGCCTATGTTTTCACCTCTCGATCTCGTTGTCATGCTTTCTAACCCCTAACATGGCATTTAAAAATGTGGTGCTTGGATCTCAAAAAATAATTATAAGTAAGCGTTCCATAAACATGAACCTTTTGACTCCATATTAACACCTTTAATCTCCGCTAATAAGTTTACCCAAAACACCCATAAACCCGAATCACTAACCATGCAAACAATAATAATAAAAATAAACAATACCTTATAAGCCTCTTAACCAATGCTTCAAGATTAAATTGGAGCTACTTGATACCATTGGTACTTGGTAGAAAAGGTTACATCTTGAAAATAAGAGAAGCCATTAGATTAACAAAACTCATAAAATTAGGGTTCATAAACTAACGAAATTATATAAAATTGATGATTGTGATTTATTTAATCAATTAAATTTGTGTTTGATTGAATCCGTTGATGTGGTGTGACGGGTGTTTTTAGGTTGAGTGAATTTGTGTTGCTAGGTTTTTTTTTTTTAGTGAATTGGGAGAATTTTGATAATCCCGTTTTTTTTTTTTTTTTTTAGTTTTACACTTTGCAACCAAAACTATGAAGCATTAAATCTCAACCCCATGTGTATTTTTAACTTTTTTCCAACATACGGGAGAAAAAATGAATTTTAATATTTTGGGTCATATAAGGAAATATTTAAGGTTTCTTTTCAAAATAAGTCATTTAAAAAATTTAATTAATTTAATTATTACCAAATAAGATATGAATTGATTTTTGAAATGAAAAATTCTATTCAAGGATTTTGTTTTATTATATAAAAAGATAAAATGCTTATGAATTACATATCACGTCAAATGATGTAAAGATTCAAAATTTCAAACATTTTAATTTCACGTAAACGTTAAACGTCAACTCACTATGTTTAAAACAAATTATAAGCCTTTTAATTGTGTTTTAAACTTTTTCTGAAATCACCAAAGCGAATACCATTATAAACCTATTAAAAGCTCCATCAATGTGGATGATTTAACTAAAAGAATATTTCTTTTACTACTCCCCAATCTATAATTATTGTCTCTTTTCATTTTTGTATGTCTGAATTTTTTTCTAAAATCCACTTTCAACCATTCAAATGACTTGAAAAATATAAAGACGTAGTCTTATTGGTGAAAAGATTGTAGTGTTTACACTTTTTAAATTGTATATTTTGTTTGTGAACAATATTTTAAGAGAAGAATCTGCAAAAGTCTGAAAATCGTTTTGGTAGTCACCGTCACGTCGATTGCTTCCTCAATCTCAAAAATGGTCATTTGTATTGGCTCATTCATGCTTCATTGAAATGTGACACGTGGTCATCAATTCTAAATCTGGCGCTTGTCTTCTCACTTTTCGATATAACCTCTTTTATTCGCATGTGCCGCCGGCTACTCAGCCGTGACTGCCTTAGAACCAAAGCACAATGATGTGTATTAGGTCATTGTTGACTTTTGCTTTTGTACTTTTAAAATTTTAAATTTAAAAATAATTTAAAAACGTAAAAATTAATTATTTTTTTAAAAAAACGTAATTTTTTTAAAAATTTTAATTTTTAAAAATTTTAAAATTTTTTAAAAGAAAGCGTAATTTTTTTAAAAAACGTAATTTTTTTAAAAAGCGTAAATTTTTTTAAAAGCGTAAATTTTTTAATTTATTTTAAAAATTTTTTATAAAAAGCGTAAATTTTTTATAAAAAGCGTAAAAAATTTTAAATTTTTAAAATTTTTTAATCTCACATGGTTCCATGATAGTTTTGCTCTTTTTTTTTTTTTTTTTTTTACTTTTCGACGCGATAAATCACAAGTCGAGTAAAAGTAGGTTGAGTGGCCGATTCGGTTCTTGTGATTTTGGTGGTTATTTGGGTGGAATAAAAGAAAAAGTGTCTTTCCTTATGACACGTGTCACGTTTTGGGTGAAACATGGCGAGTCATGGTATCACGCATGATTTTGGAGATTGGCGAAAAATTAATGATGAAAGGAGATTTGTCAGATTTTGGCGACTTTTGATCTTTCTCTATTTTAAAACAAGCAATTTAAGTTGTAGCTTATATTCTTCCTTTGCCCTCTTATAACTTGCTTCATCGTGCTTGTACATCGCATTAATCTTAGTGACATAACTGTTGAAAATTTGAATTGGTTATAGCAAAGGGTTTTTAAGTTAAGTTTCTATTTTTTTAGTTAAATACGATAAAGATTTGGGTTTTGGTGAAAAAAGGTAAAGAGGATTATTGTTAAATAACTAAATTACTTTTTAATGAGAAATAATAATAAAGGGGAATGTGATTCGCACATGACCTGTCCATATGATTTTAGAGCATACTATGATTAGCAATACACACTCTTGTCATATAATGCTTATAAATAGATTCCTAGATATATGATTTCATCTCTAGTCAGTTATCGGGAGACTACAGATATCGCTAACAGAACCAAGGGCAATAGTCGTAGCAAGGAACAAAATTTGATCCAGGGATCGTTGATTTAGTAAAACTTTGATTCAGTAAAAAAAACATAATGAATCAGCCTATTTATAGTAGTAGTATCCGGAATATGGAAAGTGAAATAATACCTACACAAAGTTAGCGGTCATAGTGGAGTCAACCGTCCTCATTGATTTTGATGGCGACGGCAGAAGCTACGAATGGAGTTTAAATCATGAAAAATCTTTAGCTATTGCGAAAAATTGAAAACATAATATACTTCTGCGTATATAAATACTACGGTAATAGACGTATCTACTAAACCGATTTCTATCACATAATATTTAAAAAAGCTATAAAATTGAAGTTAAACGTGTATAAATATAATTAGACATTTATATTAATTGACACATCTTAACTACGGGGCTCTCATGAATAATGGCGCATCTACGAATGCTTCCACTGCGGCATCTTAATCGCGCACTGTACATATCAAGGAACTTGATCAACTAGTGATTAGTGAATTGGTTGAAAATTAAGATTTGAACTATGAGAAGGTAACATAAGTAAGTGAACTTAGCGGCCTATTTGATAGGAGAAGGATGCAATCGTTTTTGGTTTTCCTAGAAAAGTTATATTCATGTGTTAAACATCATATTTATGGATCGTAGTTATGAAAGCACTAACTGCACTTTAATCATCGGTACGTGCTATGGTGTCCACAATCTTCGACATTAACACTGCACTAGAGTGGGCTCTAGTTGGATTGCGTAACTTATCTATTGTACTTATGCCAAATAAGTGTGACAAGAACATTAATAACTTAGGGACACATCAAGGGATTTATCAACAAGAAATGAGTGCATGTCTCGGGTGGACCTAAAGAGGTCTTCGGAACTCCGAAATAAACCCGATCTCAAAGTTTTCTGTACTATATCTTCTTTTAGCTATTCCATTGCATTATTGTAAAAAAAAATGTAAATCTAGTCACTCATAGTTTGGTCCGCAACCGTGTGCATATATTTGTATGTATAATTGTATATACGCACGATGACATACCTATGTTTGTTTGTGAATGAAAAATTAGATGTGCAACAAAATTGTACAACTATAATAAATTGCATTAAATATGTGCAAAATGCATGCATCGGAAGTTGCTTTACAAAAAGTAATGGGCTTGTGAGCCTTTATTGGGTAAAGAAGCCTATAAATATAGTTGGAAACCTTATTAAACACAAGAACTGCCCAATCATTCAAACCTCCATGGCCTTTTTCGATATTTCTCTTTTTAAAAGCTACTATTACCATGTGAAAAGATAAATGGTTAGTAATACTTTAACAAAATACTTTTAATGCTTTTTTAAAACATACTTGAACGAAATATTCTAGTTCAAGAATTTTTTTCACATAAAAACACATGAAAAATTCCAATAGAAGAGTTTTAATTTGCTTTGATCAAATTCATATTTTGATTAAATACTTTAAACCATTTTAGGCTCATTTAGTTGTGCCTGATTAAAAGAAGTCTGAACCAGAATCAATCATATAGTAAACTGTAACCACGATATATGTTATAAATCTGATAAAGCATACATAAATTAATGATGTACGAATTTGAGAGATTTTATGAATTTAACGAGATATTATTATATCGATAAATTAATAATTTATTAATTTAAAAGGTTTGACGATGTATAAATTCAAGTCGATATACTGAGTTACAGTCTGTATCTTGGTTAGAGATGAAAAATAAGTTAGAAAACAAGTTTGAATTAACATTTTGTGAATTCACATTCACAAATTAATTGAATTTTTCAAGTTCATTATTTTTGAATAAACTGAGGTTAATTCAATAGGCTTTGGGCAAATTCGACGAAGAAAAGAAGCATTGCAAAACAACTCTTCACAACTTTTGTTGCAATCTGGGAAAACAACGCTCCAACATTTAAGTACAATAGAGAGATTTAAAGATAAATTGATATAGATTTAAAGTTCAGCGAAACATTCGACTATGATTCGTTTTCTACTAAGCAATCTTAGAAGTTTGAGTTATCGCATATATAAATGAAAATTTTAGTAATTATTAATTTATATTTTCATTGGGATAAATATATAAATATTGGGGTTTAAAAAATTATTATTTTATTATTTTATCGATTGATGTCCAATTTTATATTGGTGCAAAGTTGAGGCTAAACAAATTATTAATTTTATCGGCGTTATTAATTTATCGAAGATTAATTTATAGATGCTTTATTGTAGATGGCGTAATTATTTGGTAGAAACACATTTAATATGTGGATAGAAATCAAATCATTACACACAAATGCTATCTAAATGAAAATACGTATTCCAAATTTTATTACAAGACCCAACTGTGATTCTAAATTCCAATCATTCCCCTAATATAAACTTGGGCCTACGCCTCATGGCATGTGTTATTGTAAGAAACAAAAGACGAGATCTCAGATTTTACTCACGTCTCAGGGTTCATTTTGGATCTGGGTCATTTGTACGAAAAATCAACATTAGCATGCAGTTTTATCGTAGTTACGCTGTAGCCTGGCGCATTTGTGCGTCTATATGATCACACTTTTTAATCCACATGCAATATTCAAGCCAAGCAAGTGTTATAGGAGGTCAAACGTATCATTTATCGTCTTTGTACTAGATGGCGTATCAGTACATCTAACATTGGAGTCTGGTCACATGAACCATTAGAAAGCTTTCTTTGGTCCACACACAACTCAGTTGCCTCATTAATGTGTGCTAGATGATGCATTGTTTAAATCTAACTTTATTAATGTTTAGTCAAAAGTGTCATTTCATTTGGTTCATTAATGTTCAGTCATGATTACCAAATGTTGCTTTAAAAACTCATGCACCCATAGGAATCGACCTTAGTGCTAAACCAAATGCTTTTAAGTTCCAAACGCTAAGTGTGACAAGATATATTGTAACAACATAGTAAAGATGTTTTAGGTGATATGATTGTGTCTAACACCATCATCCATGATACTTATGTTTTATTGCTTTTACACTAAACTAGCGGCTTAACTTGCGTGGCGTTACTGACAGTCGTTATACGCCTCGTCGTTTATTCGGCGGAATGAATTCCTAAAGTTTTTTTTTTTTTCAGACTGTTTCATGCCGCAACCATTCATGCACTCTACATTCATGAAGGCGTTACATTGTTAATGACCCGAATCGCCTTTAGTATTCATGTGGTTACTATTCATGAAGGCATTCTTTCATTACGTCGCGGCACTTAGTATATATATATAATATAATAAATATCACATTAATTTCAAAACATAATTTGTTTAGCCTGTACTTCACCTCCTAAAATAAGTGGAATTGATATGTGAGATAAAATAGGCTATCCTGAGAAAACTATCCAACTTTAATTGTTCAACAGATGAAGAGGTGTTCTGCTAAACTCAAGAATCTACAATCAAATGCCGAGTTAAGGAGATTGTGCTGCCAAGCATGCTAATCATACACAAACTTAGAAACAGCAGCAGAATTCCCAATGAAACACATAAAGTAACTTGCAACAAAAGATGACATTAACATTGTTGATGTTGCCTTTTCAACGAATCATGCATCATGTGAGTTTGTCATGTTTTCAAGCATCATACCTTCAACTGCTTAATCTGAATGGGAAAGTTTAACATCGATACCCTGCAAAATCAGAAGTTGATATGTTTATACAACGTTTTACGTGTTGCATTCAAAGAATCAAAAGGTTTATTGATTGACTAGCCATAATGAAAGACTCTTAAGATCATAATTAGTAAATAACACAGAGCATCTGCGGCTCTTCCTTAGCCCATTAACTCCATAATTGTTATGCCCGTCAAAAGAGCTCCTTAGGCAGTAATCCCTAGTTAAACTTGGACTCTTGGTTAGCATGTTTTGTCATAATTATGATATATTCTTTAGCCTTTACAATCGTCTCAAATCTTTCTAATCTTGAAAAAGGGCAAACTAGAAGAGACCTCTTGGTGTAACACCCTCATCCATCACTAGGAACTTGCAAAGCTATATTTTCGCTGGGTTGTGCTCATTTGTAAAATCCCTAACCTTTGGATGCCTGCCGACACGTTTACACTTAATCCTAGTATCACATGATAGTGTATAGCAATCCCTAACCTTTGCATAGCACACATCACAAAGAGTATAGCAAGTTACATTAACAAAACAAATGAAATAAGGAAGCATTAACATATGACACATCAAAACATCGAGAAAGTTATTGGTCATACAAAATGAGAATCCATGACTGTCAAGGTAGTATTCAAGATTTACTTGAACTTTACTGCTAGAATTTCAATACTCTATTTCTTAATTTACTTCCTTACAAGTTACATCCACAAAAATCATCGTCCAGGAATTTTGGCTACTGTTAACACTTGTATTTCAAAAGAGGTTGAAAAAATAAGTAGTTTGAATCCATTCGGTGATTCGGTTATAGATCATTTTGAAGAAAAACATGTCTAATGGATTCAGTGAGTCACTATTATCGTTTCTTTTTCTATAATTATTTCAGTCAATATATTATTAAACATAAAATGTTTTTTTCTACTCTATTTATAAAACTCAAATTCAACATATAGACATAATAGCGCTTGATCATGTTTCTATAACTCAATTTCATCAATTCCAACTTACGTTATTCTGAATGTCTAAAGTTGCAAAATATTCTCCACAATCAAAGCGCTTATGTTAACCTCACATTATCTACCTTAACTTCATCAAGTTCCTATTGTTTCCCTTCATGGTGTCACTAATGCAGGTAAAAATGAAGAAAAGTAAAAATAAAAACCCTAGTAAGCCGATACAAACCCTAAAATGCAAAGTGAAAAAAAAAAAATCAAAAAATAAAAAAATCAAAAACAAGAATGAAATTTGAAATTAAATAATCAGATGAAAATGAGGGACATACATTATATACCTTATAGGAAGCATGGGAAGTTCAAGCAAGGGAGTTTAGTACAAAGTAAGAAGATACAACTTGGCGATCGGCAAGAGGATTTAAGCAGATAAAGAAAGCGACAATTCTGTGTTTGGTGATTTAGAAGCACCCACAGGGTTACGTATATTATTCCATTTCAACCTATTAGAAAAGATACCAGACTATCTGAGTCCCAGTAAACCCATAAATCAGTAAAGAGAACTGAATTTATCACTTAAAACTTTGGATAAATATCATTGACTACTGTGAAACACTGAGGTGAGGTTGAACAGATGTTAATCAAATCAAATTTGGACAATCTCAATTCGTAAACAAAATTTTGACACAAAACACATGACTGTAGAAGTTAAGATTGATAAAACTTCTGGGATATTATTCGAACTTGGATACTATCAGAATCTGGTTTATGCCAAATTATCCACACACAAACTTTTATGATTCTAGGTTTGATTCCAAACCTATTCTGAATAGATTCTCCAATTTAGACCTTACAGATATAAGCTAAAGAGACGAAAAAAAAAAAGTAAATGATGAAATTTTAATGTTCGAAAATTTAGGCGGTTGTTAGTATTTAATAGTTGTTAGATTGATTTACATATAAACTTATGAAACCATTTATTTAAAAGCACATACAAATTCTCGATCAGATTAAAATACTCAGATTCATATAATTTGCATTCGGTAAATGTGAGATATAGGCTTTCATTGGTCTTTCGGGATAAGAATTAACTATTCAAACCTTCTTTAGAAGAAAAACAAGGATTTAGTCATGTTCTTTTACAACTTACATATATCTATTGACAGGGCAGCTGCTTTGTCAAATACTCAAAAAACTGGCCTCTTGATCAAAGTTTCATTGAAGTCGTGAACTAAGTGGGAAGCATCAAGTAAGCAGATTACCTTACTGAAACTATAAGCTACAAAAAGAAGTGCAAGCAGAAGGAATTCAAGGTGAGAAAGCATAAAAGTGTGGAGGTGACTAGCGAAGGGAGCAACGAAAAGTGTTTCAAGCAACTTGGAACTGACGATGTGCAAGGTGCACCTAGGTAAACATCTAAATCTGCCTTAAGTTTTGTATTTGTTAAAGATTTTCTTCCTGTGAGTAGTTATTTTCATAAGAGGACTTCTCAGTCTCGCTTTGAGAAAGACACTGAAGAAAAGGGATGAC
>CM040243.1:147532757-147831301 GCA_022545495.1 Chrysanthemum lavandulifolium
GAATGTGAACCGTAGTGCACACATGTAGTTCGAGATCGGCACATCTAAGCAATTGGTGCAAAGAGTAGTAAAACAAACTAATGTTCCCATTCCTACTGAGGTGTCGGTGACATTAAAGGAGCGGTCAAAGTCTCAAGACAATACAAGGAATGATAGGACCTGCAAGCTAAGAATGTGCCTTTGGAAAATGAAGAACAATCTAGGAACTTTAAGTTTGAATCGAATAAACGAATCGTGTTGATTCTAGTATTAGCCTTAGGCGTCTTGTAATTAATTCGAATTACGATACTATTTGCAAACCTTGTGCGATGTGCGCTTGAATTACATTTCTAATCATGAATGTGGTGTTAATGTTACGCTTAATGATGTTAATTGTCCGGTTAATATTGTTAATGCTAAAATTTATGCTAAGAAGGCTAAAGGCAACGAAAAAGAAAGTTAGAAAAGCAATTGGAAACCGGGAAGAACATTGATAAAATAGGCTTTTATTGGACACTGTTGGTCTTAAGACTAATCGAGATAATGCCCACTAGAAAATGGATGCCTCTTGGTAGAACTATTCCCAGAAGTGATCACTGTGTGAGCGGGGTTAATCTGACATTGCTCTTGCGCATCTATTCACAACGATTCCATTGCCTCACTTTCGATATGAATGCTTCTATTTCGATGTGGGTGTTCCAAACATTGTTACTAACCAAATGGAACCCATTCTTGCATGGGGATCCCAATTATCGATTATCCATTCTTATGCGTGTTCAGCTGGATCGTTCAAATCGATTACGTGGTACACGGACTCGAGTTGTTTCCAACATATATTGGAGATCGGTCATGCTCATGAACTTCATGAGCAAATTCATCGGGGCTGATTAGATTTGGTAATGATCATTTCGGTGCTATTATGGGTTATGGAGATTATGTTGTTGGTGATAGTGTCATCTCTAGAGTGTATTATGTGGAAGGTTTAGGTCATAATGTTCTCTGTTGGTCAGTTACGTGATTACGATCTAAGTAGCCTTGAGAAAACATACCTTTGTTAGAGATCTTAATGGTAAGGAGCTGTTAAAAGGAACTCGTGGCTCAAATCTTTACACCATCTCTATCGATGACATGATGAGGGCTTCTCCAATCACTTGTTATCAAAGGCTTCAAAAACAAAGTCATGGTTATGGCATCGTCGTCTCAATCACTTGAACTTTGGCACCATCAACGATCTTTCGAGAAGGACTTAGTTGTAGGTTTACCTAGACTAAAGTATGAAAAGGATCATCTTTGTTCGACATGTCAATTGGGAAAAGCAAAAGTATGCCCATATACCCAAACCTACTAACTCTGTCAAAAGTTCTTCATATGATTCATATGGATTTATGTGGACCTATGAGGTGCGAATATCTTTGGGAAGAAATATGTGTTAGTTGTGGTTGATGATTACTCTAGATTCACACGGGTCAAGTTCTTGGGACAAAGGATGAAACTCACGATATCATCATCAAACTCATCAAGCATTGCGAGTTCGACTAAACAAAGCGCTCGAGTTATCGAGCAGACAATGGGCCGGTTTGTCAACAAACAACTTAGTGAATTCTATGAAAGCGTAGGAATCGACCATCAAAGAAGTGTTCCACGAACCCCTCAGCGAGCGGTGTAGTTGAAAGGCGAAATCGTACTCTTGTTGAAGCATTAGAACAATCTTGATCTACTCAAAGGTTCCAATGTTTCTCTGGTGAAGCAATTGCCACTTTGCATGCTACACAAAATGGTTCCACGATTCACCTTGTTCATGGAAAAACTCCATATGAACTTGTCCTGAGAAAACCTAATCTATCTTTCCTTCGTGTGTTTGGTGCATTGTGCTATCCAACTAATGAGGTCAAGACTTAGGCAAACTTAGGGCCAAAGGCGACATTGGAGTATTTGTAGGATATGCATCAAACAAAAGGGATACCGAATCTACAACAAAGAACCCGAAACATCATGGAAACAATTCGCGTTCGTTTGATGGTTTGTCCGGTCAAATGGCTCACGGACACTCCACTCGGGACCGCACTTCAAAAGCAGTCCCATTGGTTCATCCCTTGTTCCAAACTCCTCTCAAGAAACTCCATATGTACCTCCATCGAAGATGATGTAAAGAAATTGTTTGATCCTATGTTTGATGAGCTGTATGATTCAATTACTAATGAGGTCTTGATCCCACAGAGGATGCTCATATTCCGATGAATGAAATCAATCCTCGGTCTCAATATCTTTAAGTCAAGAAGCACTGCTTTTGATCCTTGATCTCATCAACAAATCATCATTCTTCAAATGTACATCATGGAAATGTTTACGCATCAATGATGAAGTTAATCCCTGCGACTCACGAAGATGCTCCATTTGAAAACATATTTGCTACTCACGAATCATCATCGAACCATCTTCTTGGGGAGATATCGACTCGACTACCTCGGTTCCTCAACAAGCGCCGCATGAACACCTCGGAAAATGGACTCACGATCACCCTTAGACAACATCATTAAATCCCTCTGTCTGTATCAACCGGAAACAACTCGCATGGCCGATGCCTTATGGTGCTTCTTCAACTCCGTACTATCTAAGATCGAACCAAAAGATGTTAAAACGCCATGAATGAAGATAGGCGGTTCAATGCCATGCAAGATGAAATTCATGAGTTTGATCGTCTTGATGTATGGGAGTTAGTACTGCTCGAGGCGTGCTATGATTATAGCTCTCAAATGGATCTTCAGTAAAACTTGATGAGCATGGTGATGTGTTGAAGAACAAGGCTCGATTAGTTGCTAAAGGATATCGTCAAGAGGAGGTATAGACTTTGAAGAATCTTTTGCTCAGGTTGCTCGAATCGAGGCAATCGAAATCTTTACGGCTAATCTTTGCTAGTAAGAACATGGTAGTATATCGGATGGATGTAAAGGCGGCATTTACGAGCGGAGATCTTAAAGAGTGTCTCGTCGGTAACTGAAGGATTTGTGAATCAAGAGCATCCTACTCACGTTTATCGTTTGAAGAAGGCTCTTTACGGTTTAAAAGCAAGCTCCAGGGCATGGTATGATACAACGTCAAGTTTCTTATCAACGGATTCATCAAAGGCGATTGATCCTACATTGTTCACGAGAGTCGAGCAAACATTTAATTCATGTTCAAATTTATGTTGATGATATTATTTTTGCCTCGGCGAGACCCAATGGAATGTGATCGTTTTCTAATGAAATGAGTTCAAAGTTTCAAATGTCAATGATGGGACAAATGTCATTTTCTTAGGATTACAAATTTCACAAAGTCCGGAGGCATTTTCATAAATCAATCTAAATATACAATGATTTTAAAGAAATTTGGATTTGATTCAAGTGACCTGTTGACACCCCATGATTGACCGAACCAAACTAGATGAGGACCTCTCGGGGATCATGATTGACCAAACAAAATATCGTAGTATGATTGGATCCACGATGTACCTCACGGCTAGTATACCGAGACATCTTGTTCAT
This sequence comes from Chrysanthemum lavandulifolium, assembly GCA_022545495.1. Classification (NCBI taxonomy): domain Eukaryota; kingdom Viridiplantae; phylum Streptophyta; class Magnoliopsida; order Asterales; family Asteraceae; genus Chrysanthemum; species Chrysanthemum lavandulifolium. Next base: position 147,536,261 of record CM040243.1, read on the forward strand.
TTGTTTGCATGTGTGCTAGATACCGAGCTAAGCCTACTAAAAAGCACCTTGAAGCGGTTAAGCGGGTCTTCGGTATCTCGGAACCATCAATATGGGACTTTGGTACCCAAACACAGGTATGTCACTAACGACATATCACGGTCTGCGGATCATGCGGGGTGTCAAGATACTCGTCGAAATACGTCGGGAGGTGCTCGATTTTGGGTGATAAGCTTGTGAGCTGGTCTTCAAAAAAGCAAATGAGTACTTCTATTTCCTCTGAGGTGAATACATAGCCATGTCATCTTGTTGTGCTCAAATCTTATGGATGAGATCTCGATTATCGACTATGGCTTTGAATTCAACAAAATCCTACTGTCTTGTGATAATAAAGTGCTATTGCTCTCTCATGCAACAACGTTCAACACTCGAGAGCAAAGCATATCGACATTCGACATCATTTCATCGAGGAACAAGTTGAAAAAGGTGTGGTGGAACTATATTTTGTGAGGTCGAATATCGGTTAGCGACATCTTCACCAGCTCTTCGAAGAGAGCGTTTTGAGTTTATTCTTCCACGACTTGGCTTGAAAAGCCTTCAACGAAACTCTCAAGCGTCTTGAGGAGGAAGGCGAGGAGTAAAGGTTTCCTTCATCTATCTCTTGTAAATATTTATTTGAAAATCAAGCAGAAAAATATAAAACTTTCAAAATCCATAAAATTTGAAAAATTGAAAAATCTTCAAAAATATTGTCATTTGTCATGTTTCTCTCGATTCGATAATATCTACGGTCTTGATGTTGTCATTCAAAGAATGACACGGGTCTTAGATGTTGTTCAATTCTTAAAAAAAAAAAAAAAAAAAAATTGGGAGAAAGAGAAATGGTTTATTTTCATTTTCGAGAAATAACCGGTTTTAAAGAGAAAAACGAGCCATGTTTCACCATGTTTTCAAATTCCATGCTCGATTCTATAAACATTTATCTGTTGAAAACTAAATGCTTTGAAAAATAACTCGGTCTCTATTTTTGATAATCATCGGGACTTATTTGTCAAAATCTCTATCTCTCGATCAACAACCTATGTCATTGATTGAGGGAGAATGATTTCAATTAAATTAAAAGTTATTTGGCATTAAATTGTTTTCAAAAGATATACATGCATGTTTATCAATGGGTTTAAAGTCTTAAATCCGATCCTTATCGGTTAAAAGCAGCTTTCATAATCAAGTCACAATTCCCCATAAAGCTTTCAAAATCAATTTAAATCAATAAGAGATCACAAATCTCAAATGATTTGATAATTGTGATCGGGGAGAATGTGTGATTTAAATTGGTTTAAAGCGATAATTCGGTAAATGGTTTTATAAGAATGTACATCTTTGTCCTTCCACGTGTGACAAACGATTTCAAATTTTCAATGCACATGTTGAGGGAGCATCTATCTTAAACCTTTGATTTGTAGCGTGATCATTCATCCCAATGTGCGGGGTCCCTCTAGTATGTGCAAACTCTTTTCAAACCTCGAGGCACATATTGAGGGGAGCAAATTATGGAAACCTCATCCTTCCGAAATGCTTTATCTACTTGACTTGATCAAGGAAGTGATGTTGATATCTTTTAGAAAATGGTAATCAAAGAAGTTAATTCTTTCTCTTGCCTCCGTGTGCAAAACATTTTCTAATACTTGATGCACATGTTGAGGGGTTCTCGTTCTAAAATATCAAAAACAATTCGGTACAAAATGCTTTGATAATATATCACAAGTATCGAATTGATTTTCAAATGATTTTCAATTGGTTCCAATGGCGGATGAACAATACCAAATAGACCGACCAACTCTACTTTATATGCGGTGATATAAGGATGATAAGGTTAGGTTTTGTTCCATGATCACTTGAGCAGGAGGGATCTACCGAGGGACAATCCACTAGTTAGTATAGAAGTCCTTAGGTATGATGATAAAAGGAGAAAAGTGAGATATGGGAAGAGTGCGGTGAGGCCGAGCTAGTCTTGGAATAAACCCAACAAGGTTCTAGCTATGAAGTCTCATTAAGCTTTGAAGGGTTGAAGAATTAAAAGAATTGAATAAGAAAGGGTGAAAACAAATAGCCCTCCATTTATTCAACCTTAGAGGCGACAAGGGTTCAATTCATATACTCTTGATGGTAACATCGGTATTGAAGACAAGGCGTCATGGACCCGGTGGTGCTTGCACTTCAACTTTCAAACCACTCAAGTTCCTCTTAAAGGACTTGTTTCATTCTCACGAGGCAGAGCATTATCTATCGACTTTCTCTTAGAGATGGTTGATATTGAAGAAGGAGACCCTCTCCCTAGTCTCGATGCAGGATCCAAATATGCACAAATTGAGTCTAGAGCCACGAGATCATTAATAAATCTCATTAGGACACTTTCCATGAAGACTCTACATTTCACACAATGTGGAAGAGATTATATCTTGAGTCCTCGCATTATCCTTGTGGTATTGCGGAACATCCGAGTGATGTGTATACATATTCACAATGAAGATGGAAAGCCTTGGAGCCAACATCAAACAAGCTCTGGTGGGTGGCATGTGAGATCTATTATATAGATCAACCATGTGACAAGCGAACAAAAACAATGGGCGATTCAATCTCTTGAATCAATCACAGTTCGAGTTATGGATTGGCGGATACCTTTGAAAAACCGGTCTTTGTGCATAACAACTCTTTTCTTTAGCACATCGACCGTGTACTCATTTTCAAAACAAAGGTGTTTTATGATTGATAATTGATTTTCAATAAAACCTTCGTTGTATTGCAAAAACAATTTCTATTGAGCAATACACGATTGTTTTCAAATCTCTTTTCATCAATCGATGGACTTAAAATTATTTGGTTCACTCACTCCGTGTTGTCTTCTTTGAGATGTTGGGTTTGAGAACAGCTAGAAACATTCGCGAAACTCTGTCAAGGAAATTATTGAATTATACACGATCGCAGGCGGTACATGTCTTGATCAGCGAGGAACCGTGGGCGTGTACCTCAATTCAACGAAAGTGATCAAAGACACTCGTGCGATTTGTTGCTAAGCGTTGTATGCGAGTGCGCGAGCGTTTCTGGTGATCGAATGAAGCGGTCAATCCATAGCCACATGCTCACTTAACACATTCATCTCAAAGAAATCATGATTAGTGCTTCATGACTCGATATTTTCACTCCATGCTTCGCTACTGCTGCGCCAATATCATGATTCAACAAAGCTTCCGCTACTCGATGAGAAGATATCATAATCCGAATGTGAGCATGTCGGTCCTAAAGTCACAACATCACATAATACCAACACCACAAAGGATGTCTCGGAGATTTTGATGGTGATGATCTCAAAGATGGCTCAAATTTATCATCCGTGGATCGGTAAAGACCTCCACTTGAAGTAACCAAACATGCAATGTGAAGAATCAATGACTACGAGCTTAGGACAAGGACTACATCAAGAATGCAAGATCAATTGATTAATGTATTATCGAGTTGTAGTCAATGTAATTTTGGTACATGATTGAGGTGACCTCCTTAGGGAGATTGTTAGGAATTAGAAATTCCGAGGAATTAAAGTCGGTCACCTCAGTATATGTATTCGTTAAGCTCGTAGTCGTAGTTCTTTTAAGTTAAGTAGTATTTAGTTAAGTAACACCGTGGAGGACAGACGGGTCTTTACCCACTGTATGCACGATCCACGGCCCGTTGTGTGGCGATTTATGTAAGACTATAAATACTCTACCTCCCAGGTAGAGAGTTGGAACTCATAATAATATCTTTCACTTTCTCTCACTAAGTTCCCTAAACCTCTAACTTTCTCTCTAGAATTCCATCTATATGCTACTTTGTGTTATGAGTTGATGTGTATGTGAAAAGTTATATCTTACAAAATGAGATATTACTAATGTTTTAAGTTTATCTAGTTTATTTCTCATAATATGTTTGACATTTCGTGTATTTCTTTATCTTTCGTATTCTTGGTCTTAAGATACATTAGAAACCAACAATGCATGCTAAAGTAAACATTGGCTAAAATACATATCTTTGTATAAACATATAAGATGCAAAAATCTTTTTTTTCGGTCAAAATCTTGTGTCTGTCACTACAGATCCACGGATCCCTGGAGTTCTACTAGCCGGATCCCTCATGAAAGGGAAACGTGAGAACCGTCCTTCTGAAAAATAGTTCTTCATGCAAATTAAAAACCGTTTCCTTATTAAAAGAAATATTCTACAAGAATGCCAAACATCAAGTGAGTTAATTATCAATGTTAATAAATATCTAGTAAAAACATTAGGTAATCATTGCTTTACCTTAAATACGTCTCATCTTATTCTATAGGTTTCATCATGTTGCATGAGTATGAGTTCGATTTTTCACTCACTTGCGTTTACACCCCTAACATCTCTCTTGAACCCAACACACCTGGCAATCATGTCCGTGGGTTCAATAATCTCGAAACCCGTCACTTCCATGAAGGACGTATTGTCGATACTCCTCTGTCGAAGAAGGTATCAATACCTCCTTAGAACCATAGGACTAGAATGTCTTCTCAAAATTAACAAGAAAATATGTCCTAGGTTTGTATTGTAATTCTTCAAATCAAGTTGAAGTCGTTAAATGAGCGAGGATCGCTCTTTATCTCTTTGGTTTTGGACCAAAAACCAAAGTTTGTTCTAACCCTTGGGCAATTTGCTCACATCCTCCGAATTCCAAATCATGTACAATGTGCCTTCAGCGAAGATTGGTCTCTTGATTCTCTCTCCAACCATCATGAAAATAGTCCATATTGTTCACATACACTCCCTCGATTACTTGACTGCATGTTATGCAAACCTCGACCCTATTACTCGGATCAAACATTATCTATACACGGGATATCCGAGAAGGTACAAGTCTCTCTTGCTAGTCCTGCGTGAAAATGTTTGGAGTCTTAAGGAAAGCAAATCCTTCCCGCTTGTTGTGCTCGCATAATGTATTGTTTGCTAACACAACAACCATACAATCTCGCCTATTTCTTTGCAAGGCGGTGTAAATCTTCAAGGCTCAAGAAAAAACTAACCCCTACGGAATGCTCTTGACACGCCTTTATCAACACATCATGTACTTCCACCCTCAATTTCAAAGTCCGTTATGCGTGCTTGTGAACTAGATGATGGAACCTCAAACAAATCTCCTATGAAGACTTTCTTCATCCTAAATCGGCAAATACTCATCAACCATTTGATGATCCATCTATAAAAGCGCTCAATAAACTTAGGTTCCTTTCTTAATAGGGTCAATCCTTAGTATTCATACTCTATCAATGTAATGCAATTTCATTCATGAAATAAAACATCTTACATTTGATATCTCTACTATATTAGTGTTAGAGCTTCTTATAGAAACACTAACCTTGAAATATGATGCTTTGTGCAATCCTTGCATACCTTTTGTAAAGGTGTTGTTTAGTAGGAGGCGGATCCCTACTCTTAGGAACAAGTGGGATCGAAAAGAAATGCAATTGCAATCTTTATACTTCAAACCATGTCTTTAGATCACTTCACTAGATAAACATAGTGCCTTAGGACTAATTAAGTCCCTCTCAGTGAGTAAAATTTCATACTCATTCATAACTCACTTAGATCACATTCAAAGGCTCTTGATCTATTGTTTCACCAAAACTCATTACTCTTCCACTCTTACACTCACACATCATCCTCGCATTCTAATATATCTAGCTTTGGAAATCTTTCAATCTTTGCAAAGGTTTAGTCATCCTTACCTCAAAATAGGGTCAAATCCTAGTTTTCCATTTTTCATAAATCTTTAAGATGTCTTCCAAAGTAGTATCTTAAGTTACTATCTGGTCTCTAGGATCATTTAGCCCCATTGGACACTCTCAAATTTTTAGTGTCATCCTTGGTCACTCATTGGTACTCATAAAAGTTTTATTTTCTTCCATAAAAGGCAATCATTAGCTATATCACTCATTGCTCTTGAACATTTAAGTACCCTTTCATTTGAGACACTTAGGAGGATGAAACACTCAAAAGGTATAGGTTTTAGACCTTATAAACATCAATTTTATCCTTTCCTAGTGCGAGAGTGGGATCCCTAGGATTAGCCTAGGCGGATCCCTCATTGGAGGGCAAGTGGGATCGGGTGACATTCATGTCAACTCTAGCTAAAATAATCATTTCAAGCTCATCTTGCTAACTTGAACACTCCATCTCATCTTAATTAAGATCATAGATCGGTACAACTCGAAGTTGACTCTTGTGCATGCTAATCATCACATTCAAGGGATCTTAGTGGCTTAAGTCTTGAATGCACTTGCCAAATCTCTTTTTATAAACCACATTGTTAAGACTCTTAAAGTCATCATCTTCATCCTCATTTTCGAGCACTTAGAAACCTTCACAAATCTCTTTGAATCATCTCGTCATGAGGAAAGCTCCTAGTGGTAATTCATCAACCAAAGGACCACCCAAGAAAATTGCTCGTGTTGTACAGAAATTTCCTCAACCGAATCATCTCCGTTAAATCCACAAATGGTAGGATCTCCCTCCACTATCAAAACAATCCCAAAAGGATTGCTCCCACAAAACTACCAATGCCAAACACCACGTACCTCTAAACAAAACAACCCCATTTTCACTAAACCATCACCATTGGTGCCTAGAGCCCTATCATTCACCACTCCACTCTCATCACCAACCTCTACGGTATAAAGGATTTACCGCCTAGGCCATCTCATCCTCCACCATGACAACTCTCTCTCCTTTGGGAGGAATAGTGGAACAAAATCAAGGTGTTGAGTTAACACTAGCTCAAACTTCTTTTCTCCGTCACCATCAAATAATCCCTTTTGGATCATGAGAAATCATCAAAGTCAACCACCCGACCACATGGAGTTGACACCTCTCTACCACCACCATTATTTTTATTTGAGCCATCCTCGAATGCGCCTCCGTAATCCACTTCTTCTTTGAGGCTCCTCGACCCGCCTCACTTGATCCTTCACATCAAGCAATTTCCTCTCTTCCATCACCACTACGAGCCATGACAAAGATTGTTATCATTGTCAACATGTTGAAAGTTTGATACATGAAGTTCATGAAGATCAACGATTCATGTTTTATTACCTCCTCGAATGTTTGACGAGATTAAACCTAAACAAACTTAAGCTAGAGGATTCTAGTTGTGTCCTAGTATCAAGCGACTTAGATAGTCTAGTAACTTAAAGTCATGTATTGTTCATTTCTTAGTTTTAGAGTCATGTATATCATATCTCTAGTTTTATTAAATGACATTACATGATATTTGCTATATTACGAGTATATGATTATTGGTCTAATACATATCTCATTTTGATGCCAACATCTTTTGGTACATCACATTATTTGTATTTTAGTTACGACGAGATGGATCCTACGTTTTGCTTAGGCGGATCCTTCAAGGAGGGAAGCGTGGGATCCGTGCAACGAAAGAATAGTTTTCTACTAACTTGAGTCTTACTTGCGAAACTATGTATTATATACTTGTTGTCTAACCTTTGTTTTGTAGATTTTCAATTTACACATGAAGACTTTGACACACTAAGCTACGGAGAGCCTTGTGTCAAAGCAATACATCTAAAATCACTTGCAATATTAGGATTACATTTCATGGCGTCCTTTTGCAAAGTTGCAATCATCGAGGGGAGCATATTAGTCACATAGGCGAAATCTTTTGCAAACTTAGTTGCAAATGAACTAGCTAAGTATTTTTTTACTTGGCCTACTCACAAGGGATGGACTCGTCGAGGAGAGTTATAATGAGAACCATTCCGTCACTTGCTCACTAATATTTTTCTTTTCACATGCTTTTCCTTAAAGCGATGTGTTGGTTTCTTTTCAAAGCTCTTTTGTTTCAACAAAAGGGGAGAAAAGTAAAACTACAAATTCAAACTCTTCACAATTTTAGTTTTCCTTAAAATAATTTTATGTTTTGTCATTAACAAAAGGAGAGATTGTTAATACAAATAAGCCGTAAAAGCGTTTATTTATATTTCACGATCTTCTAATGTTTTCAATAACAAGCGTAAAATCATTTTATGAAACAAATAAAATACGTAAATGGTTTGAGCCAATAGTTCTCAACACACTTACGTTTTCACATAAAACACTAAAACAAGTATAAGTGATTTTATGATTTAGTAATACATATATACAACAACTAGTGTTTACATATTGGGTAAATATATACATTATTAGTATGTATTATAATGGGTAATATAAATGGGTAGAAACTTAAGTATTTAACCCATTGACCAAATACATTGAATGTAGTTGGGTATAACCCAAAGTCCATGACCCATTCCATGAATCATGACCCATAACCCATTGCATGACATCATGCTTATGTCAAAATATATGGATATTATCCATGACCCATTATTAATCCATAACCCATGGACTAGATGCATTGCATCTTGTAGATACATTGTATTTACTTGGATACCCATGATCCATAACCCATGACCCATGACCCAAAACCCATGGGCAAAGGGGCGTCCACGGATCCCGGCAATACAACTGACGGATCCTTCAAATGAGGATCCGTGGGATCAAATGGAGCGATGGTTTTTCTTCTATAAATAGTGAGCCATTTCTTCATTGTTTCTCACCATTTTCTCACATATTTTCTCTTTGAGTTATAAACTCTCTAACCTAGATCCAAGTGATCTATGTATGTAGCTTTGTTTTAATGTGATTCTCTAGGTTCCTCTTAAAGGCGAGATCACCATCTTTTGAAGGCGAGCAAGCTCAAGTCCATGAGTTGCCATGCTTTGTCATCATCAAGACTCTTGAGGTTCTCTTGTTGATAGTTCTCTTCTTTCTCATAAAGTGTAGTGTTGAAGACATTAGTGAAAGATGTCTAAAGGGTCAAGGCGAAGACATTAGTGAAGGGTGTCGAGCGTCCGTATTGAAAGCACTAGTGAAGGGAGCTTAGAAGTCAGGCTAAAGGCATTAGTGAAGGATGCCTGAAGTCAAGTCACAGGCGTTAGTGAAAAGTGCCTTAAGATCAAGTCAAAGGCATTAGTGAAAGGTGCATAAGGTGTACATTCGATATGGTGTGTTCGATGTACAAGATAGATTAGTATTGGGTCAAAAGATATAGATATCCTTATTGATGTTGTTATAAGGGTGGATCTCCTTTGGGGTTAGTTATTGTTGTAGTGTTGGGTAGTAATTCCTCCATTGTAATGGAACTAGGTATCTAGCTTATCTGGGATAAAGGGTGGCGACGTCGTGATAGGTTTGGTTCTACCTGTGGAAGAACCCGGTGGTTAACCTAGTACCGGGAAAAAGAGTAAGCAACGTTGTGAAGGCTTCTCCATATAAGGAGTTGGTGTGGTGTAGTGTTTACAAACTCTCGGTATGTGACTCGGAGAATGGAGTAGGGCAGGAAGGTGTCCTTGTAGAACCACTATAAATACTCGCGTTTTGGTTTTGTGCTTCTTACTCCTTATTCTTTCATTACATATTTATATATGGTTGTCTATCAACATCTAACACACATGTTTAAATAGATTGACATAAGTCGATCTAAATAGTTTAAAACCAAGTTTTAATCGGTAAAACTATTCAACCCCTCTTCTAGTTTTCACACGAACCACTATAAACAACTTGTTGTGGTTTGATTGTTTCTTTCCTTATTTACTCTTTATACATATTGCTTGCATATTGATTATCATTCACTAACATATCTAAGATCAATATCAATTGATCTTTCAATAAGTTCAAAACAAAGTTTTTAATCGATAAACTATTCACCCCCTTCTAGTTTTCCATGGGTAGATTACCAAACCCCACTCTTGAAACCACGAAATTTTACTTGCTTTCATAAAAATATAAAAGACTAAAAGAATCATCCTCACCTCACCTTTTAGTCATACATCTCTACTAGCATCTCTATTTTCCTAGAGAATGATTAACCTCACAGGCTTACCTATACTACTGCTTGCAATGATTAGGTACAACTTGCCTAGTGGGTTGTAAAGATTGCTTTCATGAAAAAGGAAGTCTTCGACCCGAGCCGCATCAATTTTTAGGCGCCTTGCTGAGGAGTAGAATATCTAGTTAGGTTTCTATCTTAATTAGGTTCACTCGTTTGATTCCTATCAAGTGAGCTTTTTTCTTTTTTTTATTAGCTTTCTTAGTCTATCCCCCTTGTTCGTGTCTTTGTTTGTAACCTTGTCACTTTTTATCATGGAAGGTGATAATCCACCCATCAACAACGATCCACCACAACATCCACTTCCACCACCAAATTCACGGCCACACGTTTCACCCACTCTAAGCCAACTGCTTGAACAAAACTCTTTAAACCAACAGTGAAAACATAGAGGGGGGGTGAATATGTTTCCGTTTCAAACTTAAAACTTTTGTATCAAATATAGTACAAACCATTGCACTTGTTAATCTCGACGCGAGGATGCATTTAACGCATTACAACATGTAAGGCCAACCCCTTAATATCACATAAGATTCCGCAAGATTAATGGTTCATTATAAATCAAGTTTCACCCTTATTAGTCCGGTTGCTTTTTCTTGATCAAGCGTGTCATAATATGTAAAGTGTTAAATATAGTTTGTGACTATATGAAAGACCAAGTATGTATCACAAACATAGACATCAATTACATAGAAAATAAACAATATAATGCAAGAATAAACGTAAAGCGATAAGTAAAAGGATAGACAAACAACCACGAGGATTTATAGTGGTTCGGCTACAAGGACACCTTCCTTGCCCTACTCCACTCCCCAAGTCACCTACTCGAGAGTTCGTAATCACTACGACACCAACTCCTTATGGCGGAGAAGCCTTCTAGCGTCGCCTACTCTTTTTCGGTACTAGGCTAACCACGGGTTCTTTCACTCCAAGGTGAACCACACCTATCACTGGCGTCGCCTACCCTTTATTAGGTACTAGGCTAAGCACCTAGTTCTTTTACACCAAGGTGAACTACACCTATCACAGCGTCGCCTACCCTTTATTGGGTACTAGGCTAAGCACTAGTTCCATTATGGAGTAACTTCACCCATCACAACACAACACCTAATCTCAAGGAGATATACTTCTTGTTACAACACCATCGAGGATATCACCATCCTTGGATCCAATACTACTCTATCTTGTACATGAAACACACCATATCGAATGTACACCTAGGCATCTTTCACTAATGCCATTGACGATCCTTGACACCTTTCACTAATGCCTTCAACACGGATCTTGACACTCTTCACTAATGCCTTTGACACATCTATGACACCCGTTATGTTTTTCGGCTCAACATAACAAACCTTGTGTTTTATGGCACAAACACATAAACCATCTAGTCTAGTCATAGATACAAGAATATGATACTAGACATTATCCAAGACAATGTGTCTAATGGATATGAAATCCTAGACTAAACATCAAGAACCCAAAGCATGATGTAGTTAGTCTTCTATGAATAAAGATGACAAGTTTCCCAAGATTGTTGTAGAAGATCTTCATGTGCTTGTATCTTGTGATGGGTGATCACTTCAGTAGGTAAGGAAGCAAGATCTCTAAGCTTGCTTTGGAGGATCACTTCGAGAGTATGCTTACAACAAATGAAAGTTAGAAGCATTATGATCATATCAGATGTGGGTGGTTTACATGTTTCCTAATGATCTAACTATCCTATAAATGGTGGGGAGAAACTATATGTGAAAGTGTGTGGAACAATGAAGAAATGGCTCACTATTTATAGAAGAAAACTAGCCACTTTTCCCGGATCCTTGATCCCTCCGCTTGGGGATCCGTCCGATCTATTCTTGGGGATCGTGGGGCTCCACTTTACCCATGGGTTTTGGGTCATGGGTCATGGGTTATGGGTACCAAGTAGATTCAATGTATCTATAAGATGCAATGTATCTAGTCCGTGGTTTTGAGTGCCCACCAGGTACAATGTATCTAGACATTGGGTATGGGTCATGGGTTATGGGTGCAAGTAGATTCAATGTATCTACAGATACAATGCATCTAGTCCATAGTTTGAGTGCTCACCAAGGTACAATGTATCTAGACATTGGGTATGGGTTATGGACTTTGGGTTTCTGACTACATTCAATATATTTAGTCAATGGGTCAAATACTTAAGTTTTCTACCCATTTATATTACCCTTATAATACATACTAGTTATGTATATATTTACCCAATATGTAAACACTAGTTGTTATACATAAACTATTTAACTAAACATGTTTTAATGGTTTATTGGGGTTTGATCATAACGCAACATAACAAACATGTGCGAACGTGTTGTAGCATACAAGGACTTGAGTCGTCGAGGGTGTTGAGACAATATATAATTACAAGTAACTTATACATTTTCGTTATGTATTACAAGTTACATGTTTGTCATCAACAAAACAAATGAGAATGTATAGATTAAATATCGTAATATTTGCACTAACAATCTCCTCTTTTTGATGATGACAAAATATATGTAAGCGTAATAGATAGGTAAAATGTCAAAGTTACTGTGTCCATCTCTTCTTATACATTACCTTCTCGTTTACACTCTTCTCCCCTTTTGTCGAAACAAAAAGGGTGTGTCCTTAAACTTAATTTCTCCCAAGAATGGCGAGTTTGCATCATCCCTAGTGAAGTTAAAACAAAAACACCTTATTGCTCCAATTGGCACACCATGCCAATACCTTCAACACGAAACACTAATGACGAAGCTTAGCAACTCATGACCTTGAGCTTGCACATCTTCAATGGGTGGTGATCTCGCCTTTAAGAGGAACCTAGAGAATCACATACAAAAAAATAGAAAGATCCTTTGAATTATAACCATTATTGTCAACGGCTCAATGGATCAAATTTTTTAGGCTTAACCTGCATCAAGGTTAGTGTTAAGATGAAAAGAAAAAGGAAAAATATATGATGAGAAAGAAATCTCCCTTTTTTTTAAACATAAAGGAATTTTGAAGAATGAATGTGTGCATGCTCCCCCTTGTTAAAGGCGTCAAGTATTTTAGGAAGGCTAAGACAAAATTATTGCAAAATTTGCAATGTTTTTGCTTTGACGAAAAACTCCTCTTTATTGAGAGCATCAAGTTCTCCTAGTGTGTTTTGAAAATCTACAAAACAAAAAAATGGTGCAAAATTATATTCGTCCTTGGACGAGTAAGTCATGTGATGCACTTTATAAATGCTCGTGGAGCTCCCCAGCTTGAGGCGTCAAGAAGAACCTACAAAAAATTAGTGTAAAATTAGGTCCATAAATGAGCGAGAATCCCATACATATCAAAGTGTATATATATGAACCTACAAAGAAAGGATTAGTGTCAAAAGAGAATAATCCTACTACTTGCATCATCACGGTTGGGTTAGAGGTTGTAAGGTTTGTTCAAGGTAAGAGAAAAATTTGCTTAGGGATGAGACGCATTTCATTACAAAATTCACTTGGCTATTGACAACATAGATGTTTGTGAAGGATGGTTGAGTGACCATGAATTGTAGTGGTAGTGAGACACTTTGTAGGATGTGGTTGACACAAGTAGCTTGTGGTTTGAGGTTGTGGTTGACACAAGTAGGATGTGGTAGAACATGAGACATACTTCATCACGTAGATCATGAACTAGACCTTTAGACACGTTGATAATGATAGAAATCATCATTATAACTTAGAGGTATGGAAGTTGTGGTAGAGGTGATGAAAGGTATCAAGGTGAATCTTTGACTTGGTTGATGACTCAATAGAGGTGGTAGACATGATGACTTTGTGAGTAGTGATAAAAGTGGAGTAAGATGGTTAGGATGATGCAAGATTAGAAATAACAAAAATATGCGAATGAGCACAACTTGACTTGATGATGAAATCGACTATTGTCATCTACAAGAATCAAAAGAGTTAGTGCGAAGGAAAACATTTATACCAATGGATAAATTGTTCACATAAAATCATGAAACAAAAAGGAAGAACACGTAAAGACTCATATAAATGCAACTCATTTATAAACATATAGGAAAGCAGATAATCCTAAGTGTTGAACAAGTGCTTGTGTGGGAAAAGGAAATTTAAAATGATTATCTAAAGAGATAAAGTTCCTCTTGTTCCACGGTTCCACGGTTCCTCACTAGAGGATCCGGCTAGCAAGTCTAGGGATCCGGCTAACGCAGATGAGGTGAAAAAGAGGTGATTGGGTTCTATCAAGGTCTAGCACCTACATATCCTAAGTTACTCGGTCTCTTAAGTGTCTTACATGAATATGAACTTAAATGATCAAGAAAATGATTGATGGTAACTAATGGTTTCTGACAGCACACATGTATACGTTAAGCAAAGCAAGGAGGCATGTAGAGATCACATATAGGTAATCAAATGAGATCGAGCTCACAAATAACACAAAGGTTTAGAAAACTTAACAAGCACTATTCAAGAAGCCTAAAACAAATTTACGGTCTAGATTAGTAAATCATTTATACTAACAATGATATGCAAGGTACGTGTCTTGAAAGAAAGATCACATGATGGTGTTCAACACAAAGAGTTGTGAGGTGCTAGTTTAGGACAATCTAGTTATTATGGATGATGATTAGCATACAATGAGCTTCGTCCATGAATTCATGTAGTTCTTCTCGATCAAAGCAAGATAATAAACGATGAGGCAAGTGGTTGTGATTAACTAAAAGAAAAATTAATTTTACAACTTGTTTAATTAGTAATCCTAAGACAATGCAAAGTATTTCCATTGTAAACTTACTTTAGGAAAACATAGGAGTATAAATTTCCCAGTGAGAGAATGAATATGAGACTATTACTAGCGGTGCTCAATTACGGCTAAACACGACCATTTTACAGGCGATTCCACATACCAACTTCTATCAAGGAAGCAATTCAACCGTTAGGTCAAATTGAGTTTCTAGTGCGATAAGTTCTCGATATTCATTCTCGAGTTAGGAAAATTTATATTCCTACAACGGCTGTCGAAGAGTAACAATGATGATACTTTGCCGTTTAATATTATACTTGAGACAACTAAGGTGACGAAGGTGTCATGTTAAAAATAAATTTAAAAGTTGTCCATATGGTGAACAACAAAAAATGGTTGGATGAGCTAGTTCAACATATGTTGTTGGAAAGCTTGAGTTTGGACTTTTGGATATGAACAATTATATTTGCGTTGCAAAATAATTTACTTGAGTATATCGGATGAAATAATCAAGTTGTCAATCCTACTATGAAGCTTGGAGAGTGATCATGAAAAGGAAAATGGGAGAGTACATCATCAACACAAGTGTAGGTTATGATCCGATGTACATTCTTGTTGTTTTAAAAGCGATACAAGAACAAAAGAAATCATATAAGCACATAAAAAATTTATGTTGCACACATGACAAACTCAATCAAAAATCCATTTAGTGTGTTATATGTTTTAAACATTTTTTAACCTATATGACTTATCTAAGTATCTAAACTAACATTTTCGACACAACTAGATGTTATCCCAAACACTCCATCAAATAGCACATTGATTAGTAGAATATTACTAAATCGACAAACAAGAGAATGAATAGCAAGGTAAAGAAACCACATATGTTATTCAATCAAACAAGCACAAAAGCTATTTGAGATAAGCAAATAATCAAGTAATGCAAAGAAGACAATTTATCATTTAGCATAGCATACGAAAGTTCTTTTCATCAATTTGTGTTAAATATAAACATGTATACCAAGCTTGATTAGTTTCTTTTATATTTATAAATATGATCAAAACCTTAATTTCAAAAGAGGACATATTGTTATTCAAAAGCGAAACATCCGTCTCCAATTAGATCAAAAGTTTGTGCAAAAGTTATGACCGAAAAATGACTTTCTATTATAAATCAATGATTTTGTAAATTATTGTTTTGTATCAGTTTATGAAATCATTTTAAATGAAAGTAGACTCAAATACCTTTAAAGCGATAGGTGGCACGACTTCTAACGACTTACGGTTAATTAGTTGTGAATTTTGAAATTCGAACAGCATCTTACGTACCACGAATCCCACGGATCCCTTGTTTGAGGATCCATCCAGTCTAACACAGGGATCTGCGGATCGACACGGAATTACAAAATGTGCGTTTTGACCCGCGAAAAGGTTTAACCTTTGTAGACTTTTAATGAAGTTATATTAACCATTTTACCTTTATTCAACCTTGATTAACAAGATATCTAACAACAAAACTTCAAAGAAAAAAAATCAACAAAACACTTTTCATATTATGCTGACTTCACCAAAATTTGATACGAGGACCTTACTCGTTTTAAAAACCATTTGTTTTAAAAACTAGAGCCAACCAGCTCGATACCAATTGTGAAAGCGTGGGGGGTGAATCGTTTCCGTTTCAAACTTAAAACTTTTGTATCAAATACAGTATAAACCATTGCACTTGCTAATCTCGATGCGAGGATGCATTTAATGCATTACGGCATGTAAGGCCAACCCCTTAATATCACATAAGATTCCGCAAGATTAATGGTTCATTATAAATCAAGTTTCACCATTATTAGTCCGGTTGCTTTTTCTTGATCAAGCGTGCATAATATGTAAAGTGTTAAATATAGTTTGTGACTATATGAAAGACCAAGTATGTATCACAAACATAGACATCAACCACATAGAAAATAAACAATGTAATACAAGAATAAACGTAAAGCGATAAGTAAAAGGATAGACAAACCAACACGAGGATTTATAGTAGTTCGGCTACAAGGACACCTTCCGCCTACTCCACTCCCGAGTCACCTACTCGAGTTCGTAATCACTACGACACCAACTCCTTATGGCGGAGAAGCCTTCACAGCGTCGCCTACTCTTTTTTGGTACTAGGCTAATCACGGGTTCTTTCACTCCAGGTGAACCACACCTATCACAACGTCGCCTACCCTTTATTAGGTACTAGGCTAAGCACCTAGTTCTTTTACACCAAGGTGAACTACATCTATCATGGCGTCGCCTACCCTTTATTAGGTACTAGGCTAAGCACTAGTTCCATTATGGAGGAACTACTACCCATCACAACACAACACCTAATCTCGAGGAGATCTACTCCTTGTTACAACACCATCATAGATATCACCATCCTTGGATCCAATACTACTCTATCTTGTACATGAAACACACCATATCGAATGTACACCTAGGCATCTTTCACTAATGCCATTGACACGATCCTTGACACCTTTCACTAATGCCTTCAACACGGATCTTGACACTCTTCACTAATGCCTTTGACATATCTATGACACCGTTATGTTTTGTGGCTCAACATAACAAACCTTGTGTTTTATGGCACAAACACATAAACCATCTAGTCTAGTCATAGATACAAGAATATGATACTAGACATTATCCAAGACAATGTGTCTAATGGATATGAAATCCTAGACTAAACATCAAGAACCCAAAGCATGATGTAGTTAGTCTTCTATATATGAATGAAGATGACAAGTTTCCCAAGCTTGTTGTAGAAGATTTTCATGTGCTTGTATCTTGTGATGGGTGATCACTTCAGTAGGTAAGGAAGCAAGATCTCTAAGCTTGCTTTGGAGGATCACTTCGGGAGTATACTTACAACAAATGAAAGTTAGAAGCATTATGATCATATCAGATGTGGGTGGTTTACATGTTTCCTAATGATCTAACTATCCTATAAATGGTGGGGAGAAACTATGTGTGAACGTGTGTGGAACAATGAAGAAATGGCTCACTATTTATAGAAGAAAACTAGCCACTGTTCTCCGGATCCCACAGATCCCTCCATGAGGATCCGTCGGTGTATTCTCGGGGATCCGTGGGCGCTCCCTTTACCCATGGGTTTTGGTCATGGGTCATGGGTCATGGGTTATGGGTGCAAGTAGATTCAATGTATCTATAAGATGCAATGTATCTAGTCCATGGTTTTGAGTGCCGCAAGTACAATGTATCTGACATTGGGTATGGGTCATGGGTTATGGGTACCAAGTAGATTCAATGTATCTAGTCTACAAGATGCAATGCATCTAGTCCATGGTTTTGAGTGCTCACCAAGTACAATGTATCTAGACATTGGGTATGGGTTATGGACTTTGGGTTTTGCATTACATTCAATGTATTTGGTCGATGGGTCAAATACTTAAGTTTTCTACCATTTATATTACCCTTATAATACATACTAGTTATGTATATATTTACCAAATATGTAAACACTAGTTGTTATACATAAACTATTTAACTAAACATGTTTTAAGGATTTGTTGGGGTTTGATCATAGCAACATAACAAACATATACGAACTTTGTGTTGTAGCATACAAGGACTTGAGTCGTCGAGAGGTGTTGAGACAATATATAATTACAAGTAACTTATACATTTTACGTTATGTATTACAAGTTACATGTTTGTCATCAACAAAACAAATGAGAATGTCTAGATTAAATATCGTAATATTTGCACTAACACCTACTTCGCAACCAAATCTCTAGTGAAATCGATGACCTTAGAGAACTATATAGGTTACTTGAGAATACACTTGAGGAGGCGAATAACACACTGGATATCATGCCTATGATTAGTGATGATCCGGATGATGAATTAGGAGAAGGTGACATTGAGGTCACTAAGATAATAGAAGAGAGTAAGGATGAGGAAACTGATGCATATTTTAACCTTTATCCCACTAAGGAAGAAATCGCATACCATAATTACATAATTGACAACCTTGATCGGCCGCCTTTGTTAGAATCGACCCTAAAGTTAAGAGAGGTAGTCCTTGGAACATTAAAATTCCATGTATGATTGGATATAGATATGTCGAGCATGCTTACATGGATGTAGATTCTCCGATCAAGCGTGATGTCCTAGTTGTTTACAACAACATAATGAACACACGACTTAAAACTAGGAGAGACCCTAAGTATCCGTGGGGTTTGCAATGTTTTGGAAGGGTCGGGGATGTACGCATCTTTGTTGGGAATTTTACCTACTTAGCGATTTTATGATCCTAGAAGATGTATGATGTGTCATCAATTTTAGCTTGTCCCGTATCGGTGTTAGGAAAACCGTTTGTTGAAAAGTCTAAGCTAAGCTATAACAAACTTGAAGGAATGGTTAGATTTTTGGAAGGGAGCGATGAAATTACATATAGAATGCCTTGGAAAGTAAGCGGATTTTGTCCTCTATCTTACTTTGAAATGGATAACCTTAAAGCCTTTGAGGAAAAAGCGAGGCGGATATAGAAAAAGGAATGAAATTTATGCGGGAGAAAAGGAGCCTTTACTATAAGGATTGCTTGACCTTAGGGCCTAGGTATAGGGTCGATGAGGACTTTGTCATCATGATAAGGTATGCCATGATGAGAAAAAATAAGAAAACGTAGTGGTATGCTTTGAGTCTAGCTACAAGACTGATAAATAAAGAAAAAACGCTTCTTGGGAGGCAACCCATGTTTATTTGTTTGTTTGTTTGTTTTTCATTTTTCTTATTTGTGAGTTTTATTTATCCTTTTCAATTATTGGTTAATTCTCATTTTTATATTATTTTGAGAAGCGCTTTATTTTATTTTTAACCGTCTTAATTGCATATAAGGTATTTTACAAAAGATAAATGTAGGAAGATCACATGTGTTTTAGAACTAATATGAACATGGGATTAGCAATATTGAAATTGTATATATATGTGTGTTTGTTAGAGTCAAATGCTTATATCGAGTCACACAATAGATGTTTTGCGATAATTTTTCGGTCTTTATAAGTAATTTTTTCGAATATTTCAAGCATTCGACTCATTTTGTCGAGGACAACTGACGTTAGGATTAACACTTTCGGCGGCGTCGAAATGTATAAACAATTTCGGTTTTGGTTTCTGTCTAATTTGTAATTTTAGAAATTTCTAGAATTCTTAATTTTCAATCGCAAACATCCATTTCACAAGCATTATATCTTACTTGATTTCTAGTGTAGTTTTATTTTTATATAGTTTTACCACCGATTTTCTGCGATATTTCGTTTTAGTTTTCTTATAAGTGTGCATGTTATATTGGACAAGAAGATGAAGTGCATGATGGAAGCAACACATATTACTTATTCATTCTTCTTGGAGGAGGATTTAACATCAAATTTTACACATATCCTACCAGAGCTAATCGGGGGTAAAGTTTCCCTTTTTATTTACCTTTCTCTATCATTACTTTGATACTTTTCGGAGAACATTGGGGACAATGTTCGGTTTAAATGTGGGAGGAAGAATAAAGCGAGAACTTATAAACTATTCACTCACTTGATTTTGCCTTGTTCTTAGTAAAATGTGTAATAAACTATGAGAAATATTTGTTAGGATAATTTTAGCACCAAATTTAAATTTTTTATGGCATTCTGAGTAAAACTTTAGTCTTTATAAAGCGTCTCATGGATAGGAGTTATATGGTAGCATAAAACCGTCTACCACTCGCATTCCACCCCAAAATGTGAGGTTCTCCCTATATCTTTAGGAATAAAACATTCATCGTTAATGCTTGGTGAGTGTCTTAGGTAGTATAATAGATTCTAGAACTTGGTTTTGTGATGCATTCAAGTCGCTAGTGAGATTACATTCGTGTAGTTAGGATTAACTAAATGATAAGAGACATTAGGATAACCCTTGTCTTAAACACGTAATTTAATTACATCAACCACGTCGGTTGAGTAATTTTCCCCACACCCTGCGATATACTCATCTTTAGTACACAATACCCTAGTTAACCCCCGAGGCCAATCTTTCACGATTCTCGTGATTTCCGGTTCGAATATAAAGGTGTATGGTCAAAGTGAAATGTTGAATTGTGAATGTTGAAAATTAGTGAAGGTGAGAGAAATATATAGTGTAATTAATATTATTATTAAAACACTCCATTATTTAAAAATACTGATGATTCATTCATATTAATACAATATTTAAAATATATCTACCAAATTAAATATAAATAATTAAAACACTTCATACTAAAAGTATAATAAAAATTTTACAATATATAATTTAAACAAGTTACAACATAATTAGAATATAAAATAATTAAACATACTAATTAATGTTATTTAAAACACCGTAAAATAAAAGTACATATTATTATCACATTATACAAATTAATAAAACACATAAAGTTTAATACAATTATGAGTTGATGATCGTATAGTTTTAAAAGGACCGGACCAGGGTTCAACAGTGAGCCGGTGTCATGCTTGTTCGCTAACTAATAAAAGCCATCCAAAAAGCGAACAGGTGAAGGCTGGTTGAAGCCGATACAAGCTGATAAATCGGGCCATCGAGATCTATTCTCCGGTTAATCGTCACCGGATACCGTATATTATATATAAAGGAAAAAGCAAAAAGTGAAAAATAAAACTTGAAACTAAAAATAGAAATGTTGAAAACATATATTTTAAAAAGCTATGTCTAGCATCAGCCGGGTTGACCGGGACAAGCTTTCAACCAGCGGGTTGACCGGTTTAATTTCACCGTGTTGAACCCAACTTGTCGGGTTGACCGGTTCATCGGCCGGAGCAGTTCAATGGATTGAACCAGCAGGGTCAACCGGAGTTCAACTTTAAACTTTTATTATTTCGTTTATAACCCATAATTTTTTTATCAATAAATGATGGGTGCTACTAATCTCACCGTTATGTTTAATTAAAATCTTTAAAACTTTTATTATTTTTCGTTTATAACTTATATAATTTTTTTCATCGATAAATGATAAATCGTTATAATATTACATTCTTGCCAATCTTGCGATGTCGTTTATTACTGTATATGTATATATGGTAGGTTGAAATGATTAAGCGGTAATTGGAATAATAATTAAAGGCAAATTGGTAATAATGGAAAGAAAAGAAAACATTCGTGTTACATCTCTCAGTATCCGAAGCCACACTCAAAGCATGTGTGTGAAAGTGAATCACAACAATCTCAAATTTCCAACTTTTTTTTTGCTTTCTAATCAAACATTCTCGTTTCAATCAAAACAAACTTATCTCATTGCTTTTCCTACTCTTTCATCTCTAAAAACTTTACCCCAAACAAAAAAATAAATTCCTGTTTCATCCAAAAGTTAAAAAAAGTAAAAGAATAATGTCGATCGATAAACAGCAACAGCAGCCGCCAAAACCACCGCCAGTGATAGGCAAGATCGGTTATTACACTGTTTTCATAACCCCCCCATCTGAACCTCCTCCACCTTCAAATGATAATAAAACTAAAAAGAATTCATCTCCGGTTCAGCCGCCACCGGTTCAATACGACAAATCCGGTTCGAAATTCGGTTCTAAGTTTGGGTTTCTTTGGGATGCCGTTGCCACACTTCAAAATGGTAGTATTCTTTTTTCTCAGATTTGTTTACTACATTTATTATTGTAGATTGTGGTCTTTGATGTATTATTTATTTAATTGGGGAGGGATGGGTAGCAATGTTAACCCATTTTAATACTTTACTTCAGATTTTAATATTTAGGTAGATTCAATGCAAGACAGAGTTAATGAGAGGATGTGGTGGTTTTATTGAATGATCCAAACAACCAAGTGTGAACCAACGAAACAAAGCTAACTAGGAATCCATGATTCGGGCTCACATGGTTGACAATAATCACGATATTGCCTAAATTACCAATCTGTCTGACTTACTTTACTTTCGGTATATGTGAAACACCAATCTGTCTTACAAAATACCGTACCATTTTGTTTATTATACTAGCTCAAAATGTTGTTATTTTGGTCTATCTGTTTTAGTTATTACCTTCTTCAACATAAGATACATAACATAAATTGAAAGCGCCTAGTAGAAGGCACGTTTTCTTACAAAACTCATTTCTCTTAAATACCGGCAATGTGAATGTTAAGGTTTTCTAGAAGAAGAGTGAAGTCATTTACCTCGAGTTCTCTTATTCGTATGCATAGGATGTGGGAGAGTGTAGTCTAAATTTTAGTTATGTGTTAGGTTTGGCAGCCTTCCTTTGGTTTAGGTCCTCATAGTTAACCACATTACAGACATTTTATAGTTTCTTCCCACATGTATTTTGAAGTGAAAAAGGCTAAGCACTAGATCGATGTTGGTTTCTTAAGATCGATGTTGCACAAGATTCCTAACTAGCTACGATAAAACAAGATTGAAGCATTCTTGACCTCACCATACTTCAGAAAACAAAGTATAAACGTAAAAGATAAACAAACATCTTAGTAGAATTAGTTTCAAAACCTTTGGACTGGACTCAAGTGATGGACCTGAGGTTGGGCCAAACCTTTAGTGATACCAATTTTTGTGTGGCGCCTTAACACTCAATTTGGGATTGTGTGCAAACTTTGTTTTGGACCAAACTATGTCTTATCTTTTCAATCATTTTCCCTTATTATGCATATTATGTTTACGTTCTGATAAACTAAAAAAGAATCTTATGAGGTTTTATAAAAACTTAAAAAAAATGATCATCATGCATGCCAATATATATGATAACAATGTGTCTAACCATGCACGGCAGTTGCTGTAAAGCTAGGCGCTGTTTTATGTATAGGCAAACATTTCAGTAAAACGCTAACTAAAGTCGCCATGGTAACAGAGCCATTCAATGATGATGAACGCTTTATTCCCCGCCATGGTGAAATTTTTAGATGACATGGAAAGAAAAGCCCATATTGTTCACCTCTCATCGCCTAAGACTAGCTACGGCAAACTTGAAAGAACGATTGGGTTCGAGCGGGTTTGGGACAGTTCTGAAAGGAATTTTTAGTAACGGTGTAAATGCAGCAGTGAAAGTGCTTAATGGGACCTCGGACAAGAGAATTGAGGAACAGTTTATGGCTGAAGTTAGCACCATGGGAAGAACCCATCACGTTAACCTTGTTAGGCTTTATGGATTTTGCTTTGAGTCGAGTTTAAGAGCTCTTGTATACGAGTTCATGGTCAATGGCTCTTTAGACCATCACTTGTTTAAAGTTGATAGAAGGGCTACTATAGGGTTTGAGAAGCTGCACGAGATTGCATTGGGGACAACAAGAGGAATAGCATACTTGCATGAGGAATGTCCATGAGAATAGTTCACTATGATATCAAGCGTGCAACATCCTCTTGGATGCAAAATTTTGTGCTAAAGTGGCCGATTTTGGTTTAGCCAAACTTTTCAATAGGATAACACTCATATAACTATGACAGGTGGACGGGGTACCCCTGGCTATGCTGCTCCCGAGCTCTGGATGCCCCAACCAGTTACACACAAATGTGACGTTTATAGTTTTGGTATGCTACTTTTTGAGATCATTGGGAGGAGGAGGAATATGGACGCCACTAGCTCTTAGTGATAGTCAACAATGGTTCCCTTTATGGGCATGGGACTCGTATAAAAAGAAAGAATTGAACGTTTTGATGATAGTTTGTGGCATTGAAAAGAATTATCAAGAAGTTGTGGAAAGGATGCTTAAGGTGGCTCTTTGTTGTGTTCAATATAGGCCCAAGACTAGGCCGGTGATGAGTATCGTTGTGAAAATGTTGGAAGGTGCATTAGAGGTGCCAGATCCTTTAAATCCTTTCTCCCACATGGTATCAGGGGTTGGCGAGTCTGGTGATACTTTCACTCGGATAGGTTGGAATGTTGTTTCTTCTGATTGGTCTTCATCCGATGTAGTCACTAACTCTACAGTGGTAGCTGGAACACCAATCATGAGGAAATATGAGATCACGGTGGCCTCGGTGTAATCGTATGGAACGACGGCAATGTTTTGTGCAGTCTTGCTCTCAACTGTTGATATAGATATAAATGTTATGTGTATAGCTAGTAAAGTATAAGGTGAAAATTAGTAAAGTATAAGGTGAATATTCAATAATGGTATATACATGTATGCTAGTAATATTTGCTAGGCATTTTTTACATTCATTAGTTATCATGTTTCAGAGTTGCTATTCCGTTTACATGATGCTAATTGGGTTGTTAAGTGTTACTGTGATTCATTTTGGTAATGGTTCCATGTCTGTCTTCGGTTGCATTATTTTTGGTTTCCACTTTGACATGTGCTATTATTGTTACTTTTCTTTACAACTTTACTATTACATCTCGAGGAGGCGATGATAAAAACTTAAACTGAGAAAGATAAAATTAACTAACTATATTTGAGATGCATCGACTTAAATTAGATGCAGTATTAATTTAATTGAATCATTTATCGTTTCAAAAATGATTTTGAAGTAAAAAGATGTTAAGCACTAGAACCACATTTAATATGTAAATGACAAAAAATACATACCAATCACATCAATGTTGTTTCATAAGATCGATGTTGCACAAGATTCCAAACGAGCTATGATAAAACAAGATTGAAGCATTCTCGACCTCACAATACTTTAGAAAACAAAGTATAACATACGGAGTAAAAGATAAACACATCTTAGTATTAGTTTAAAAAACTTTGGACTGGACTCAAGTGATGGATTATGGACCTGAGGTTGGGCCAAACCTTTAGTGATACCTTTTTTTTGTGTTGCACCTTAACACTCAATTTGGGACTGTGTGCAACTTTGTTTTGGATCAAACTAGTTCGACTCTTTTCATTTTTCAATCAATTTCCCTTATCATGCATATTATGTTTACATTCTGATAAACTAAAAAAAGAATCTTATGAGGTTTTATAAAAACTTAAAAAATGATCATCATGCATGCCAATATATATGATAACAATGTGTCTAACCATGCACGGCATGAATTATGAGGTGCTAAAACATGAGCTCTGAGCCTCTTACTCACAAACCAATTCATGTAGAATTAGCTTAACTCTACATGACATTGATTTGTAATTCAATTAGGCTTAGGCACATCAAGCAGCTTATTTATTTTTTATTTTTTATTTTTTTTAAATAAAAGTTTCTTTGCTCATTGCATTTATTACATTAAATACTATGTGTGGGCTTGATGGCGACCATGAGTGTATGAATCATGAGTTTTAGGTAA
This sequence comes from Chrysanthemum lavandulifolium, assembly GCA_022545495.1. NCBI lineage: Eukaryota > Viridiplantae > Streptophyta > Magnoliopsida > Asterales > Asteraceae > Chrysanthemum > Chrysanthemum lavandulifolium. The sequence continues at coordinate 147,562,262 of CM040243.1, forward strand.
ACGTTTATCTTCTCAAGTTAAAGTTCGCCTGCAAATAATTAAACCTCAACTCCAGTTCTCATCATGAGTTTGATTCCACGTTACCTATCTTCCAATTTTACCAATTTTAGATGTAGCAACTTGTTAGTTTTCGTTCTCTAAAGTCTGCCTTCATGTCACTTTCTACTTGATACAAATCTTTTGCCACTTTTCAATATTTGTATATACTTTCTATAGCTAGTTACTCAACCATATGGATCCTGAAGTCAAATATATAGGATTGACTTTTGAAAGTCTAAAGTGATGTGACAAGATATAAAATATAATGACCTCATCATAATTTGACTCCAAACAAATGTCAAAGTAAAGCTATTTTGTTTTTTGTTAATGTGAAGCAGCATATTGGTTGTGCAACCAAACTTTAAAAGTCATTAAAAGTTAAACCACATTTTCTCTACCCACACCCACCTGCTATACAACACATCATCATAAGTTGAACTAACAAGCATGTGGTGGTTTTAATTATTTGGTTAAGTAGTGATCTTATTCTATAATTCGAATCGAAAAGGTGGTACTTGCATTGGTGGTGCATTTTATAAGATGGTTTGGTTCAACTGCCACTCATTTTATGTTGTGATTGATTGGCATTGCAAGAATTTTAGAATGTTTTACGTTGGAAGCCTGCTAGAGTAGGTAATTTATAATTGCTTAGTGTTAATGACTAGTACATTCTTTTTAAGAGGTTTGTATAATGAATGTTGTGGATTTGGGAATGTATTTATTTGAACCAACTATTGGTAGCTTTTATTTATATGCTTAAATAATTAAGCTACCTTCATGCATGCCTTGTGTTAGTTGAACCATCATTATTCACCTTCCCTGGATCCTATTAAGATGTTGCTTTTCTAATAGTTAGTTTCACTCGCGACTTTGGTAGTATCATGTTATGTGAGTCATAATAGAAGCATAACCAAACTTTTAAATGAACTGTTTTAACTCGGGCTTGTTACTCTGCTCGTCTTCTTCGTGAAATTTAGGAATTCGATTAACATATTAGCTCCATGATTGTTTTGAACCAAAAGCAAAAGGTCTAGTATTAAATTGGTAAATCTAGTTGAACCGTTATGAAAGACCCATTTCATATATCAAAATAGGGAAGGGATCTTGAAAAGAAAATTTGAAATGACAAGATTATGAAGAAATTTTGTCTTATAAAGGCAGGAAAATTTTGACAAAATCATACATGTTTATATAATTATATATTTATATGTGCATTTGAAATATGTGATTGTAGTTTTTTTCACCCTTCACATTTTAATTTATTTCTCATTTGATCGATTGATCATAACTTTATAAAAAAAATACATGCTAATACAGTCATTTTATTTGACATATATTCCTTTTCTTGTTACATAATCCGCTTCGTCCTGCTGTTTTTGACTGATGACACTTGGGCCCTAGCAAAGAGCGTGCCATGCCTATGACATCAAAATATGGAGAAAAACAAGTTTAATTTATAAGCATTGTCATTTTCACTATTTGATTACGTAATAGCCAGATAAGATAGTTTAGAAGTACTGTAACTCCTAATTTGTAGCGATATCGATCATAATATTGAGAATTTTTATTTGCTTACCTTTATTTTGGTGGATAAACGCTTATCAATCATCTAGTTTAATCTAATAGTGGGATTAATCTAATATTTAATAGATAAATCTAAGTCTATATTTTTGTATGTCTTTTGTCATTTTTTTATTCATTTTTTTTTGTCTTTTCTTTTAATTCACGTTTTCTTTTAAACAATTTTTTCGTTTTTTTTTTTAATTAATTTTTTAATTCACGTTATTCACGCTTTTTAATTCGCGTTTTTCTTGCATTTCATACGTTTTAATTCGCTTTTATACGCCGCTTAAATCTGTTCTCATACGTTTCGTCCGTTTTCATACGTTTTCTACTGTTTTCGTCCGCTTTCATACTTGTTTTACGCTCATACGTTTCGTCCATTTTCATACATATTCGTCCATTTTCTTACGTTTTCGTCCGCTTTCACGCGTTTTGTTCATTATTCATACGTTCATCCATTTTCGTCCGCTTTTCATACGTTTTCTGCTTTTCATACTTGTTTTACGCTTTTATACGTTTCATCCGTTTTCATACATATTCGTCCATTTTCTTACGTTTTAGTTCGAAGATATTCTGTGATGTTCAGAATATAACTTGTGATATTCTAAATATCACAAGTGATTTTCAACTAATGTTTTGTAACATCAAAATCACAATTGATATTCAGAAAATCACAAGGTGATATCCAGAAAATCACAAGTGATATTCATAATATCACAAAGTGATATTCAGAATATCGCAAAGTGATACTCAGAAAATCACAAGTGATATTCAGAATATCACAAATATATAATTTGAATAACAACTACATAGTTTGGGGGTATTTGTTTAATCTTATTTTATTTGCTTATGAGCTTATGTGATTTCGGTTTATGTTTCACAAGCTTAATTTGCTTATTTTGAAACTTATAAAAATATGTAAGTTTATATTTACCACGATAAAGAGAAAATGGTCAAATTTTGGTTTAGAATTCATACATATTCGTCTGTTTTACGTTTTAGTCCGCTTTTAAATGTTTTCTACCGCTTATATGTCTCTGAATATCACAAGTGACATCCTCATGATATTCGAATATCATAAGTGATATTCGAGTATCACAATAATATTCAATATCACAAGTGATATTCCGTGATTCGAGATGATCACAATGATATTCGTGATATTCGAAAAACACTCATGATATTCTATTCGAATATCGCGGTGATTTTCTGAATATTACAAGTGATTTTCAACTAATGTTTTGTAACATGAAAATCACAAGTGATATTCGAATACCACAAAGTGATATCAGTAAAATCATGTGATATTCATAATATATTCGGGAAAATCATAGTGATATTCAATATCACAAAAATCACTTGTGATAGTCGAAACGTGAAAACGTAAGAAAGCAGGGCGGCGTAAGAAAATGGACGGCAAACGATGAAATGAACGAAACGTATGAAAGCGTAAAACACATTTGAAAATGGATGAAAGCGTATGAAAAATTGACGAAACGAAGAAAGTCAATGAAAACGTATGAAAACGGACGAAAATATATGAAAACGGACGAAAATAGATGAAAACGTATGAAAATAGATGAAAACGAAGAAAAAAACGCGAATGAAAAAAAACGTGAATTAATAAAAAAAACGTGAATTTAAAAAAAAGCGAATAAAAAAAACAAAAAAAACTAAAAAACAAAAAAAAAACTCGAACTAAAAAAAAGTGAATTTTAAAAAAAGACAAAAAAAATATGTGAATAAAAAAGAAAGACAAAAAGACAAGAAAAAAAATGGACTTAGATTTACCTTTTAAATTTTAGGTTAATCTCCACCATTAGATTAAACTAGATGGATGGTGGGGATTTGTTTCATGGTAAGCATGAATTTGTAGGTAAGAAAAAAAAATGACTCTCATAATATAATACTTGTTTAAATCTAAATAACGTTATCTCACTCGCTTAACTTATTTCCGTCCTCTATATAATACGTAATGTTCCAAATCTGTATAAAGTTGAGTGAACTTATCTATACTATTTATAATGTAGGAATGAATCTCTCTCCTTTCAGTTCTAATTTACAAGTCATAATATTTATTGTACAATACACAAAGCACAAATAAAACTAAAACAATTACTACTCATTTAATACAATTAATACACTATTTAAAATATCCTTTCACCAAAAAATACAACTATTCAACCACAATTTACAATCTAATAAAGCTATCTTCTATACTACATATAATAGAGGGATGACTCTATCTCCAATTTTAAGACATACAAGAAAATAAGCATAGCGTACAACACTTTAATACATATAATTTTCAGACGTACAAGACAAGAAGCATAGCGTACACCACTTTAATGCACATATTAAAAAAAATAAAACACCACAATAATGCTATTTAATGTAGTCAATTAATACTGGTCAATAAATACAATTAATACAGTTATTAAAATACTCCTTACATAAGAAATACAAATTTTCAAGCATATTGTACAACCAAATTAAACACAATTCATGCATTAAATGTCACTAATACAAATAATAAAGCACATTATACAAATATTAAAGCCCGAACAGGCAACGGGCCAAATAAGCTTGAGCCCGAACGGGCACGAGCTAAACGAAAATTTTGAAATCCGTAAATTTATTATCAAAAAAAACATAATTAACTAAAATACATGATTCACCGGAAAATTTTATTTATGGTGCCGCACCGCAACGCCATGAACCCCGCATTAAATGTCACTAATACAAATAATAAAGCACATTATACAAATATTCAAGCTCGAATAATCAGCGGCAAAATGGGCTTAAGCTCGAATCGGGGGGCCGAACGAGCATGGGCCAACGGAACGACCCAGCGGGCTCGAGCCCGAACGGCACTGGCTAAACGAAATTCTTGATATCCGTAAGTTTATTGTGAAAAAGAACATAATAAATTAAAATACATGATTCACCGAAAATTTTTATTTCAATGTATCCGCCGCCGCAACGCGCGAATACCCTACTAGTAGTTTAGAATATATTCGAGCATATGTGTCTGATTATTGGGAAATTAAATAGAACGAGTCAAAACTGGCTAAAATGAATACAATGGGAAATATAGCTAAACGACCATTGTATTTTTTTTTGAACGGCGGATAGCATTAAACTAGCAAAACCTATGAAGAAAATTACAAAGTTTTCAAACTAGCTATAGGACATTGAAGCCAACCTAACCAACTAACCTTACATTTTGGATTTCTAGAAGAAATCCACAAAAAAAGATTGAGAAACAATAAAATCCCAAAGAGAATCGTTCCTAGGAGGAAGATTAGAGAATACAAGATGATTTCGAAAATTCCAAATAGCCCACATAAGCGTTCCCCCCACGCCTTCAAGAACCGAATGAACATAAGTATCAACACGAACATGATCAAGCCAATCGAGCCAATCTGCAATATTAGAGCAAAAAGGAATATCAAAATTCCACCACTTAGCCAAAAGAGACCAAAGATCTTTAGCAATCTCGCAATTAAAGAAGGTATGGTTAACCGTTTCAACATCAACATGGCACATAGGACATAATAAAGAATTAACCTCGATGCCTTTCCGGTCAAGATTCACCTTAGAAGGAAGCTTATTGAGACGCAATCTCCGAAGGAAAACATTAACCTTGATGGGGACATACCGATACCAACTAGAGGGCTCAAGACTTGAAACTAACATCTTTTCGTCAACCAAAATACGTGTGGAGGCAACCGTGAACCGAGAACCAAGGGACCAAGACCAAGTATTACAATGATCTGTTCGAGTAACATCTCGAATAACATCAACTAAAGAATCGAACCGGGCTAATTTAGCGCCTCCTCTTGGAGGTCTCCTTAGAACCGAAGCCAAAAAAGGAACTCTAGCGAAACAAAACAGTTCCTATCCGTTTCTAAGTTGTAAATGCGAGGAAATTGGATCTTAAGGGGGGAGTTACCATACCAAGAGTCTTCCCAAAACCGAGTAGAAGACCCATTGCCAAGCTTTCGACAACATAAAGAAAGAAGGTCAATACCTTTGTCTTTGAGCCGATGTACCGAAGACAAAATAGCGCCCCATGTAGAGTTTTTAAACCGATCACGAAATGTGCTAAAAATACCCCCGTTATAACCATACACACTCCGAACGATACGAGCCCATAAGTCCGACGGACATGTGAGGAAACGCCAAATCCATTTAAACAAGAGACCAATATTGAGACCAAAAATACTTCCAATTCCAAGCCCCTTTCTTTTGCTAGACAAACAATTCTCCCATTTGACCCATGCCATCTTACTTTCATTTAAATACGCCTCTAAAGAACTTGCTACGGCGATTCTAATTTGGAACTAATGGAAACGGGCATCAAATAAAAAGACATAAAATAAGTAAGAAGATTACCAAGCACCGACTTTATAAGCGATAACCGACCTCCAACGAGAGAAGTCTAGCTTTACAAGTGGATAACTTGGAAGTGAAGATATTAACAACCGTATTCCAATTGGCACATCGCTTCATACTACAACCAACTGGCACGCCCAAATATTTGAAAGGGCACATAGAAGTTCCGCAACCAATGATATGCGCCATATGGGAAATCTCATCATCCGTGACACCCACACCAAGAACTTTGCTTTTATCCCAAGACCATTCACCAAAGAATATCACATTGTCAGCATACATAAGGTGAGAGATATTCATGTTGCCATCCCCGATGGAAACACCTTTAAAAACACCTCGATCTTCAGCCAAACAAGTGAGGGAATGAAGTCCTTCCATTACCAAAATGAAAAGGAAAAGAGATAGAGGGTCTCCCTGACGAAGACCTTTAAAAAGCTCAAATTCACTTGACGGGGAGCCATTAACGAGAATAGAAGAACGCGCATTGTGAAGACAACCCGAAATCCAAGAACGCCATTTAACTCCAAAACCCATCTTTCCCATAACCGCGTCTAAATAATCCCAACGAACCGAATCAAAAGCTTTCTCAAAATCGACTTTGTTAGGATCGTATATTTTATGTTGTTTGATGATTTGGGTGGTCTAGGGAGATGATTATACAAGTATGCCATTGTTAGAGTGAAAGAGATGAGAGAATTCTAGAGATAAACAAAATGTAAAAGGTTAGATTCAAGAGTTCCACCCTTCCAAGGATGGAAGGGGTATTTAAAGTTACAACCACTACGCCCTCCCGCTTCGGATGTGGACCGGGCATATGGTAACGCCACACGCGTCGTTCGGGGTCAAAGGAAATTCCTTTTCTTCGAGCAAGTTTTATAACACCCTAGGCAAAGGAACCTAATCGTTTTAGTGTAGTATTAGGGTGTTTTCCACGGGTATTGATATCGTTCTCTGGGAATAGGAATGCTAGTGAGAAGTTATTACGCTAAGGTTGGGGTTGAGGAAGATTATTTTTATATTTTTATGTTTTTTAGGAAATGGAAAGGTACGAATCTCGGGGTTTGGATTTGGGGGGTTGGTATTGCTACCGTTTACTCTACTTATCTAATTATCTAATCTAAGGTGTATGTAGTCTATGTCTAATTATTGTGTGCTCGTATGATAGTTTAAAGATGTGTTTACTTAGGTTTTACTACTCCTTAATTATCTCCTATTGGTGGTTGAATTGTCACGTCCTTATTCTTAATTGCGTTGTGTGTCTAAAGTTGTAGGGTATGCGTTTATCCCTAACTCTTTGAAGTTACCAAAGGGTCTCGTCTACAAAATACCACAAGGGATCATAAACAATAACTCTAAGGCCTCTTTGGATTGTTTAGCTTACAACCGCTCAAGGTGCTATAACCTAAGGTTCACAAAGATTAATCAAGCATTAAGTACACAATGAATGATCTATCGCATTACTAGATCATTAACAACTAAGATAAGAGACAACCAATCAATATTTAATAATTAAGTTTCATATTCCCTAAGCAAACACACAAATAAATTAGCCGGACATGGAGAACATACAAGCATACACACAAATAATCAAAGACATAATTGAATTAATGAAGTAAAACACTTATCTTGATGTAAGATAGGGTTTGGAACCCTAAAATATTGTACAAGACAACCTTGGTTCGGTTTAGGTTTTTACTCCAAAAGACTACACACTAATACTAAAAATTCGGATTCTATATAAGATTACATATGCGACGCGTCACCTTATGTTGTGTGACGCCGGGTCGCCGCCATTAGGGTTTCGTCTTGGCCACGTTAGTCTTGCGACAGCGTCACCTTGTGCTTGTGACGCCGTCCTCTTCGACTTCGGCGCCGTCTCGATTGAATCTAGGCCGCCCGAGTTGAGGCGGTCTACTCTTTTATAACTTGACGCCGCTACTTGAAAATAAGAGTTTTGGCTTCGTCCGTCACAAAATCCTCCGACGGCGTCAGTAGATTAAGCGATGGCGCCGTCACCTTGTGTTTTCAAAGCCATGGAGTGTCTCGATTCTTGACTTTGGCCATTTTCTTCAGATAATCGCGCCTTTTCGTTCAAATAAGTGCCATTACAACAATTTGCCTTCAAGAGACCTAAAAGTGAAAAGGAACGATATTAAGTAATAACGGATACAAAAGTGATCAAATAAGGGCTTAAACGACCCTCAAAAGGTACATTTAAAACCTTATCAAATATCCTTACACTTGGTATTTGCTTGTCCTCAAGCAAATGTGTTTTTAGCCAATTAATTTATAAGTTAGGGTCATGAAGCATTGGTTTAAAACAGTCCACAACACATATAAGCCCCAAAAAGTCATAACAAGCACGAAATTACATACTAGCACCTCACATGGGGTTTTGGATACTCGCATCTCTCTCGGGTGTATATGAAATATAACAAGTTGGAAATAGAAGATTAAACACTCATTAACCGGTCCTAGTACATAGATTACCATAGGCTTGAGAATAGATCAAACCTTCATCGCTTTGGCGTAAGCACCTAGGAAAGACTATCAAAGAGGTCTTTAAAGGGTTGTAATGTTAGGCTTACGGTAGGGAAATAAAGGGTTTGGTGGGATAGGCTATTTAGTGGTGGCAAGTCAAAAATCTCTTATGTTACAAGCATACGAAGAATGGCTTTGCTAAGCCAAGACTCGACACTCTAGACTCTAGCTAACTGAAATAAACAAACATAAATTTAAAGGATAGATGTAGGATGGTAGCCCGTATGTTTTTTTTTTTTTTTTTTTTTCACTCTATTTTTTTTCTTTTCTTTTTTTTCTATTTTTTTTTTGATTTTTTTTTCCATACACTTTACTCTACCATCCTCTATGGTAACATCAAAATGATAGGGATTTAAAGGCACATCCCTACACTTGAGTTTTTTATTACTCTAACACTAATTTGACCCAATTAAAAAGATCAAAACACTTGGGGTATGTTATTACGCAAATTAGGGAATTTAACGCCCTTCCAATCATTTTATAAACTTTAACTTATTCCATGAGTCCCAATCATCCCAAAACTGTACAAAGGATATGACTCGACTTAGCAACTCATGCAAGCAACTAGATAATTGAACTAAGGGTTTAGGGTGATAACAATAATGCACTAAAGTGAGTGCATACAAGGTAGGCTAAGGCGATTGGGTGTATATTTGGGGTGGGGTGTAAACAATGTTTTCATTGATATTCCGAAAACCGAAATATCACGAGAACCGCGAAAAGGATAGGCTCGAGGGGTTAACTAGGGGTATCGTGTACTAAAGATGAGTACAACGCAAAGGGTGTGGAGGAATTACTCAACCGATGTGGAAGAAGTAATTATATCACGGGTATCAAACAAGGGTTATCCTAATGCCTCTTATCATTTAGTTATTCCTAACTACACAAGTGTACCCTCACTTGCGATCTCGGAATGCATCACAAAACAAGTTCTAGAATCTAATATACTACCGGTTCACACTCTAAGCATTAAAGATGAATGCTTTAATTCCTACTAATCTAAGGGCGATCCTCACATTTTGGTGGAATTTGGGTGGTAAAGGGTTTTGTGCTAGTCATATAACTTCCTATCCGTGAGGCGCTTTTGTTAAGACTAATGGCCCACTCCTATATGTCATAAAATTTTAAATTTGGTGCCAAAATTACCCTAACCGACATTTTCTCAAGGTTTATTACACAATCACAATTGACAAAGCAAATAGTCAAGGATAAGCATAGTTTCAAAGTTCCCGCTTTATTTTCCCTCCCTACACGTAAACCGAACATTGTCCCAATGTTCCCGAAAGTATCAAAGTTATGATAATGGAAGGTAATTAAAAGCGAAGAAACTAATACTCCCTTGATTAGCTCGGTAGGATCCGTGTAAAGTAGTGGTTAAATCCTTTCCAAGAAAAATGTATGCGTGAAAGTTCCTTCCAATCTTTTGTTTCTTCTTCTTGATAAATAAAACCGCATATTCAAGAAAACAAACGAAACCTTCGTAAAATCGGTGGTAATAATATATATAAGACTCTACTAAACTAAGATATAATGCTTGTGGAATGGATGTTTATGCATTTACGGAAAATTAAGACACGGAAAATTCCAAAATTTATAAGTAGCTCGAAAACGAGAAAAAAAGTAATCTGTTTTTTACTCCTTCTCGACGCCACAGTTATCCCGACAAAAAGCGGTCTGCGATTTTCGAAAAAAAAAATTCGGAAAATTTATATCTTTAGAATCGGAAAATTCACGCAAAACATCCATTATGACTCGATACAAGCATTTGACTCGAACAAACACACAAATATATCCTTTTAATGAATTGTTATTCTCATGTTTACGTTTCTTTTGAAAACGTGTGTAATCCTCCCTACACTTATCCTTTATGTAAAATACCTTTATATGCAATTAAGACGAGGTTAAAAACAAAATAAAGCATTTTTACAAATTTAAACATGAGAATAAACAATTAATAAAAGTTATATGACACTAACAATCAAATAATTAAGCATGGGTTGCCTCCCACGAAGCGCTTTTCTTTATTTAAGAGTCTTGTAGCTAGACTCGTAGTCGTGTCTCCCACGTAACTTCATTACCGCCATCTCCTTCCTCATGACGGTCTCTATTGGGGATTCCATGTTGTAGAAGTGCCCTATGATGCACTTCTCTAAGAGTTCATCCTCTCCCAATCGGTCCTATATTTCGGTCCTAGGTTCAAGCAATCCTTATAGAATCCGAAAATCTTAGCCATAACATACTCTACTCCTTTTCTTTATCCTCATTATTCCTATAATAGACCGACAGCTTTAAGTTCCTTTTCATCATTAGAGAGTGATGAAAACTTCTCAATCTTAAACGGCGTTTGGTAAGCTATGTCGTCGGTCTCATCCTTGAATCGCACTATTCCTAATGAGGGATCATAAGTCATCCCGATGTTTTCTATGAAAGGTTTTCCTAGAATAACGTGGGACAAGCTAGGAAACGTGAAACTACCTATATAAACGGGCAATCCCTTAACTCTACCGAGAAAATTGCAACTAACACTAGGATCATCGGGGTCTTGCCTAGTTGGAATAGGCTTCTTCATTACCCAATTGTAGTAGGTGCTAGTCATTATGTTGATTGGGGACTTGCGATCAATGTAGGCCTTTGCCACGAAAAGGTGTCCTATGCAACATGGTATGTTAAGATTCCAAGGGTTCCCAAACTTGATTCTAGGGCTTTTCCTAACATACATGTGACGGAGGTCACGTACTAAGTGAGGGTGGCGAGATAGCTCTTCTTCTCAGAGGAAACTTATTGAAATAGTCATTGTCTACTTCATCTACTTCCTCGGTTGTTTCATTTGTCTCACGTGTATGGTCCTTTTCGTCATTTTTCTATTAGGTTTCACTAAGGCGATGGTATTGACGAATTGAACATGCTTAGCTAACTTACTTGGGTCCTTAATCTCTACACCGGAAGGCTCGGAGTTGAGATAGCATTAACCTTCCTATCACTATTGGTCATGGCTTTCAAAAGGTTGTCTATCTTCCTATCCATTTCGACTTGTTGGTTAAAAGCGGTCCGAGAGTTTAGCTATTTGGGCTTCTTGGGATGCAACTAGGTTTTGCAACATCCCTCGATGTTTTGTTGGCTTGAGGTGGGGCCACGAAAAATCATTGGAAGTGAATTCTTGGTTTGTCCCCAATAGAAGTCGGCTTACCTTCCATGCTTCTGGGTTCATTGAAATTCCAAGGTCCGGTGTTGTAGGAATCTTCATCCTGTTCCATTAATATGCGAGGATGCGTAGTCAACGGAAGCATGTTCGGGGATCGGTGCAAGTGCTGTGTTTTGAGGATCATAAACGGCTCACACGAAGAAGAAACTTTGTTCACATGGCTCAAGACTTAGGGTTTTCGAGGAACTCATTAGGAATTTAACTTGATCTTCAAGTTCGATCATCCTATGGTCGGAAGATTGTGAGTCAATGGGAGGCAAGGAGATTGCCTTAACGGTTTTGGGCAACTCACGGGGCCATTCCAACTTTCGTTGTCATAGAGCAAGGTCCTCTATTATTCCCCATGATTCTTCCGCGAGATCACTAAGTTTTCCACCAGCCGCTTGGTCAATGGATCGCTTGGTGGGGAAGTTGACATGATCATAAAAGATTTGGACTTGGAGCCAAAGATCAATGCCGTGATGAGGGACTTTATGAAGTAAGTCCTTGAATCGAGTCTATGCTTCGTAGAGAGATTCACCTTGACATTGTTTGTTGGATCGATGTAATCTAACCAAACTAACTTAAATAGCTTGTTAAGGTTTAATAACCTCGGATAAATCCTAAGTTATTAACAAAGAAACACTGAGCAAACTCTATTAAGTATGCGGAATTTACTTAACAAAGCTAAGAAGAATAACTTTAACTTAGAACGATTTTATTAATAACTCTAACTCGCTTATTATGCATCTTTAACAACTCTAATAATATCGAACTTCTCTCTAAAACTCTAATAAAATCACGTACATCTTATGCCAATCTAGGATCCTTTTATAGACTCAAGGATACCTAGTCGGTTTACAATTGTATCCTTGTACGTCAAGTAATCTAACATATAATATTCTAGAATTACAAGACTTTCTATAAACGAATAAAGCAGTTCTTTGATCTTGCAAGATTTTGACTTCATATGCAAGATTTTTGACTTTATCATTTAGCAAGATTTTGATTAATCTTCAAGACTTTTACCTGCTCAAAGACTTTCATATCCCAACAATCCTCCCTAACTTGAATTCTACTTGTTTGACTTCAAGTTCCTTTGTGAATTTATCTTTATCGCCTTCATCTTTAAGGATGATTGTGTCTTTGTCTTTGGATTGTATCTTTGTAGTTTCGTGCATAGTCAAAGTATCTTTAGAAATATTCTTTACAAAGATCATCCAAAGAAGCTCCATCTTTTCAAAGAACACAAAGAACATATGACAATTTGTACATTAATTCGCTTTAAGTTGCAAACTATTCTCATCACTTCCGGTGTGTTAACTCCTGAAAGGTGAATCATTGAAAATTTAATGGATTTAGATCTCTTTACCAAAGCCATTAACTCTGAGTAGCCAAATGTTTTGGTGTGTAAGACCATGGTACACTTGATAACCATATGATTTTTAGCAAATCATCGCCTATCAACAGATTTGTTTTGTCTTTACCAAAAGTTGTACCCTTACGGACTAGTTAGTTCTTTCATCATGGTGAACTAATTACCATATAATGGTTTTTCTATAGCCTTTACCACAAGCCATTTTCTTGTGGGCTAGCCAACTCTTCACACATCGATATGGTGAGTTAATTACCATCCAACTTATTAGCAAGTTGTCAACTAAAATGGATTTGATATATCTTTACGAGCCGTTTGCTCATGGATTAGTCAATCCTTTTGTAACCATGGTGGATTGATAACCTATTGATATTATCATCTCAAAACCATTTATTCAACCTTTGTTTCGTAATATTGTTACTTAACAAAAGTTTTCTTCTAAAATCACTTAATCGGTTAAAAGTCGCAAGCGATACTTTGATTAAAGTACTGTTTGATCGCCAGCACTTTGAATAAAGTACCGATTTATCAAAAATAATTTATTCAAATAAGTCTCATACCGCTTATTCGTTATCATCGACAATAGTAGTCCAGTTGATAAACAAATTGATGACAATACAAGCAATTTCATTGTCTTCTTCAACTTCCATTCCATGCTCTAGCATCCTCCTCATAAGATCTCTCAGAAGAGGATATCTTCTATCTCGCAAACATGTGAATCATTGTACCATTTTCCACTCTAGAACATGAACTCCAGTTCTTCAAAGAATCTCCAAAGAACAACTTCCCGCCTCTTGATTCTTCCAAATTTCATCATCGCTCGTTCTTCGCTTTCCATGTAGTTGTGAGATCTCCATGTAAACTAAACCAATTCCTTTTGATGGATGATGTTCAAAATAATCTTTCACCACATGATATAAATAGAATAGATCCACTCTATCTATAATATGCAATAAATCCCATAGCTCTGTTGAACACTCAAACTTTCATCTTCTCTATGAAACATCGATAGCTTCCATCTTTAGATTCCACAACTTCAAAAGTAGTAATCGAGATCTGTTCATCTTCATGTCAACATCTTCTCGGAATATTCAAAATCTACTATTACGAGATAATTTCTTAATTCATCCCTAGTTTCGCATCTTAACTCAACTTTTTCTTTCTTTGAAAACTCAGATATCTTCAACTTCGCTTTTCCTTTTTCTTTTAAACTTTTCTTTCTTTCGCTTGGTCCAAGTAGCTTCATCTTTATAATATTTGATACTTGCAACATTCTTCTTATAAGCTTCGTCTCAAAGATCATATAATCTTTTCATATCAACATGCTTCACACGCAATCCTTTATATCCTCGACTTTTCAAATAAGCCATCATTGCATTCCTTTCTTAAGCAAGATTTGGTTTCTAGGCATAAAAGAAACAGAATGTGACTCTAATTGTTCACTTGCTTCAAAGATTCAATTCCTCTTGCAACTTCTTAGTCGCTTTATTCTTAGCTTCTTGACTTCCTTATCTTCTCTATCTTTAGCATTTAATTCCTCTTGAATTTTTCTAGTCGCTTGTTCATTTAAAGCATCTTGAGCACCTTATCCGTGCTAAAGTTGGTTTCTTCTTCTTTACTTCTACTAAAACACCTTTTCCTTTATCCTTAGGATCAATAGCGAGTTGAGAAACTCTTGATTGTTCCTCTTCTTGCACTCGAATCGTAATAACCCTGGCTTTGATAAATCATGCAATATAGTTGCAATAAGTTCATCATCACTTGCGCTTCTTATGTGTTTGGGTATATCGCCTTCTTCCGGTATAGCGCTTGTCGAGGACCGACTTCTTCTTCTAACACGATGGTTGAAGGACCACCACCCGACTTCCTCTTCAAAGTCTAATACTTTTGGTGTAACCAATTCTTGTCTGTGAGTTTCAAAGAAAGCAAGATTTTGTTGTTCAAGACCTTGATCTTCATACCTTTCTCCTTCAAGACTTTCAATGATAACATGCTCTTGGTACCTTGAGGTTCTTTCTCCTTAACATCTTATTTCAAATTATTTTCTTCTAAATTCCTCCCCAATTTGACAGAAGATTGTTTGTGAATCTTTTTGCCTTTGTTTTTCTTCTTAAATTGCCTTCGGTGCTTGTGTTCTTTCTTAACCCATAAGCGATAACATTTGATAAAAGGTGTAACAAAATTCTTTAACCTTTTATACTTGAGCATCAACCTCTTAATCTGTTTTGCTTGAGCCTCAGTAGTCTTTTTCAACTTGACTAACTCCCTTGTCAAAACATAATTATCCAATGTTAAACCTTCAAAGCGATATAGTATGCGAATCATCTCCTTGAATTGAGAATGGTCCTCGATTGAGAATCGAATGATTGTTGTGGAGATGGAGAAGGTGAACTCGCAACATCTTCTTGAATTTCAAGATTGGGAAACAAGACTTGAGATGCAATACCTTCTTGAGATGCAAGACTTTGAGAATCAAGATTGCAGATGCAAGATTTGCGGATGCAAGACTTGCAGGTGTAGTACCTTCACTTTCTTCATCATCTTCAGCATCAGCTCTAACGGCTTGAACAACTTCCATCATAGAAGTAGTTAAAGGAGTGTCTTGACCTCTGAATAAGTCACTTCTTCTTTCCATAAAGGTAAAAATCTTTGCTTGTTGTACTATAACAGGTAGTAAGTTTGTAGGCTTTGGTACATCAACAAGTTGTTTGTTGAGGAATACTTGAACAAACCTTGGATACATTAACCATTTTGATCCATGAGTGATGTGGGAAAGCATGCCATCTAGAATAAGCCTTGAAAAATTGAAAACACGATCTGTAGCCAATCCCACCATAGCAGATGCTATGTTTGATCCAAATTGCTCCCATGAAGTACTTTTAGCACTAATACAAAGAAGCAACACATGCACTGAAAACTTCCATTGAGGACAAAATAGTTGTTTCCTGAATGTTTGTTCTGTTAAAGATCCTTCATAACCAATGTGCCCAAAAGTATCCCAAACTAACTGCTTATCAAAACGAATAGCCCCTTCTTCATCATTAAACAATAAGTCTTCTCGAATAAGTCTTCTCGAATATTGTGCTTTGAAACAGTAGGACGATTCGCCATGGTTGAGTATGTAAGCACAATTTAGAGATATAATCGAATAATAAAGAGATGGTGAGAGAAATATGGAAAAGATATGAGAATATCAAGATGAGAGGAAAATCGAGAGTAGTTATTTATAGGTGAGATTTGAAAATCACAACCCATAATAACAAAGTTACCGTTAGTAGAATTACCCCTCAATATTACCGTTGAACAATACTTTAATAAGACAACAAGATTTTCCACGTGTGCAACACTTTCCCAAGCAAGACTTTCCAAGCAAGATTTCATAAAAAACAATACTTTTCCAAATTCCTCTGTATAAGCTAAGTATACATAAATATCCTCCTCAAACAATGCACAGACTATACTAATACTAAATAGTCCTCCCTTAAATGTATCTCAAGAGTTAATCATGCCAATGCTCACCACCAAGTGATTGAATCTTGAAACATCAAAACCTTTGGTGAGTAAGTCACTACATTATCATTCGTGTGAACCTTGACCACATTTATGAGTCTCGTGCTCATAACAATCTCTCGATAAAGTGATGCCTAATCGAATGTGCTTGGTCTTGGAATGATAGACCGATTCTTCACAATACGATAGTACTCTCATTATCAATATTGATAGGAGTATTCTTGAAGTTGAACCCATAATCCAAGAGTTGATTTTGCATCCACGTAACTTGGCCACAACAACTTGCGCAGACTACATATTCACTTGAGATGATGTTGCCGCAATTGTTTGCTTTTACACCGCCATGAAACTAATCTTCTTCCAAGATATTGTCATCCTCCGCTTGTTGATCTTCTATCATAATTATCACCGCATAATCACTATCTCGAAAAAGCCTCCAAGTAAAAGGTGAATCCACAGGATACCACAACCCTAACTTAGGTTGTTGTTTCAAATAACAAAAATTCTCTTCACTTTGCATTCATATGAGAAATCTTTGGTGAGACTTGATATCTTGCACATAAACAAACTGCAAACATGATATCGTGCCTAGATGCGAAGATACATAAGACACCCAATCATTGATCCAGATAACTTGACTTCAATCGGTGTCCATCTTCATCCTTGCCCAATGAGTTAATTGATTTAATAGGTGTAGTAATGTACTTCATATCATCAAAATTGAACTTAAGTATGTCGATACATACTTGTCTTGACTTATGAAAATTCCTTCCTTTGACCGCTTAACTCAAGTCCCAAAAGAAATTTAACTCACCCATTGAACTCATTTGAAATTCTTTACGCATCACCGCTCAAACTCCTTAACCATAGACCTGTTTGATAGCTCCAAAGATGATATCATCAACATAGACTTGAACTAACATGATATCCTTCTTGTCCCTTTGATGAACAAAGTCTTGTCAATAGCTCCCTCCTGTAACCATGTTGTAATAAGAATGTGGAGAGCCTATCATACCAAGCTCTAGGTGCTGATGAAGGCCATAAAGAGCCTTAACCACCTTGTAGACCTTGTTAGGATGTTTAGGATCTTCAAAACCGTGAGGTTGTTTTACATAAACTTCTTCCATTATAGTGCCATAGAAAGGCACTCTTGACATCCATCCGTAAACTTGAAATCCCATATATGAAGCAAATGCAAGAAATATTCGAATAGCTTCAATCCTTGCTACAGAGCAAATACTTCATCATAATCGACTCCTTTATCTTGTCTGTAGCCTTGAGCTACTAACCTTGCCTTGTTCTTGATGACATTACCTCTTTCATCTCTCTTGACTCGAAAACCCATCCGGTACCAATAACTTTCTTCCCATCCGAAGATCACATAATACCCAAACTTCTTGAAGTTTGAATTGTAGCAGCTTCTTCTTGCATAGCTTCAACCCAACTTTCTTTTGTCAATGCTTGAGCAATATTCTTGGGTTCCTCTTGAGAAATAAAACAAGTAAATGTACATGTTTGATGGTCCTTATGATTCACTGCTCGCTTTGTAGACAAAGCTAAGTAAAGCATTATGAGGTTTAGTAAAACTCTTGGCTTTGTGTCTTGTCATCACTCCAGTAGAAGGACCAATGATTTGATCAAGAGGATGATTCTTATGAATCCTTAAGATTGGAGACCTGGAACGCCATACGCATCATCCAAGTTAGTATAATCAAGACCTTCATTGAATATGAGAAAATACCTTCATCTCGCAAACTCATCATCGCTTTCCTCTAATCCGTGCATGGTAGGATCATCCAAATCATCTAAAGTATTGTCAATCGGTGCAGAAGATTTTGGTCGAAGCATCGCCCAAAGTAATCGTAAGAGTATTCTCAGAAGATTAGTCTTTTCTTTGCTTCTTCATAAGCTCTTCTTTGTTCATCGGTGTAAGAATGTGCTAAAACATCTTGAAGAAGCATCCGATTAAGTTCCTTCGAATAGATCGATCCTCAACAGATAATGAGGATTTTGGTTCATCAAGATTTTCTTTGGTGCATCAAGATTTTGCTTTGGAACTTCAAGATTTTGCTTTGGTAGTTCATCGTGAACAAAGATCGTGTCTAATGTGAACTCCATGAACAACATACCGTGAGTCTTCCATCATGTATAGGTTGATTTTCTTCTCTAACAGTACATAGTTCATAGAAGGAGTTAGAACTTCAAGATCAAACATCCAATCAGACCTTTACCCTTCCGATTGTCTTGATCTTCTAAAACTCAACATGAAGACAATCTTGAATCTTCTTAGTGACTCTATTATACACTCTAAATCCCTTTATCACAGGTACAATAACCCAATAAATATCCTTCTTCCGACTTGCCATCAAACTTTCCTGCATTATCAATTGTGTTTAAAATAGTGAGAGGCATCCAAAAGGCTTCATAAAACGAATGTTGGGTTTGTTGCCCATCAAGAACTCATAAGGTGTCTTCATCTGTGGTTTTGTGACCGATACTCATAAGTACATAGCAAGCATTACTTACGACTTCACCCGCATGAATAGGTAGTTGTGAATCTGCAAGCATAGTTCGGCCGCTCAATCAAAGTCCTATTCTTCCTCTCGCAACACCATTCTCATTGTGGTGTTCTTGCACATCGAACTCCTCTTGATTCCTTTGTTAGCACAAAATTCATCCATAAGCTTGTTCTTGAATTCGCCCATTGTCACATCTAATACCTCCGACCTTGAGTCTCAATTGGTTTTCCAGTGCTATTATTAATGTATGAATAGCATCAAAAGTATCATCTTTAAATCCCAAGAAAAATACCCAACCGAATCTATCGCAATCATCTCAGAACAACCAAGCAAGATTTTTCTTGTTTAAACTTGCCACGTAAACAGTCCAAACAAATCCATATGTAATACTCCAAAGGTTCTCTAATTGTCATCTCCTCAAGCTTCTTGCATGAAGCTTTGTGTTGTTTACCCTTCTTACACGTCAAACAGAGTGATCATTCTTGTAAGTCTTTGAAGGTAAACCTCTAACTAAATTGCCTTTGACCAGTTTGTTGATATTCTTGAAATTTACATGGCCCAATCTTCTATGCCACTGATGTGCTTCTTCATTTGTTGCTTTTACCACTAAACATGTGGCTCTTCCATAAGAGTGAAGACTTTTCATGTCCAGACTATACACATCATTGGTTTTTGGTACTCTAAGTACTACCAAGTTATCTTCGACAGGCTTAAATTCAGAGGAAAGAATGAGACATTCTGTGTCAGTGAATAACACAGGATGCTTTTTATCACAGATTTGAGAGACTGGCAATAAGTTGAACTTCACTCCTTCACATATCTAACATTCTCAAAATCTATACCGCTTTGATAGTTCCTTTCCCAAGAATTCTTCCTCCATTGGGATCATTCCCAAATGCAACTCTTCCTCCACTAATGGATCTAAAATCGATGTAATATCCTTGTCTCCGTCATACTTCCGAACAACCACTATCTACAATCAAATGATCTTTAAGCTCCTCATCCGGGTTGCCTCGCACAACGATTTAGAGAGTTGTTTTTAGGAACCCAAGCCACATCGACTTGGTTCCTTGTGGAGTTACAAACTCAAATTCTTTGAGTATGTAATTTCCACCGCTTTTCAAAACATGGTCCAGATTATCTTTTGATTTTTAGCATGTGGATTTTCAAAACTTTCGGATTTTCAACGTAACTCTTTTGCAAATTCATTCTCTTTTCTTGTATTATGAAAACATCTCGATTCACTTTTTGTTGAAAGTATTGTTTGTCCCTCAGCAGATTTCTCTCTTAACCCATTCGCTTTAACACTTGGTTCCCGTGATCTAGATCCCTATGTGAATTGTAGTACCTTCTAGGTTGATAGTAATGAGATCTCCTAGGATTCCTACTCCAAGTGATATTCTCAAGACCTTGAGTTTGACCGAGCAAGACTTTGAGAAGGTACCGCTTGTGAATGTAACCGGTGGTTTAGAAAAGGTCTTCTCCAGTGGGATACCTATGATCCGATGAGAAGTTACCGTGATTGACCCTATTAAAATTATTCCAAACCGGTTTGTTCTCTCTAGGTTTCGGTTGGCGCACCTATTCTTTGGAAGTTTCCTAAGGTATTCGAGTGATGTTCACAATCCTTGATTAAATGAGTAGGACTAAAACACACAAAACACGCTTTTCACCCATACTCCCAAAATGACTTCTTCTATGTCTATGACCAAAACTATTGTGCCTTCTAGGTGAATGATTAAACTGCTTTGACCAAAATTATCCCAAAAGGTTTAGCAAGACTGCTTTGAAAAGGTTTTCCGAAGGTATCGCTTGTGGAGCAAGACTTTGAGTAGAAGGTACCGCTTGACTTTGAAATTTTGTTTCAACAGCTTTTTTAGGTTTTAGACCTAGATTGACCAATAAGCTTCTTCCTAAACTCTAGACTGCTACACCAAAACGTGAAACATCGTGTCTTATGGGTTGATGACTACCAACCGGATGTGGAACAAAGATGATAACCTCTGTCTTTCTTATACTCGGGAGGTGATTCACTAATTGAACCCTCATTACTAGATGTGTCTACATAATTAATGAGTTTATCATCACTAGTGGTTACATCCTCAAAATCACCTTCATCCTTATCACTAGATGTGTTTTCTTCATGTTATCAAAATCCATACCAAAACCTAATCCAGTTCTAATATATGCTCTTCTTTGTTTTTGAACATAAGTAACATGTGATGCACTGCATTCTTTCCAGGCATCAAACTTTGCTAACAAATCATCTCTCCTTAGTGAGTTTCTCAATTTCAAGAATTTTACGCTTTAGTTTCCATTCACTTAGTTTTAACTGGTAATCCTTTGTTCATATTTTTCAGCCCAAGCCATTTCATTATTTTCATGTGTTAGTATTTTAGCTTCCATTGACTCTAAGGTTATTTGATAACCTGCTACCTCAGACCTAGCCTTAATACAGTTATCTCTTTCAAACATATAATTATTTAGCAGTTTTTGATAGAAATCATGACAACTTGAGCATACCTCATAGATAGGTGTTGAACTTGGTGAAGTAGCTACCATTGCAAGTAGGACAGGATCATCTTCACACTCCAAGCTCCAATCAAATCCTCCATACCCATCTCCAAATTCCCAAGCAGCATGATCAACTTCCTCATCAAAAACAGTGCTCCAGTCCAATTCTTCTACCAAATCTTCAACTGCTTCTTCCACTGCTACCATTCAACTCCACTCAACTTCTGACAAATTCTCTTGAGCAACCAAAGCCTTTGTTTCAAGAATAGGGATTTCTTTTAGCTCCACTTTGGTTTCTCAATCATCCTGCTTGCTTGATACTTAGCAAACCTCGCACTCCTTGCAAAGTGTCCATCTTTTGACAATTGAAGCATTCAATTTTGATTTGTCAAAAGTTATCCTGCTTTGGTTTGAAATCAATGCTCTTCCGGTTTTCTTCATGTACTTCTTGATCCTTGCAATGATCAAAGCAACTTGCCACCGATATCAATATCTTCTAAAGCATCCTCGTCAATGCGGGAGATCTTCTTCATAAACCATGTGTAAACTAGCTTGTCGAGCAAAGAAGGAGCACACAACTTCATCCGAGTGCATAGTAGTAGGTGTTGGGGTTTCTTGAGCATAGGTGGGAGCAAGATACGAGACAAGATTTGAGTCACAAGATTTGAGTTGGAGAAGCAAGATTTTGGTGAAGCATCGCCTCTTTCGTATGATAGAAAAGCAACACCGTGAGACTTAGAACTTGGTTGACCATTCATCTCATGCTCATATACCTTCGATGATTATAGAGATCATCAAAATCCATGACATCTAAACTGGTTGACCTCTAATCATTGTAGCTATAACATGCCATGTGGATGGCAAACTCCTTAGAAACTTCGATTAGCATCTTTAACTCAAACTTCTCGCCGGTATAACTCCAACATATTGAGAAGATTTTGAAACCTATCATATGCAAAGATCAAGACTCTCTTTCACCTCAAAGGAAAGTTTCAAACTGCTGTTTCAAGAGATTACAAGCATCTTCTTAGAAGCTTCATTCCTCCAACTGGTCTTGAGAGCGACCCAGAGTCGCTTAGCATCTTTAGCATCATGGAACTTGAGAAGATGACCATCTGGAATGGTAGACAAGAGAATATTGAGTGCCTTCTCTTGATTCCTTAAGTTGTTCCGGTAAGACCGCTTTAGGTGCTTTAGGTTGTCCAGAATATCTACGTGTTCGAACTACTTCATTACTATTGACAATTACATTCCATAGAGCATGGTCTCAGAATGGCAATGTATCGCCTCATCTTTATACACCATAGGTCGATTCGCCTTCTTGATGATAGGAATCCTCATTGAGGTGATGGAAGGTGGTGGAATGTAATCATCGACATCTTTAGGTTTTGTGGTAGGTTTTAGGGTTTCTTCTTAGTCGAGTTTCCACACAAGCTCGATACCACTTGTTGGATCGATGTACTCTAACCAAACTAACTTAAATAGCTTGTTAAGGTTTAATAACCTCGGATAAATCCTAAGTTATTAACAAAGAAACACCGAGAAAACTCTATTAAGTATGCGTAATTTACTTAACAAAGCTAAGAAGAATAACTTTAACTTAGAACGATTTTATTAATAACTCTAACTCGCTTATTATGCGGATCTTTAACAACTCTAATAATATCGAACTTCTCTAAAACTCTAATAAAATCACGTACATCTTATGCCAATCTAGGGATCCTTTTATAGACTCAAGGATACCCTAGTCGGTTTACATTGTATCCTTGTACGTCAAGTAATCTAACATATAATATTCTAGAATTACAAGACTTTCTATAAACGAATAAAACAGTTCTTTGATCTTGCAAGATTTTGACTTCATATGCGATACTTTGACTTTATCATTTAGCAAGATTTTGATTAATCTTCAAGATTTTTATCGTTTCAAAGACTTTCATATCCCAACATTGTTGGAACATCAAGATGTCATTTCTAAGCTTAGTGGTTCTCCTCGGTGCGAAAAATTGAGCAAGGAAACGAGAGGTGAGATCATCCTAACTTGAGATGGATTCGGCGGGAAGTCGCTCAAGCCAATTACTAGCTTGGTCCCGTAGAGAGAATTGGAAGAGACGCAGGCGCGTGGTCTCCCGAGTAGTAGCATCAAGGTCAATGGAATTGACAATTTTGAGGAAATCCTCGATGTTGATTTGGATATTCGAACGAAGTCCATGGAATGCACATCCGCTTTTGCACCAACCGGATGGTGTCGGATCGCAGGCCATAGTTTGGGCTTGGCCGGAAGCTCAATGGTGTTCCTATAGCCTAGGTGGCTTGGTCTCGAGTATTCACCAAGAGTACGGGCTCTTGGCGGGTCAATTGGTGGTGGGTTGATGAATGGTGGGTGGTTATCACCTTCCATGATGAAAAGTGATGGGAATACGAACAAAGGTCACGAAGAAGGGGATAGACTACGAGAAAGCTAAAAATGATAAAAATTTACTTGGTAGGAATCACAAAGGAAACCTAAACGAGGTGGACTACTAACTAGCTATTCTATTCCCGCAATGGCGCCAAAACTTGGTAACGCCACACGCCGCTCGGGGTCAAAGGAACTTCCTTTTCTTCGAAAAAGTTTTATAACACCCCAGGCGATGAACCTAATCGTTGTAGTGTAGTATTAGGGTAAGCCACGGTATTGATATCGCTCTCTGGGGAATAGGAATGCTAGTGAGAAGTTACTACGCTAAGGTTAGGGTTGAGGAAGATTATTTTTATCTTTTATGTTTTTTTAGGAAATGGAAAGGTACAAATCTCGGGTTTGGATTTGGGGTTGGTATTGCTACCGCTTACGCTTACTTATCTAATTATCTAATCTAAGGTGTATGTAGTCTATGTCTAATTATTGTGTGCTCGTATGATAGTTTAAAGATGTGTTTACTTAGGTTTTACTACTCCTTAATTATCTCCTATTGGTGGTTGAATTGTCACGCCCTTATTCTTAATTTCGTTGTGTGTCTAAAGTTGTAGGGTATGCGTTATCCCTAACTCTTTGAAGTTACCAAAAGGTCTCGCCTACAAAATACCACTAGGGATCATAAACTCTAACTCTAAGGCCTCTTTGGATAGTTTAGCTTACAACCGCTCAAGGTGCTATAACCTAAGGTTCACAAAGATTAATCAAGCATTAAGTACACAACGAATGATCTATCACATTACTAGATCATTACCAACTAAGATAAGAGACAACCAATCAATATTCAATAATTAAGTTTCATATTCCCTAAGCAAACACACAAATAAATTAGCCGGACATGGAGAACATGCAAGCATACACACAAATAATCAAAGACATAATTGAATTAATGAAGTAAAATACTTATCTTGATGTAAGATAGGGTTTGGAACCCTAAAATATTGTACAAGACAGCCTTGGTTCGGTTTAGGTTTTTACTCCAAAAGACTACACACTAATACTGAAAAATTCGGATTCTATATATAAGATTACATATGCGACGGCGTCACCTTATGTTGTGTGACGCCGTCGGGTCGCCGTCATTAGGGTTTCGTCTTGGCCACGTTAGTCTTGCGACGGCGTCATCTTGTGCTTGTGACGCCGTCCTCTTCTCCGACGCCGTCTCGATTGAATCTAGGCCGTCCCGAGTTGAGACGGTCTACTCTTTTATAACTTGATGTCGCTACTTGAAAATAAGAGTTTTGGCTTCGTCCCGTCACAAAATCCTCCGACGGCGTCGCAATTAAGCAAAGGACGCCTGTTACCTTTGTGTTTTCGTGAATGGAGTGTCTCGATTCTTGACTTTGGCCATTTTCTTCAGATAATCGCGCCTTTTCGTCCAAATAAGTGCCATTATAGCAATTTGCCTTCAAGAGACCTAAAAAGTGAAAATGAACGATATTAAGTAATAACGGATACAAAAGTGATCAAATAAGGGCTTAAACGACCCCTCAAAAAGGTACATTTTAAAACCTTATCAGCATCCAGTGGGTAAAGACCCGTCCTTCCTCCACGGTGTTACACTAAACTAAACTACGCTAATAACTAACTAATTAACTACTGAATAACTTAAATAACAATATGTCTACGAGCTAACTTATGCTAGATTATATTTGGGGTGACCGACTCTTCACTATGAAATTTCTAATTCCTAACAGACTTTAAAAAGAAGAAACTTTTTCTTTAGACTTCGACAATGAGCCAAGACCTCATTTAAAATAAAAGGGCCATCTAGGTTGAACCTCCTTTTTATGAACACTGATTGAACGGGATTAACACAATCTCCAATAATATTATCGAGACGATTTGCTAAAAGCTACCAATAATTTTATATTGGCATCCTATAAGGCTTATAGGACTAAAATCGAAACAAGCTTTGCATTATGGGATTTCGAATTAAGGCAATGAAAGAAGGATTACAACCTTTAGGAATTACATGCGGTAGCAAACTCTTGAACAAACGAACCACGCCCCTTCAATAATATCCCAAAAGTAGTAAAGAACCGAAGGTAAAACCATCGTGCCCGGGGCTCGATCTCCACCACAATCCCAAACAGCCCTTTTGATATCATCATGGGAAAAAGGAAGCTCCAAATAGTCACTTTGAGTTTGCGAAATCATTTTGAAAACCAACGAATCAATATCAAGCGGCAAGCTGTTGTGACTCTTTACCAAATATAATATTTTTTACTAAATTTTAAAGTTATGGACGTTCTTTGTAGGAAAAAAAATCCTTAAAATTATTTCAAAGAGCGTTATCAAAAGTGATAGGTAATTGAATGGACTATATGTGTAATTTTTGTTACACCAAACAATAAAAGTTTAATATAAGTATTGTTTCTGCAATCGCATTTAACAAAAGGATAAATTTTGCAAGTTGTTAAGGATTGTTTTCGAAATGTAATTAAATCGGAGATACTAACATATATATAGAACATTTAGTGGGATGGCTAGCCACAGTAATTTGTTTTGCTACAGTGGAAAGCAGACACAATAAAATAGTGAAATGTAAACAGCTTGCCTAGGTTGTCACGTAAACACCGGACTTGACCAACCCGGTGATAAATTAGGGGAATAATTATACATTACACTAATGAGGGTGACAAGGCAATAAGTTACATAATTCAACTAGGGAGTAATGCATGATTAAGTGGGCACGTTTTTTTGCCTATACGAGTTTTCACCAATTTACTTTTCTTGTTATTAGATTAGATTTAGTTTATTTAGTTTATTTATTAGTTTTAAACCAAACTCTTCAAAACCTGATATTTTACTTGCTTTCATATCAAATATAAAAGACTAAAAATGATCTTCTCTCAACTTTTTGACTTAATTCGACATACACTTCGAGCCTACCCCACTATTCTCCTAAAGAATGATCAATATCTCGTATCTTACCTATACTACACCACAACGGTTAGGTACTCTACCTAGGAGGATTGTAAAAATTCTTGTATACAATATTTGCATTATTAGGTGTGAACACTTCTATCCTAGAGAAAAATGTGTATGAGAGAGAGGGGGGGGGGGAAGTCTCACAAGATTATATCCATTGACACACACCTTATTAGCCATAAGGTAGGGGTATTTATACCCTTACAACCAAACGTTGAGAGACCTCTTTGTGGAAAACTAGAAGGGGGTTGAATAGTTTTACCAATTAAAACTTCGTTTTAAAACATTTAGATCAACTTATGTCAATCTATTTAGATGTGTATGTTTGACGTTGATAGATAGAAATATAAAAGTGTAATGAAAGATAAAGAGTAAGAAGCACATAACCACGACACGAGTACTTATAGTGGTTCGGCTACAAGGACACCTTCCTTGCCCTACTCCACTCTCCGAGTCACCTACTCGAGATTTCGTAATCACTACACGACACCAACTCCTTATGGCGGAGAAGCCTTCACAACGTCGCCTACTCTTTTTTCGGTACTAGGCTAACCACCGGGTTCTTTCACACCAAGGTGAACCACACCTACCACAATGTCGCCTACCCTTTATCCGGTACTAGGCTAAGTAACGAGTTCCATTACAATGGAGGAACTACTACCCAACACTACACAACACCTAATCCCAAAGGAGACCTACTCCTTATTACAACACCATCAAGGATATTAACATCCTTGGAAACAAACTATTACTATATGTATAACGATGCACCTCATCGATTATACGACCTTGGCATTCTTCACTAATGCCACTTGATTTGATTTCTAAGCATCCTTCACTAATGCCCTTGACACAACGCTTGGCACCTTTTACTAATGCCTTCGTCTTGACACCTTTAGCATTCTTCATTAATGCTCTTGACACGAACGTTAAGCATCTTTCACTAATACTTTCGTCTTGACTCTTTCGACATCCTTCACTAATGCCTTCGACACAACACTTCTATAGAGGAAGAAAGAACTATCAACAAGAGAACCTCAGTAATCTTGATGATGACGAAGCATGGCAACTCATGGACTTGAGCTTGCTCGACTTCAAGAAGTGGTGATCTCGCCTTTAAGAGGAACCTAGAGAATCACACAAAAACAAAACTACATACATAGATCACTTGGATCTGGGGTTAGGGAGTTTTTAACTCAAGGAGAAAGTATGTGAGAAAGGGTTAAGCAACAATGAAGAAATGGCTCACTATTTATAGAGAGAAAATACTCATCGCTCCTCGATCCCACGGATCCTCCCTTAAGGATCCGTCTAGTGTAAAACTAAGGATCCGTGAGACGCCCTCTTTGCCCATGGGTATTTTGGTTATGGGTCATGGGTTGATCCATGGGTCTTTTATTAGATACAATGTATCTAATGAGTGCAATGCACCTAGTCAAATAGGTATGGGTCAATACCATGGGTTATGGATATATTCCATGGGTTGTAGTTTTTACCCATTTTATAATACATACTAGGTATGTATATATTTTGCCCAATATGTAAAAACTAGTTGTTGTACATATGTATTACTAAATCATAAAATCACATATACTTGTTTTAGAGTTTTATGTGAAAACGTAAGTGTGTTAGAAAACTATTGGCTCAAACTATTTACGTATTTTATTTGTTTCGTTAAAATGATTTTACGTTTGTTATCGACAAAACATTAGAAGATCGTAAAATATAAATAAACGTTTTTACGGCTTATTTGTATTAACAATCTCCCCCTTTTTGTTGATGACAAAACATATAATTATTTTAAGTAAAAACTAAAATTCGTAAAAGTTCGACTTGGAGTTTTTACTCTCTTCTCCCCCTTTTTTTCGAAACAAAAAGAGCGTCGAAAAGAAGCTAACACAATGTTTTTTAAGAAAAACATGTAAAAGAGAAAAAGAATGTAAAGAGAGCAAGTGACGGGAATGGTTCTTGTCTTAACTCCCCCTTGACGAGTCCATCCTTTTGTGAGGGCGTCAAGTAAATATAAACTAATAAGCTAATGAATTCCAATTTTGTTTGCAAATGGTTTCGTCCTTGTGACGAAAATGCTCCCCCTTGAAGATTACAACTTTGCAATGGGGTGTCATGAAGTGTAATCCAAATAAGGATTATGTTGTAAATTGTTTTGCAATGTATGGTTTGACACAAAGCTCCCTCTAGCTTAGGGTGTCAACAGTATTCATTTGTATTTTGAAAATCTACAAATTAAAGGTTAGAAAACAAGAGTATAGTGCATAATTTCCTGCAAATAAGACTCAAGTTAGTAGAAAATTGTTCTTCTGTACCACGGATCCCACGGTTCCCTCCTTTGTGGGATCCGTCTAGGCAATTTCTAGGGATCCGTCTGTCTGATGACAGATTTGCAGAAATGGTGAAATACCAAACAATGCTAAATATGAAAGTGAGATATGTATACAAACAACAAACATATACTCAAAGTAATATGGCAAATAAGTTATCATTCAATAAAACAAAGAGATAACCAAAAGATCTCTAAAAACTAAGAGAATGATTTAGCCATGCAATACATATTCCACTTAATACTAATGAGTGACCTAAACTTAAGAAACAACCACGTGCTTTAAGGATGATCAAGCATGAAATGGGATTTCTAAACGTTCTAAGTTGAGCTTGAGACTAGGACACTTTTTTAGGCTCATGGTTGTTTAGGTTTGTTGACCTTTTCAAACGCTCGAGAGGTGATAAACATGAAATGTTGCTCTTCACGTAGTTCATGTATCAACCTTTCAACATGTTGACAATGATAGCAATCCTTGTCATGGTTTTGAAGAGATGGTGGTAAAAGTTGAGCTTCTTGAAGCGGAGGTTCAAGAGAAGTGGGTTGAGGATCCTCAAATAAAGGAGGAATTGATGGAGGCTTATAAAGTGGTGGCTCAACAAAGTTTGAGGATGGAGGTAGAGAAGTGTCAACTTTCATGTGGTCGGGTGGTTGACTTTGATGTCTCCTCATAATCCAAAATGGACCATTGGAGGGAAATGGAGAAATTGACATTGGTGCAAGTGTTGATCCAACACTTTGGTTTTGTTGTACAACCTTTTCTAGTGAATGTGTTGGTAATGGTGGAGGATGAGATGGCCTAGGGGGTAAGTCCTCTAAGTTGTGGGAATGTGGAGATAATTATGAGGTATTAAATGATGTGGCTCTAGGCACCAATGATGTTGGTTGGGTTGAAAAGGGTGTGTTTGGTTTAGTAGAGTTTGGTGATTATATCCTTGTGGGAACAATCCTCTTGGGAATTAGTTTGATTGGTTGATTTGGTGGAGGGGAAATTCTAGCATTTGTGGGTTTAACCGGAGATGATTCAGTTGAGGAAACTTCATGTATAACTCAAGCAAGTCTCTTGGGTGGTTCTTGGGTTGATGAGTTAGCACTAGGAGCTTTCCTCATGATGAAATGGTGTCCCTAATTGCTGAGAATTATGTTGTGTTTGATGACTAAGGGGTTCTAGAAAGATGACTTATAAAGAGAAGAAATTGGCAAGTGCATTTAAGACTTAAGCCACTAAGATTCTTAGGAATGTGATGATTAACATGCACAAGAGTCAAATTCAGAGTTTTACTTATCTAGGGACTCAATTAAGATGAGGTGGAGTGTTCAAGTTAGCAAGATGGGCTTGAAATGATTGTTTTAGCTAGAGTTGACATAATCTATCACCCGGATCCCATAGTTCCATCCTTTGAGGGATCCGTCTAGGCTAATCCTAGGGATCCGGCTCTCAGCAGCTATGAAAGGGTAAAAATGATGTTTCTAAGGTCTAAAACATATACCATCTTGAGTGTTTCAGTCCTCCTAAGTATCTTAAGTGAGGGTGTACTTGAATGATCAAGAGCAATGAGTGATATAGCTAATGATTGCCTTTTATGGAAGAAAAATGAGATTTTCTAACCACCAATGGATGTTCAAGGATGACACTAAGAATTTTGATGGTATCAAATTATAATAAATGATCCTAGAGATCAGATGTGAGTTTGAGATGAAGTTTAAAAAATCCTCAAAAATCAAAAGAATTGAAAAACTAATTTTTGACCCGTTTTGAGATAAGGATGGCTAGAAACAATTTCCTAAAATTGATCAATATATTCAACTGGGTGTTTTGAGGTGTGAAAAGCAATGTATGAGCGTTGAAGCGGAAATATGGTGAGTTTTGATGAGTTTGATAAATCAAATAGTACCTTGAACTAAATCCTAGGTGAACCATGGGTGAGTGTGAAGCTATCAAATTTTAGAGGAAGACTTAGTTGGTTCTAAAGTCTTATGTTTGTCTAGTGTGAGGTGATCTAGTGAGTTGTTTTGATGTAAAAAAATCTGTATAACTCATCTGCAGTCACGGATCCCACGGTTCCCTTAGGGAAGGGATCCGTCTAGACTAAAACAAGGGATCCGACACCTGCAGATCAGAACCCTTACAACAGCTAATGCAGATTATGCATCACGCAATATACACAAATATCAATTAATCTAAACATCAAGGTAAACATACTATTACATACGACATATCATAGATAATGGTAGTAACAATAATATCCAAGAAAACACAAACAACCGTGCTAAAACATAGTCATTTACACATGGATCAAATGTCTTAAAATAAGCATAGTCCTATAGTCTCTTTCATCAATCCTTTCTTTTCTTCTTTCCCGACTTTGTGACGGTAAGCTAGGTTTTGAATCATACCCCTCAATTGTTTGAATTTCGCGGTCTCGTTTGGAATAGTTGGAAGTTGTTGATAGTAATCAAAGGGTTCCAATTCGATGTTAGCTATGGGGTCTGCATCTTCTTCTTCTTCATCTTCTTCTACTTCACCATCCGAGGAATCCGAGAGTTCCATTGACCGTGACGTGATCGGAAAGGAAATGATCATCGTTGATAGGAGATGGTTGCAATGCACTAACATACTTACAAAGTCGTGTTAGGAGCATACCATATGGAAGTACCATGTTGGAAACTTTGAATACCCCGGCCATTCTCTTCACCATGTAATAGGCGAGATTAAATGGCTTTTGGTGGATGAGACAATAAATCATTTTCATGAGACATGCATTTGGATGATCCTTGTTACCAACTAGGCTAATGACGTTTTCTCTAAGGATTTCTTCCCATTTTCTAAAAATGGGGTGCATTTCAAAAAGTTCCATTTGAAAGGGATCACGGTGAATGAGCTTTTTGTTTTGGTTGAGACGGGATTAGACGGCTCTAATTTTGAAGATGGTGTCACGAACGGTTTCGGGTTCATCAAGAGGAGTATGATAGATTGGATTGGGATCAAGAGCAAAGGATTGAGTGGAAATTGCCCAATCTTGAGAGGACATACAAATTCTTTCACAAGGAATGCGAAGGATTTGAGCGAATATGTTGAGAGGTAGAGTGAAGTTTTGTTTATTGATGATGAAGGCGATTGAAATGCTATCATCGGTGTTTCGAATGATCCTAATGCTTTTATAAAATTCAAAGATGAAAACCGGGAAAATTTGTTCATCAATGTCAAGAAGACAATCAAAGTTGATTGCCGAGAAGACTTGACGAATGTCGGTATCTTCAAGGAAACATTCCTTGACTACACGACCTTCGTGAATACGTCGTTTTTCAAGTCTTTTGAAGACTTTGCGATCGGTTTTTGACAATCCTTCTTTCCGATAATAATGGGTGAGGTAATGGACGGTATCATGATGGTCTTGTTGAGTGGCTTTAGGCATGATTGGTCATAGAAACACAAATATTCCAATTAGGAAAAATTTGTTGAGGTTTATGGTTTTGATTTGTATTAACAATGTTGTGAACACAATGTAATCTTAGTTGAGTGCAAAGCCTTTTATTAATGATTAATTTTGAAAACCCTAATTAAATTAATTGATTAGAAATTGAGAAACCATAAACCCTAGGATGAGGATGATGAAAATTAGAACATGTTAGTGTAATTACTTACAATGGTGTTCTAGAGAGGAGTACTTGAGGATATGGAGTCCTATGAGGATGAAATCGCCTTGAGTCGCTTTTTTGTTTTGTGGGAGAGGGAAAATGATCAAGACTAGTTTTCAAAAGCGTATAGTCGTTTTTCATCCCACTGTTCCCCGGATCCCTTGTATTTGGGATCCGCTAGTACAACTGAGGATCCGCCATCGTGACGTAAAAAGGGTTGTTTGGCATTATTTTTGTAGTTGGCTATAAACTAGCTTATGGAATAAAATTAGTTTTGAGGTTTCAAATGAAAAGGTGTTTTTGTCGACGGGATTTGATAAGTTAGTTATCAAGGATCCATTTATGACGACGGCGTTAGTTTGACGAAATCAAGAGGAATATTATTCCCGATGATGAGTAAGTCGGGTGATTGGATCCGAACCGTCAAGTTATATCACACAAGCTAACCACTTGTGAATGGCCAACCGTAATAAACTTAAAACTGCTCAGAAACCAATGCAATGAAGATCAGAGGAATATAGTGGATTCCTAGGTCGTTAAGTCCCACGGAGACTCAATGGTGTTTCAAAACTTTCGGATGATAGAATGATCACTAAGGATAATGATCAAGAAGGATTTTGATGGATAATTATACCTAAAGAAAAAGTTTATAAATTACAATGACTTAAATACAAATTAAGAAAATTAAAAAGTTAAAATATATTAAATAAACTCTATCACTATTTGTAAAATGATGTTTTTCTTGATTTATAAAATAAAATAACTTAAATAAACTATTTTAATTAAAACGTAAACTTAAATTATCTAAAAACGTGACCTAGAATGAAAACGCACGTTATATGTAAAAATTACGCGAGTGCGCAAGTAAAAACGTAAAATTTGTGAAATAAAAGTCCTACGAGTGTAAAAACAATTTTCTTACTTACTATATGACAAAAGAAAATTTTAGGAAAAAGCCGGGTATTTTTTTGATTTTTAAATTATTTATTACGAATTAAAAACTATTTTACACTAATTAATTAATTAAAAATACTAAAACATTTAGGAAAATTACGAAATTTTGCAGGAAATTACTTAAACTAAATCTAAACCTAGGAAAAATACAAAGACCTAAAAAGTCAGAAAGAATAAGGCTTGATAAGCAAAATGCCTTATTTAGCTTTAAAAGTGAAATGTATATATGATATTAATTGGTGCAAGATATGATACCAAAGACCCAAGGGCGCAATGGTTCCGTGTGTTGGTGTTGAGGCGTGGGATCAGGAGTCGCGACTGGGTTCGAATCCCATCCGTCGGGCTTTGCTTTTTATTTTTTTTTATTTTTCTTTACAAACCAATTAAGCACAAGGAAATAAGCAATTATTAAAACTACAACTTTTATTGAAAACACTAATAAGCTCGAATTAGCGTAAAATTTCAACAAGGGCAAGAAAAGGAATAAGAACAAATTTTAAGCTAAGTGGTTAATAAGCTATCCAATAAGCAAAAGGAAACTAAAAGAAACTAAGCAATTTTATAATAAGCTAATGTTACAACCGAGAAAGCTAAATGAATTAGAAATAAGCTCTAAACAAACTCAAATAAGATAAGCTTATTCATTGCATGTGGCGCTTTTTCAAAAAGGGGTCAAAAGAAGCTAAGTGAAAAGCACTTAATAAGTCGATTAGAGTGAACTACTATTTTTCTAATTTAGTTAAGCTTAAACTTTAATATCCCAAAGGCTTAAGTCCTAAATCCTAATGATAAGATCACAAGAAATTGTAAAGTTTATTCAAAACCGCTTTTAGGAAATTTTGACTTTTAAATAATGAACCTGTTTGACTTTGATGAACTTATAATGATCCTAGATGATCTAATTTGATGTATTAAGCTACTATAAGACTTATTTAGGCTATATAAACAACTTTACACTAGTATGCATGATTATGAAACATAAATTTCTAACAGCTTATGAATATAGGATGTAATCAAGATGATTTTGACTTTTATGAAACAAGGACTAAATTTTATACTAGAACTCGAGCTATTAAACACTAAGGTGATATGAAACAACAACAAGTAATAACACGATGCCCTCTAACACAATTAACTAGGCTAATCCAAACACCCTTATACTAAACTCATATGAAGCTTATTGTACTAAAACAACTTTTAAACCATAAAAGCTATAAATTAACTTCTATTAACTATAATGAGATAAGATAAAACTTGTAATTAGCAACATTTAAACACTAATACTATGAATTGCAAATTTCAAAGAAATAGCTTACAAAGTGAGTTTAGGCATAAAGATGAGAACCGAGAACATAAGATCACTCCTATATGCTTACCACTAAGCTCTAAACCAAAACAATCCAATTACCAACCCGCTTGACCATTGAACTTCATTTCCATAGATTTTTTTATTTTCTCACTATTTTCTTGATTTTGTGAATTTTCTGTTTTTGATACTAAACAAAGTTTTAGACTTAGGTCAGGTTTTTTTTTTTTTTTTTTTTTGCTTCATCAACAGCGCCGAACGGCAAAATGTCCGAATCGGTCGACATTTTGCCGTTCGCATCGTTAGCCTTTTCCGTTCGGGGCGTCGAACGACGTCGAAACGGAAAAATGTCTCAATCTGTCAAGACCCGAGAGGGTGTCTTAACGCGTCAATGCTTCTTGTAGACACAAAATAACCAAAATAAAAATAAAAAATCCCGCTCAAACATGCGTTTTTTCTTCGCTCGTATGCGTCGATTCGCACATTTACGCATCGATTCGATTCGAGACGCGCGATTCGATTAAGATTCGCACCTCTTAAAAACAAACACCACTTACTAAAGCTCTCGGCTATATAATGAAATTATATGAGCTTATGAGTTCTTTGACAACACTAATAACAACAATAAGTCGATTTGAGAATTTTAGCTTAAAAATGGCATAAACCGACTTTATACTTAGAACATGAAATTGATAATCGAAACGGTTTATAACACATCGGAATATGATTACAAAGTATTGAAAAGCTTAACTTACAATGGAAAACTTAAAACTTAAAATGACATAAGTAAAAATAAGATTACACTACTTGGTTCTTCTCCTTGCTTCTCTTTCTTCTATTTATACAACAAAATGCTTCCCACGTGTCCTCCGAGCAAATCCCACCATTAACCCGAGCCATTGGATTACTTGAGAAGATATTGGCGTTTGATGCATTTTGGCGCCAAATGGTATATTGCTAGTGGGAGGGTTGAGTGAATGGAAGGAGAAGCATTAAATGATTTTGTTGTTTGGTGGAGTGGAGGGACATGGAAAGGTGAGAGGTTTAGCCGAGGCATGGAATGGAGCTGGTGTTGCAGAGCAGTTGGGAGGAAGGAGACATTTGGAGGGAAAAAGGGGAGATTGGTTGACCAAGGTTTGACCGGGGGTTATTAGTAATAGGCAGGGGGTCAAGGTCCAAGGGGGTCAAGTGTATTTTAAGCGTGGCTCAAGGTTCAAAGGAGGGTCAAGGGTCAAGCTTTGGTTTATTAATAACATAAGGACCAAATTTGCAATTCACCAAACTTGAGGGACCAATTCTGCCAATTTTTCAAAGTTATTCCAAGGACCAATTATGACAAGTTTCAATAGTACAAGGACCATAAAAGACATTTTCAAACTTCCAAGGACTATTTTGCCAATTTTGAAACTCAAGGACCAAACTTGTAAATTCTCAAAACTTTTGAAATTTTTCACCAAAGGACTAATTATGACAACTTATGATTTCAAAAGGACCTTTGGTGACTTTTCTTTAAATTAAGTGCTCGTGGACTATTTTTAACAAGATTTGAAACTGGGGACTAAAACGCCAATTATGCAAACTTAGCTCATTTTTCATCCGATTTTAAACATTTTGCATCCGAAACATATAAATGCAATTTTGAGATATTTTCAAGATTTTGATGCATTTCGAGCGCTTTTAAATGTTTTGCGAGCTCAGATTGACCAAAATGATGAGTATTTACACACTCATCAATCCCCACACTAAACTATTGCTAGTCCCCAAAGAATCTTTGAGAAAACTTAATGGATTTGAATCTCTTTACCAAAAGCCATTACTCGAGTAGCCAAATGTTTCAGCTCAAGTAAGAACCTTGGTACATCGATAACCAAATGATTTTGAGCAAATCATAAGTCAGAACGGATTTGATTTGTCTTTACCGTGCCGCTTGCTTCGGACTAGCCAACTCTTAGATAAATTATCGATTATCTTTGGTGAGTCAATTACCAATTATGGTTTTTCCATCGCCTTTACCACAAGCCATAAACTTGCGGGCTAGCCAACTCTTCACTAATTAAAGATATGGTGAGTCAACACCATACAATTTTGGGCAAATTGTAAGCCATAAACGGATTTGAGAAATCTTTACCAAGATCCGCTTGCTCCTCGGATTAGCCAATCTTTATGTGGGTTAGACATGGTGGATCGATTACCATTTGCCGAGTAAGTGAAAACACTTACTCCAAAAAAAAAAAAAATTGGCCAAAATGGGAAATTGGGTGGTTAATTTCATGATAAAATTCGTGAGAATTCCCCACACTTAGAAATGAATATTGCCCTCAATATTCAAAGTACCGCGGTTATGCCAAACATAGAACGTAAAAGGGAAATACTACGGCCATTATTTTATTTTTTATTTATTTTTTTTTTTTTAATAGCGGGCAACTCCCCACACTAGGGTGGTAGAAAATAGAAAGAAGTCAAAAATACGGGTGAAAACCCATATAGTGTGCTCTTGCTTTTGATTACCGAGTCGCTAGCTTGACTCGACCCTTCAATTCATTTGTTCATGGGAAGTAAGTGGAAGAGACAATCTCCATCGGACTTTCATTCAAGATGTTTGGACAAACATTTGAAGCACGTGAAAGTTCCACACCGATGAGATATACCTAGAACCGCTCAAAATGATAAATAAAAATGTCGGGGTCAAAAATAATATCTTCATTCCCGAAGGAGTGAAGATGAAGAGAATCACAAGATATTTGAGGAAAGGAAGAAAGATTTTGATAACAATCAAGATCCATTCTTCCTCCTCAAATGTAGACATATCGGGAGGAAGGGTGAGGTAGTATCATCAATAAGCAAACTCTTATGATAGAGTACACCTTCCTCCGAGCCAATATCATCCTCAAGATCAAAATAGAAATGATCATATTCGGAGGAGATATGTCATGAGAGTTCACCAAGAACTCTTCATGAAGAGAATCATTGGAAAAAGCCTCAAGCTCAAGAGATGTTTCGGCTTGTCCAATGTAGAGTCACTATCCTCTATTGGGATAGGAGTCAAGTCGGCTTAGCACAAAATGATTTGATCTTAGAAATGAGGAGATTTACATTGAACAATTTTTCACGAAGTATCTCATCCTCAATTTCCAGATCATCAGAATCTCTCACTTCCTCTAGCTTAGAAGGTAAGTTCTCGACATAATCGATGTCTCCACAAGATAAAGAATCGTCAAACGAAGTACAATCGTTGTCAGAATCGGAGAACATATCAACATGATCATTTGGAATGTCAAGAGGAGGGTAAGAATCATCATCAAGAGGCTTATCACACATATTACCGGAGATAACCCGGACTCACTGGGATTGGGACAAGGCTCAACACTAGACAATTCCATTTCGGAATAGTGCTAAGAGGCTCGTCCCCATTATGAGAGAGTCAATGGGAGCTTCGGTGTGATAGCAGAGATTAAGGGAGTTGAGAAATGATATCTTTCAAAGGAATAACACTCTCCTCGTCGTCCTTATAATATTCCCTCATTTGAATAGTATCCTCATCATCATCGCCATCATATCGGAT
The DNA here is from genome assembly GCA_022545495.1 of Chrysanthemum lavandulifolium. Classification (NCBI taxonomy): domain Eukaryota; kingdom Viridiplantae; phylum Streptophyta; class Magnoliopsida; order Asterales; family Asteraceae; genus Chrysanthemum; species Chrysanthemum lavandulifolium. Next base: position 147,601,090 of record CM040243.1, read on the forward strand.
TCTTATATTCATCTCGTCAAGCTTACATACCATTCTTTTCATTTGTAGTTGCTTTCAATGCGTATTTCTTCGTAACTTTGTGGAAGATTACACTCCTCGTAATCATTGAAATGTCGTGAAGGCTCTAAGTCCGAGTACTAGGATTAGCCGCTCGCTTCTTCACTAGTAATTCTCCAATAGTTTTATCATGATGATATTGATGAATGATGGAATATCGGGGGTTGGAAATTGTCAAACCGGAGAATTGAATTGTGAAAATTTTGATTCATCGGTTGACATTCAAAAGTCGCATGAGGACCCCCGCAATTCTCACAACAGAGATAATTGGGAAAATAACTTTCACTAAAGTTCGATTGTAACATGGTTCGGCTCATAGACAAGCGGGACCCGTGGTGGACAATCAAAACCGTAATGAGAATCATTCCCACAAAACTCGCATGAGTAGGATTCAGATTGGGTTGTGGAGGTAGGTAGGAAAAATCGGGTGTTTCATTATTTGAAATGGGATCGATTACCGACAAACTTGTCTCCGAAACTCACATTGGTACATCGCCGACAATTTCCACCGCTAAATGGACCTCCACACCTCGAGCATGTCGAAAACCATGACATAAAGAATTAAACGGATAAGAGGGATAAGAGATGAAGAATTAAACGGTTATAGAGGATAAGGAATGGAGAATTAAATGATTAGAGGGTAAAGGATGGATATTTTGTATTTTTGAAAACATGTCAGAAAAATAAAGAATGAAAATATTTTGGTGTTGTTAACACTTTAGGAAAAGTGTTAATGAACTTTTGATTTTTGATTAACTTTACAAAAACTGCTTACAAAAGATGGTATATGTGCAAGTACGGTCTCGAAAAGGTTTAGAACACGCTAAAGCCTCCCAACAAGCGCTTAAAATTTGATTGGATCCGAACGGTTGTTATATCACACAAGCTAACCACTTGTGAATGGCCAACCGTAATAAACTTAAACCGCTCGAAACCAATGCAATGAAGATCGAGGAATATAGTGGATTCCTAGGTCGTTAAGTCCCACTGAGACTCAATGGTGTTTCAAAACTTTCAGATGATAGAATGATCACTAAGGATAATGATCAAGAAGGATTTTGATGGATAATTATACCTAAAGAAAAGTTTATAAATTACAAATACTTAAATACAAATTAGGAAAATTAAAAGTTAAAATATATTAAATAAACTCTATCACTATTTGTAAATGATGTTTTTCTTGATTTATAAAATAAAATAACTTAAATAAACTATTTTAATTAAAACGTAAACTTAAATTATCTAAAACGTGACCTAGAATGAAAACGCACGTTATATGTAAAAATTACGCGAGCGCAAGTAAAACGTAAAATTTGTGAAATAAAAGTCCCACGAGTGTAAAACAATTTTCTTACTTACTATATGACAAAAGAAAATTTTAGGAAAAAGCCGGGTATTTTTTTGATTTTTAAATTATTTATTACTTAATTAAAAACTATTTTACACTAATTAATTAAAAATACTAAAACATTTAGGAAAATTACGAAATTTTGCAGAAATTACTTAAACTAAATCTAAACCTAGGAAAAATACAAAGACCTAAAAGTCAGAAGAATAAGCGGTTGATAAGCAAAATGCCTTATTTAGCTTTAAAAGTGAAAATGTATATATGATATTAATTGGTGCAAGATATGACACCAAAGACCCAAGGCGCAATGGTTCCGTGTGTGGTGTTGAGGCGTGGGGCTGAGTCAAGGCACTGGTTCGAATCCCATCCCGTCGGCTTTGCTTTTTTTATTTTTTTTTTATTTTTCTTTACAAACCAATTAAGCACAAGGAAATAAGCAATTATTAAAACTACAACTTTATTGAAAAACACTAATAAGCTCGAATTAGCTTAAAATTTCAACAAAGGCAAGAAAAGGAATAAGAACAAATTTTAAGCTAAGTGGTTAATAAGCTATCCAATAAGCAAAAGGAAACTAAAAGAAGCTAAGCGACTTATAATAAGCTAATGTTACAACCGAGAAAGCTAAATGAATTAGAAATAAGCTCTAAACAAACTCAAATAAGCATAAGCTTATTTGTTGCACGTGGCGCTTTTTCGTAAAAAGGGTCAAAAGAAGCTAAGTGAAAAGCACTTAATAAGTCGATTAGAGTGAACTACTATTTTCTAATTTAGTTAAGCGAGCTAAACTTTAATATCCCAAAGGCTTAAGTCCTAAATCCTAATGATAAGATCACAGTGAAATTGTAAAGTTTATTCAAAAACTGCTTTTAGGAAATTTTGACTTTTTAAATAATGAACCAGTTTGACTTTGATGAACTTATAATGATCCTAGATGATCTAATTTGATGTATTAAGCTACTATAAGACTTATTTAGGCTATATAAACAACTTTACACTAGTATGCATGATTATGAAACATAAATTTCTAACAGCTTATGAATATAGGATGTAATCAAGATGATTTTGACTTTTATGAAACAAGGACTAAATTTTATACTAGAACGAGCTATTAAACACTAAGGTGATATGAAACAACAACAAGTAATAACACGTATGCCTCTAACACAATTAACTAGGCTAATCCAAACACCCTTATACTAAATCATATGAAGCTTATTGTACTAAAACAACTTTTTAAACCATAAAAGCTATAAATTAACTTCTATTAACTATAATGAGATAAGATAAAACTTGTAATTAGCAACATTTAAACACTATTACTATGAATTGCAAATTTCAAAGAAATAGCTTACAAAGTGAGTTTAGGCATAAAGATGAGAACTGAGAACATAAGATCACTCCTATATGCTTACCACTAAGCTCTAAACCAAAAACAATCCAATTACCAACCTGCTTCAGTCATTGAACTTCATTTCCATAGATTTTTTTTTATTTTCTCACTATTTTTCTTGATTTTTGTGAATTTTCTGTTTTTTTGATACTAAACAAAGTTTTAGACTTACTAAAAGCTCTCGGAAGCTATACAATGAAATTATATGAGCTTATGAGTTCTTTGACAACACTAATAACAACAATAAGCTGATTTGAGAATTTTAGCTTAAAAATGGCATAAACTGACTTTATACTTAGAACATGAAATTGATAACTGAAAACGGATTATAACACAATCGGAATATGATTACAAAGTATTGAAAAGCTTAACCTTATAATGGAAAACTTAAAACTTAAAACGACATAAGTAAAAATAAGATTACACTACTTGGTTCTTCTCCTTGCTTCTCTTCTTCTATTTATACAACAAAATGCTTCCCACGTGTCCTCTGATCAAATCCCACCATTAACCTGAGCCATTGGATTACTTGAGAAGATATTGGCCGTTTGATGCATTTTGGCGCCAAAATGGTATATTGCCAGTGGGGAGGGTTGAGTGAATGGAAGGAGAAGAATTAAATGATTTTGTTGTTTGATGAAGGTGGAGGGGACATGGAAAGGTGAGAGGTTTAGCTGGAGGCATGGGAATGGAGCTGGTGTTGCAGAGCGGTTGGGAGGAAGGAGACATTCGAGGAAAAGGGAGATTGGTCGACCAAGGTTCGACCGGGGTTATTAGTAATAAGTGGGGTCAAGGTCCAAGGGGGTCAAGTGTATTTTGGCAGGGCTCAAGGTTCAAAGGAGGGTCAAGGGTCAAGCTTTGGTTTATTAATAACATAAGGACCAAATTTGCAATTCACCAAACTTGAGGGACCAATTCTGCCAATTTTTCAAAGTTATTCCAAGGGACCAATTATGACAAGTTTCAATAGTACAAGGACCATAAAAGACATTTTCAAACTTCCAAGGACTATTTTTGCCAATTTTGAAACTTGAAGGACCAAACTTGTAAATTCTCAAAACTTTTGAAATTTTTCACCAAAGGACTAATTATGACAACTTATGATTTCAAAAGGACCTTTGGTGACTTTTCTTTTAAATTAAGTGCTCAGGGACTATTTTTGACAAGATTTGAAACTTGGGGGACTAAAACTGCCAATTATGCAAACTTAGCTCATTTTTCATCTGATTTTAAACATTTTGCATCTGAAACATATAAATGCAATTTTGAGATATTTTCAGTATTTTGATGCATTTCGAGCGCTTTTAAATGTTTTCAGCTCAGATTGACCAAAATGATGAGTATTTACACACTCATCATCTGAAAGTGACGAAAGAGAGACTTTTAAGAAACTAGCAATTATTAAACAAACAAGAACTATGATATCAACAAAATCATGTAAGCTAGCTAATGAAAAGTAAACATACCTCTATGCTTCTTGGTTTGGTTTATGAAGACATAATACCAAAAATACTTCATGAGCTCTTAAAGTAATCCTTTGTGCTTAGAGTAAGTAGGTTGTGATTACTTTTGGATCCTTTCTTGACGATTGACTTCATTATTCTTTGAATAGAAATGAAGGTTTTGGAGAGGTCCTAGCATGAAGATTTCTTGAAACAAATATGTTAGAATGATTTATCAATGTCCAACATGAAAGAAAAAAAAAATGTTTTGAACTATTTCCTTCTTTGTAGTTTTCAAACATACACGGATCGTATCAAGTTTTTAAAGTACAACATACTCTAAGAAACTTGGTAACGAAGCTCTGATGCCAATTGTGGAAAACTAGAAGGGGGGTTGAATAGTTTTACCAATTAAAACTTCGTTTAAAAACATTTAGATCAACTTATGTCAATCTATTTAGATGTGTATGTTGGACGTTGATAGATAGATATATAAAAGTGTAATGAAAGATAAAGTAGAAGCACATAACTACGACACGAGTATTTATAGTGGTTCGCCACAAGGACACCTTCCTTGCCCTACTCCACTCCCCGAGTCACCTACTCGAGAGTTCGTAATCACTACACGACACCAACTCCTTATGGCGGAGAAGCCTTCACAACATTGCCTACTCTTTTTCCCACTTAGGCTAACCACCGGGTTCTTTCACACCAAGGTGAACCACACCTACCACAACGTCGCCTACCCTTTATCCGGTACTAGGCTAAGTACCGACTTCCATTACAATGGAGGAACTACTACCCAACACTACACAACATCTAATCCCAAAGGAGACCCACTCCTTATTACAACACCATCAAGGATATCAACATCCTTGGAAACAAACTATTACTATATGTATAACGATACACCTCGTCGATTATACGACCTTGGCATTCTTCACTAATGCCACTTGATTTGATTTCTAAGCATCCTTCACTAATTCCCTTGACATAACGCTTGGCACCTTTCACTAATGCCTTCGTCTTGACACCTTTAGCATTCATCACTAATGCTCTTGACACGGACGTTAAGCATCTTTCACTAATACTTTCGTCTTGACTCTTTCGGCATCCTTCACTAATGCCTTCGACACAACACTTCTATAGAGGAAGAAAGAACTATCAACAAGAGAACCTCGAGAGTCTTGATGATGACGGGCATGGCAACTCATGGACTTGAGCTTGCTCGACTTCAAGAAGGTGATCTCGCCTTTAAGAGGAACCTAGAGAATCACACAAAACAAAACTACATACATAGATCATTCGATATGGGGTTAGGGAGTTTTTAACTCAAGGAGAAAGTATGTGAGAAAGGGTTAAGCAACAATGAAGAAATGGCTCACTATTTATAGAGAGAAAATATCGTTGTTCCCGGATCCCACGGATCCTCCTTAAGGATCCGTCTAGTGTAAAACTAGGGATCCGTGGACGCCTCCTCTTGCCCATGGGTATTTTGGTTATGGGTCATGGGTCATGGGTTATGGGTTGATCCATGGGTCTTTTATTAGATACAATGTATCTAATGAGTGCAATACACCTAGTCAAATGGGTATGAGTCAATACCATGGGTTATGGATATATTCCATGGGTTGTAGTTTTTACCCATTTTATAATACATACTAGGTATGTATATATTTTGCCCAATATGTAAACACTAGTTGTTGTACATATGTATTACTAAATCATAAAATCACTTATACTTGTTTTAGTGTTTTATGTGAAAACGTAAGTGTGTTAGAAAACTATTGGCTCAAACTATTTACGTATTTTATTTGTTTCGTTAAAATGATTTTACGTTTGTTATCGACAAAACATTAGAAGATCGTAAAATATAAATAAACGTTTTTACGGCTTATTTGTATTAACACTTTTAACATATTAGATTCCCCTGACAACTATACAAGTGTTGCGAGGGTACTAGGTCTCTCAACAACACAACGTTTACACAAACGTGCCCTATCTATAGTATAGTTTACATAGAAGACCATACACTAATGATTTACACTTTTTGTGTCCTAACAATCTCCCCTTAATGGTAGATCATTGTCATCTTCTATTTTCAGTCAACTCGTTAGGCCAACTTCGAAATCTATTCTTTGCCCCATATGATTCCATAACTCTCGAGTGTCGCCTTTCCCAGTTACTTTCACAACTCTACTCATAACACGATATTGTTTAGAATTCATTTCAACCTGCCTATTCTCCACCTAGTTAGGCATTATCTCTAGCTTCACCGATCCATGTCGAGTTCCAGTAGAACTTAGCAACTTCAACGGCTCAGATAATCTTTTCTGCTTTTCTTGGTTACATACACCAAACAGAGACCAAAATTGGTTCCTTGTTTATTAATCATAGTGGCTCAGCTCCTATCTATCTTATTGTTTACGTTGATGACATTGTTCTTACAAGTTCGAACACACGTATACTTTAAGAATTTATTTAATGTCTTGCACGTAAGTTCGCTCTTAAGAATCTTGGTACACGCTAATACTTTTTAGGAATTGAAGTTCTACCATCACTACAAGGGTTATACTTAAGCCAACGTAAATATATTATTGATTTGCTTGAAAGGGTGAAAATGTCGAAGGCAAAACCGGTTTGTACTCCTATGGCTGTTGATTGCATACTCACTTTACACTCTGGTGAACTTATTTGTAACCCAACTGAGTATCGTGCTCTTGTCGAAAGCATGCAATATCTTACTCTAACACGAACATATGTCACATGTGTTGTATACAAGTTGTCACAGTTCATACATTCTCATAGAAGTCCTCATTGGGTTGCGCTAAAACAGCTTATGCAGTACCTTACGTCTACCCTGGGTTATGTGGTATTCCTAGGTCGTAATCATGTGTATTGGAGTTCAAAGAAACAACGATTTGTGGCCCAATCATCTACTGAGGCCAAGTACAAGGCAGTCACTGCCACATCCGCAAAAATATTATGGCTACGTAATTAATTGAGTGAAATGTGTGTATATCTCTCAGACCCCGGTCAATCGGTCATATACTGTGACAATCTTGGTGCCACTCATTTAAGTGCTAATCCGATCTTCCATTCACGCATGAAACATTTGGCACTTGCATATCATTGTTCGCGAGCAGGTTCAATATGGTAGTTTATTCACAACTCACGTCTCAACAGGTGATCAACTTGCTTATCCATTGACTAAACCTTTAGCTCGAGCTAAGTTTGAAAATTTTATGTCCAAGATAGGTATCTCGAATAGGTCGTCCGTCTTTCGGAGACATGTTAAGGATAAGAATGAGACTTAGTACATGTATAGTCTTAGTTATTATCCTTCTTATCATTGTGGTAACAACCCATGCACATCTCCTATTATATCTCTTGTATAGTTCAAACTTGTATCTATATATTGTAACCACTAGGGTAATATAATTCAAGATTTCCACAACCTTTATATCATGAACACACATTTAGGGGTGTTTATTTTTTCCTTTATTGCCACTTAATGAGCGAGTCCATTTGAATCCTTTTATTGGGGAGTCTCATAAAAATGACTCTCTTTTGAATAAGTGGCTTATATAGAAAAAGGCTTACACCACTTAATTTAGTAAACAAGGCCTTAGGGGTGTTTTTTTCTTTTTCTAGACTAAGATGCTTATAAATATATGTGGGGTCCACGTTTATTAGAGTCATTTATTGAGAGGAGTTAATATTTCTTGCCTTGGGGGGGATATAGAAGAAGTAAGAGAAGTGAGTGGATCATATTTTAAAAAAATACTACTCTCTCCGTCCCATATTGACTGTCCTATTTGACTTTTTCAAGTTTTTCTTTATCAACTTTGACCTTAAATATTTTTGTTTGTGTTATATAATATTTGATGCAAAACATATGAATGAATTGTGTTTTAAATTTATTTTCATTGATATAATTTTCATCAAATATTATAAAACACAAACAAAAATATTTAAAGTATAAGTTGAAAAAAAAACTTAAAAAACAAGACACTAATACGCATGAGGCGTAGATAAATATTTTATGAACCCAATTCTTTAGTTAAGTGTAAAAAGAAACGTCCCTTTAGCATTTTGTAAAAGTCATTACAAGGGTCGAGACTAATTCACTAGTTACGTTTACGTTTAACACCTCTAGTATTTCAAATACGTCACATGATCCATAGGATCATGCATGGCGTTGTCTTATCCACATTCTAGTATTTTACACTCTGTATGATCATTGATCACTATTCACCATTCACCAATCAATTATACTTGTATCTAGTGACCCAATAAATCTTTCTTACTATACATCACATGTATACTTTAAGACTTTATTATTACGTAGTACTATAAAACTCGACTATGCCAATGTCGATAAACGTAAAGCAAAGCAAATATCATGTCCTACACAAACGCTGTGTTGTCCCAGGTGGAATTATTACTATGAGCTGGACTTAAAATCAGAGTTGGCCACTAGCCAATATGATTTTGCAATCTTAAAAGCATACACTCCACGTGACTGTAGATGATTGGTCTATCTAATCCTAATAACAATGTAATACGTTTATTGCAAAGTTTACAACTCATTATGACATTCGTCTTCTATTTTTCGTTTAGGAATTTTAATACGATAGGGTTAATTTACCTAGATCATTTTGCATATGTCATACTAGTTAATATTTCCAAGACGCACGTGCTTTTTCTAAAACTTTTAGTTATATATTATTATCGATTAAATTACAAACAAATTAACGTATGGTTTTAATTGATGTATTAAAAATAAGCAATCTTATATGCATACGTTTTTATGTATTTACTGTTTAGATAATGATTTTGTACTGAAAATTATCTTTCAAAATTCAATCAAAATGGTATGCATTAATATTTTTCTAGTTGTATTATAAATGATATTTCATAATTGTGTCTTCATTAATATTCCAATGATAACTTTTTACGTGCCTACGATGTTAGTAATGATCATAATTCAAGTTGGGTTACATTGGTTTGTATTTTTAGTGCTACGCATTTGGTCATTTGAATTGAATGTTTTTTCTATAAGAACTGATTATAAAACTCTATAATTCCAAATTATTCACCATCAACCTTTCTTTTGTTCCTTTTTATATGAAATCTAGGATTGCGATATTTGCAATTAAACATTCTTCAATGAGTTGACTAAGCACTAACTTTTGTGTCAAATATGTGTTTTATTTTATATGATTAGATTATAAATGTATCTATATGTGTTTTACTTTATATGATTTCTATTAAGATTTTAAATGTTTTTGTGTCTTAGTTCTTTGATAAATCATGTTCTTGACATACCATTCTTATTGTTTGATCTCACTGTAGTTCAACTTAAAAATAACATGTCAAGTTAAAATGCATATGAAACCTCACATGTATATAGCAATGGAAACCTTGGCTGTTCTTGCTACCAATTATAATTTTTTTTTATAGTGGCAAGTTGTTTCTTTATTCATTCAGATTCGGATGATATTTCACGCTTTGGAATAATAGTTATCGGTTGATCAAACAACAAAACAGGACAAAAGGAAAACTTGATACAAAGAGAGTTGCAAATAATATAATATTTGTTAAAAAAACAAAAAAGCACAAAAGGAATACCTATGGGATCTCATACATGATCAATTGGAATTCCACCAGCGGACACATGGAAAATGGCATCAAACTGCTAAATCAAGTCTTGCAACACAATACTCAATTACATGACAATAACAATGTATTAAAGTTCTCGTGAAAAGGTTAAACAATTATTTTATCTTCTTGGAAATTTTGCTAACATTCAAGGCAACCAAATTTAGTCCCTTACTAACTACATATGTCATATTAAGAAACAACTTGCCACTATAATATTCCAAAGCGTGAAATATCATCCGAATCGAATGAATAAAGAAAATCAAGATCATTTATCAATCATAAAGTTGTGCAAACATGTGAAAAGATAAATGTTCTTTTAGTGGTGAATAATATTAGCAATATCTTTGACAACCTTAGCTTTGGTTCTTATAAATTTTCTTCATAATTAACCCATAAGGCTCATTTGAGACAAAACCTTCATTACTTAATTAGATTCATTGTTTGGTTCCACAAAGCCTCATTTGAGACAGTATAATAATAAAAGGATACGCTTTGTAAACATAATAGTGATTTGAGTTAAATTTAGTTGTAAAGTTACTTCATAGTTCTTTTAATCGGTTTGTTCTTGTTTTCTTTCTTTTTTATTCTCTTACGAATCCGAGGCTCCACACGAATAGATGGCATCACCGCTCATTCTTCTTGGTAGTACATTTTTGATCTCGCTTGTTGGTCTGGCATATAAACACTGATCTATCACAAATTAAACAACTTAATGGTAGATGATATACCTCATGCTCGAAGAACTACTCATTTGATTGAGCTTATAGCTAACTTGGAAACACGCGGCATAAATGAAGAAATTCAGCATAGAGTAAAGTTGCTAAAGTGATAAAAAAAAAAACAGACCATGCAAGTTAAGAAAGCATAATACTTGTAAAATCCTAGTAAAGACTACACAGCTCATTATCCTAAAAGAGATCCTTTAAATCAAAACTGAACCATCCATGTCTTTCAATAAAAGAGCATTATTACACCGCATTATTACACCAAGGCATTTATGTACCTTATGCAAATTGAAGAAGTCACACATACATGATCAAACTTAAAAACTCACGTAATGCACCCCTGAACCATATTCTCTGAACCATACCATATGTTTCCAACTTTAATTGCGTTAACACCACACTATTTGTGGTTTCCAACATCGAGCTTCCATCATCAACCTTCCATTAGTAAGCACCATCAGCGAGCTTCCATCAGCAACCTTCCATTAGTAAGCACCATCAGCGAGCTTCCAACACTGTGCTTACATCAGCAACCTTCCATCATTAAGCTTCATCATTGACCTTCCATCATTGAGCTTCAACATCGACCTTCCATCAGCGAGCTTGCATACGGTTATTAAGATCACTTTCAACACAAAAGTTAGTACACCCATTAGAAAATTACCCATTTTACTTGTTGCCCAACCCATCGCCAATTTTGTCATCTCTAATTTTTAAACCCACAAACGAGAACAAAATTTTACCTCAGAGAATGCCATCAATGACACAAAACAACGATCTTTATTCTTGTAATGAAACTAATTACAAACTAAGCGTCATCATACACATCAAACTTCACAAACAGAGTATATATACCTCAAAGAATTTAAAGAACTCATGGACTAAGTGCATTAGTTGATATGCTTTCAAAACCACGAAACTTCTCATGCTATCAATGCCATCGAATTAGCCACCTACATAAATGAACACAAAGGGTTAAGAATTCAATTGTTTATCGATATGATAAAATGACAAAAGTCTTGATAACACAACCATAATTGTTTGAGTTTGACCACACACTATTTGTGACTATTTTATGACATTTTGGAATAATATTAATTAGTTCTCTATTTTACCTATTTTGACTCATTATCCAATGCACCAACTAATAGGATAAAACATAAATCAATTAAAGAAAAAGAAAACAATTGATATCATTGTTTATAAACTCATGCTCATGCTACTCTATATGACACTTAGAGATAGTTAGAAGTCCATCTAATAATCATCATTTGTAAAACTATGACTATGCACACGTTACATTATAGACAAGAAAATAAACTATTTATTACCACGTCTTGAGCATACATTCTCACGACAGTTGCCACATGGAATCGGCTCGTCTATGCAAAACTCAAGGTCCCAGTTGCGAGAATTCAAATAGCGGTTATGGTTGGTGTCTTCATGCCGAATAAGAAAGTTCTGTTCTCCATTCTTTGAACCCCATAGTCACTTGTTTCTTCAATTCGAGAGTCGGTCCGAAAAGAGGAGTGTAAACTTGACCATATGATCGTAATGGTTTATCGTCTTCCCATATATGTGGATGTTAGGTTCACCATCGGGACCAATGGAATTTTAGATATAAGCAAAGAATAATCTGAATGATGCATTACCATTCCTTTTTCGCGGTTTATCCTTCTCATAAAAGATATGCGGTTGAACATTTTCCATCTTCACTCATTTAATCGGTGACGGTTGAGACCGAAAAGTCATAACATACTTATAACAGTTTAGTTACTAAATGGTTATATAATATTCATGAAAACATATGGTATAGAAATTTATAATCGTTCTTGTTATATACTAAAATGTCGGTTCATTGAAGAAAAAATAACCGCCCGCCTTGATCCGGCCTAAGCAGTCCGTCGGTCTTAGAAAGCCGATGAGAACTCACGAAGCCGACAAAGATTTGAAAAGAGACGTTAGATCGGACCAAAAAAAGCCCGAGCTAAGGCCCTTCCCAACAATTCAAAAATAATATTTGTTTGTATTTTATGAGCCAATATAGGTAGCTTTAACCCTTACAGTAAGTTTTGACCAATATGACCCGTTTTATTTTCAGTTAAGTTTCATTCGTTGGATATAAGAAACACCACATGTTACCAAAAACCATTTAAACTAAACCCCGATATCTTTTTAACTTTGAAAGATGAAACATACCAGAATCCACCATTAAACAACAATCGTTGGAGAAACCTTATTCAGACTTGTAATTAGCAAGCTGGGATCAGCAAGTGCATGATGACAGCTTATAAAAAAATGCAGACACTAAGTACTACCGATTGCAATTTCAACCCATTTTAGTGGGCATGTTTTCTCTAATGATCAAACGTGTGGAATCAAATAAAAGGGGTCAAATGCATCAAAAGTGCATTTCAAAGCATAAAACCTCCTAATTTGGTTTTTCATATAGCTAAATTATTACTAAAAGAATATAAATTATGAAATGGTATTAATAAAATACTTATTAATTCAAATACAACGTCTTTGGATTACCCTTTTAGCCTAAAAATCACGATGAATAAGATCTTTGTTACATATTAACGTTTTATATGTTTTATAACGGATGAAAAGAAAAAACTCATTGATTTCTTGACTTACATTGAATAGTCTGCGAGAAAAGTTTGATTTAAAATTTCTTGGAATGAAAAACACGGTCAATCAATTGAGTTTATATAATGCTTGATTAAGTCCTTATTAGATTAGAATTACAATTGTAATACAATTAAAATTGGTTATGTATTAAGAAGTCTGTATTTTTAATGAATTACAGTTTAGTCCACTAATTTCTAAAAAAGTTTTTAAACTACACAAACTTATTAAAATTAAAATTTAGTCCATTAATTTCTTAAAAAGTTTTTAAAGTACAGAAATTTATTATAATAAAATGCAAATGTAATTAAATAAAAAACAGTATGCAAAACAAATTAAAGTCAAATCCAAAATTAATTTAGTGTTAAGAAATTACCTTCAAGCATCCGTAATCAATGACGTCGATGTCGAAGTCGAGTGCACCGCTTTTCATTTGATACAAACATAGGCAAGTTGGGGATCGACTTCATATGTTGCTACTGACGTAGCTTACGGTCTTGTGTTTCAATGTCTTGAAAGGTAAAGCATTTAATTAGTATGAACACCAAGCCGGTTATTATTAGACAAAGAAATACATCGCCCTATGTTAAAAGGTCAAATTTGTGTCGAAACGTAAATATTAATCTTCATCAAACATAGTCGAGGAACACCGATTTTAATGCTCTTAGGTACACTTACATACTCATTTTGTCAATACAAACATAAAATCATTTACTTCATTACATGTATCAATTGTGTCACTAATAAATTCTAAATAAGCAATCGGTATTTAGGTGCTATATAGCAAGATATTAATGCGAGTCCCATGATTAAATATTATCTTAGTCAATGTAAAGATGATTATGCTTGTGCACAAACCGATAAATGAAGATAAATCTCGGATTAAACATTTGCATAGTTATACCTCATCCTACCGCTTGTAAAGAACCAACCTCTTCTAAACTCACTTTTCCACCGAAACTAACTCAATTCAATATGTTAACTCGTTGCTCAAACCATTTCACAATTTCAATAATCAAAACTAATATGGTTAACATGTGGCATGATTTATAATGACCAAAACTTCAAGCTAACCTTTATTGACAACATCCCGATATAACGAAGGTAGAAAAATTGATTGACTGGTATGAATCTTGTCTTAAGTGTAAGCAGTCCTTATCGACTCTATGCCCAAACCATTAAAGCAATGCAACCCGGTAACCCGTTGTCATATACATTTTCAAATAAGCATTGAGGCAATCTGTTACCACCATTTATGGGTGTTTGTTTAAGCTTATATCGCTTACTGAACTTACTCGTGTTTCGACTTATATTCATAAGCCCTAATTTTCCGCTTAATTTGAGACTTGCGGCCTTATATAAGTTTATTATTATATAATAAAACTTATATAAGCCCAAAACCTAATATAAGTTTGAAAATTGGGGCTTATGAAACATAACAAAATCAAATAAGCTCGAACAAACACCCCACCGTTAAGTGGGTTTTAGAAGCGCTTTTTAAAGCTTACATATAGCGACAAATTTTACATATTCGACGAATGAGCTAAAAACTACTACTAAACAACATCGACACTCAAAACACGATACAACTCACCGTAAGCGCAACAATAGCGGACGAAAGGCGAGAAACCCATACTTAGCCATCCCTTCCGAAAACCAAATAAGCGTATTCGCAATCCCAAACATAACCCTCCACAACAAAACACAAACAAAACAAAGACTAAAGACCAACCAAAACCATAATATTCCTCCTCCAAAAGCCTCCATTTGCAACCCGACCGCTGGCAATACCTCGAAAAGCCTTCTTAACCCCACCAACCGGATCCTTCAACTTATCCTTAACACTATTAGTTGAAATGTACCTAAATCCTATATAGGTTCTTTAAATTGCTTTCTTTTAAAGGGTTTTGGGGTTAGGGTTCACAAGTGTGGGGCACATTTGGGTTTAAGGGTTTTTGGGTTATTGGAGTGAGTGAAATTGGGGTTTTGGAATATGGTGATGGTAAAGGTATCTAGGAAGAGTGATTTTGCATATTGTGAGGTTTTGACATGATTTAGATTCACGAGTGTACAAACTCGGTGTGATTGAATTCAATCGGGTTTAGGCGTCAAGTATTTATATATTTTTTTAATCGAGGAAAGGGGTTGACGAAGGTCAGTATTTGATGGAGGATCCGATTCAAATTTTCTCGGGTCTAAGATAATATTTGGGGCTTGATCGGTTTGTTTACGTATTTGTGACTATAATTGGGAATGAATGAGGGTGAATGTGGGTGATGAGTTACTCCTTTTTTATAAAATGTTACACTTTTAGGTATCAATTATGATAAATATCAATAGAGGCCGTATGTATTTTCGATTTTTAATTCACATCAATTCAAAACGTTTTTTCATACTTTTTTAGATAAAAAGGAAATAATTTGAATTAAATTTTTAAAACTTTATTTAAAAAGTTGAATTATTTAAAAATATTCTAAATAAGGTATGAATTGATTTTTGAAATGAAAAATTAAATAGGGGTTTGTTTTATTATATAAAAGATTGATGTGATAAAAACTCGTTATGTACATAATAAAGTCTTTTTTTGTCCCAATGTGTATATACGCTACTCACAAAAACACTATCAAATGTTGTGGTTAACTGCAAAACTGCATTGTTCGTGTGAGATAGAGCACATATGTATACACATAAACCTTCTAATTAATTAACATATATCTGCATGTTTCCCTGGTTCCTAGCTAACTGCTTTTGGTTGATACTGAATCTTGAGAGAAGGCGATGAGGTACTACTGTCGTAAAATTCAAACTCCAAATCCTCAAAACCCCAATACTCGTCATGCTCTTCTGGTTCTTCGTCCGCATCTTCCATTTGTTTTTATCTATTTCTTCTTCAATTATGACATCAAGTACCTATTTTTCAAGATAAGTATTAATCCCTCGATCATCCAAATTTACTAGTATATCATATATATGGAAGTATTTAATATCACATAGCATAAATGTATAAACCAAACTAATGGTTGTTACTAGTACAATAATAACTAGATACAATAAATAATGGAAGGATATGATTCCCAATAAAAAAACAAAAACAAAAAGAGTGATCAATTCTAGTTCTTAAAAAACTTGATTAAGAACAAAAAACATAATCATCAATATTTGACTATATCTAGTTATCACTATTAATGTATTCACCATGAGGATAAACCACGTTGGTTAGTTTATGAGTTCATATACATAAGAAAACGTTAAAATGCTGTCAATTTTGCTAAAATAAATTATCATTTAATAATTGTGTGTGTCACATGGAAGTGCACTGTTTTATGATGTTGAATTCACCAGTAAAAGGTAGGTGAAATTGAACACTCATAAAAATTTAGGGCAAATAACCTATTAAAGCAGCATACTTGTCACAAATGTCAGTTCGATGTAGCGAACAAAAAAAATAGCTCTTTTGGTCACTTATCTTGTTTATTTTGTCTCTATGATACATTTAGTAACTTGTAGAACCGGTATCCGGTTTTTTTAACCTCATGTTATCCTAGTTGGAAGTACACGTCATCATTTCTCCATCAGATTTTTGTTTTTCCCTTCCATTTAGATTCAAGGTAGTTCCTCTTATATATGTTTCTAACATAGATCCTAAAATCTCTGTGTACATCACTTTATTCTTTTTCATAAGCAACCAACCATTTCACCATATTCGTTGACCATCTACAGTAGCCTTAGGTCCGCCCCTGGTTTTACCCAAAGTAAGAATCACCAGATCTGACCATGTTTGTTCGCGATGGTGATGGTGGTGCGATTGTAAAAGCAACAACGCCAGTTGTGGTTTTTAACTACCATAAAAAGAAAGAGAGTTATGGTGGTTGGTGGTGGTAACCGCGTCGTATGGTGGCGGAGGTGCAGACACAAGTTGGTTGAGGTGTCTAATACTCCGATCTATGTCAATGGGAGAAATAGAATAATACTCCGACATGTGTGAAGGAGAAGAAGGAAAATAAAATGGGAGGGTGAAAGAGAAGGTGTAGTTTACCTACTCGTGGGTGAGAAAAAAAAATGGTTGAGGGTGATGTGGAGTTGTAACCGGCTAGGTGTAGTTCATTGTTGTTGTGGACTCTTCGATGTATCATAGAGGCAAAATAGATGAAGATAAGTGGCCAAAAATGGCTATTTTTTTTGTTACATACGTCAAACCGTTTGTGACAAGTATGATCTTTAATAGGTTATTCTTGAAAATTTAAAACTATTTAACATATAATTAAATATAAATTAATATGGTGCTGATTCAAAGCTAAAGACTAAAGTCATGATAGTGAAAACATATATGCGGTCACGCAAGCGCATGCACAGGTATTAGATATTGGAACATGACAAATTGACAACAAGACAAAGTAAAATTTTGCCTTTAACCTTATATTAAATTAATTTTGAGTAACATCACATTGTATAAACAAACCTATCTTTAGAAAAGTAGGTCCCGAGAAAACAAAGTTTTAACCTTTCTTAGATGCATGTCGACCGGTTCTTGGATCCTCGAGACCTCTAGCTAACATCATATACGAGTTTAAAACTCCTCAAAGAGTTGGTACTAGACGATTTCTTGTCTCGTAACTTTTGTAACAGTCGGTTCTGTTAATGTGACACAAACTACCAGCATTGTTTCTAAGTCTTCCTGACTTATAATATGTATTACTAGACAAGAAAACCATCTATTTGTCTAACATGCATGTTTGTTTTCATGTTTTAACATGTTAAATTATGTTTATGTAACACACATTGTCGGTTTATGATATCTTATATATTTTATCATGTGTGACAGGAAGTAAAATATTACGCTTGGGTGTTAATTGGAATCATGAAGGGACAGGGACATGCATTTGGTTTAGGGTCTTCATCTACTTATTTAATCTAGGTTAATTGCATGCAATTCATCTATACTCAATCAAAGCCTTGCTTGATATTTAAAATTCCCAAAATTATACAAGCATATATACTTCACAATAAAGAATTAAACTGAGAATAGTGAATTAAATAGTTTTTAGAGCTCCAACATGGTCCCCGGCCTTACGCATGGTTTTAAGCATCCAAGAATGAGCAATATCGAAAATGACAACCTTTATAAAAAAAAAAAAACTAATAGCCCTTGATATAAATAGTCTTTTCTTTATTCTAACATTTTGCTTATATTTCAAAAGTTTGTGCTTTTAACTTATTACGTAATAAGTTTGAAATAGACTTATTCTAGTCACTACGTGCTCAAATTTTGTGTAAAGTAAGTACTCTAATTTAGTACGTATATGATTTGTATAGAGCACACGGTGTTTGAAATGATAAAACGAATAAATATACACACCTCGCTCATCGTAGGACGCCATGTAGATGAAGCTCTAATACAGAGTGATGCCGCGAAGGCGACTCTCCTTAGTTGTGTGATATCGTATTCACCTTTAAGTCGTGAATCCACGATCTTCTCTACTTCGCCTTGAGCAAGTATTGGTTTGGCCTACAGATCACATTTAACGTTTTATGTTAGACTGTCATATACAAAATCTAAAGACAATCAATTAATATAAACAATTTACAACTGTGATGAGTAAAATTTATGATTTGCTTACCCAACCATGCAAGCTTTGATGGGAGCCATCGACGGATTTTTTGCCTGATAAAATTTCAAGTAGAAAAACACCGAACGCGAAAACATCTGTTTTCTCATCCACGACACCATGCATAAAATACTCGGGTGCCAAATGCCTATAGATACATGTATCAACAAAATAATATTAGCAGAAGTATGTACACAGTCATAATAAGATTAAACTAAAATCAAACAAGTGAAGGTACCCAAATGTCCCTTCGATCGAGCAATCGAATGATGTGTCCATTGTGAAGGAAGCCATTTTGCAAGTCCAAAATCCGATATCTATTTATGAAACAAATTATTACGGCATTAAATCTTAATAAATGTGCAAATTGAATGAAATGTATATAATCTGCATGCATATATATATATGCCCATAAGCTTCAATTCATTTATCTTTGTCTGTGTTTTTATAACCAAGAACCAAATTGATTACATACCTGTGGCTCGAAATCTTTGGTGACCAAAACGTTAGAAGCTTTAATGTCGCGGTGAATTATTCTCCTTGGACATACTTTGTGCAAGTAATGAAGCCCACGAGCGGTCCCAACGGCAATCTTGTACCTCGCATTCCAGTCCATTACCGGTAAATCCTCATCTACTCGAAGACAAATAAAGACAAGAAGAATATTTTAGAAACAGATCTTCAACAACAAGCATTCGATATATACATAATATAGCCATAACATATGCAAAAATATGATGTGCAACATGTTAAATGCTTGAAGAGAATATCTCCTTAAACTACAAATGTAAACTTTTTCCAGTAAAGTAAATAGTTATCAGTCATTGTCTCAGTAACAAATCCTACATATAGTAAGCCTATTTTATATCGTTACATTGTGTTTCATACATGAAGTAGCTAAAACTATATGAAGATTAAAGATTTATATATCGCTTTTTTTTTTTTTCTAACGTACACTGGTGAAATTTAATTCACACAGTTGCTTAAAATTTATTCGGTGTCGTGTGATTTTATTTAACTTCAGTTTTTGACTCTTTTTTTTTTAACCATTGAATGTGTTCTGTACTTGTAATGTTGTTGAAACTAATACTGTAATTTGTTAGCCAAAATTGGATAAAAGAACACAGAAGCTTGTGACAACAGATTTAATCATTTTGGCATACTTCGATCAAATTTTTTTTCCTTTATTCTTTAGTAATTTAGCAAATACTCCTAGTAATGATTTGAGGTTGATTTATATGAAATAAAACAAGATGATGTAGGGAAATAGTACCATGAAGAAGTGAAGCCACAGAGCCTTTGGATGAGAATTGAAAGATGAGATAAAGACCATTGTCCATACAACAACCTAAGAGTGATGAAACATTTGGATGATTTACATGACCAAGTGTTCTATTTCTGTCAAAACTCTTTCTCTTTCCTTTCATCACATGATATTTGTGTTAATCTTTTCACTGCAATTGCTTGTCCATCTTCTAACACTCCTTTGTACACCTCTGCATACCCTCCTTTACCAACCATGTTCTCTGAATTTACCCATGTACCATAAAGTTATTAACAGTAAAAAGTCAAAATATAACAACATCTATGAATAAAAAGATTAACATTCGTTAGCCCTTGAAATAACCATGTAGCAAAAAGTTGATACCACTAGATAAGGATTAATTAAACCCCACCAAAAATATTTAATTTCTATAGGTACAAGAGGTACCCATGTAAAGAAATTGGTCATATCAAAGCATCAACCCAAAAAGGTGAAAATATTTCAGCACCAGAATTACCCATGTAGCAAAAAGCTACATAACAATTAAAAGCATTAAACCCCACCAAAATATTCAATTATTAGAGGTTCCCATGTAACTACTCTGTCATTTAACATCATGAATTCATTTAAAACTTAAACTTAAAATTCATACAAAAATTCAAACTTTGCAAGTTTTTTCATTGCCAACTTGGTTATAAGTTAAGTTCAAACAAGTTGCTAGTAAAACAACGTTTCTAACTCAAATAGTTAAAACCAAAACCAAACTTGTTCAAGTCGTTAAAACTTGCTAAAAAAATATACACTGGTTAGAACTATTGGTCGAAAAAGTTTGAATGAAACAGGTTAGTTTATGTTATTACCTGAGCAAAAGCCATCGGTAGCAACATATATCTCTTCAAAGAGAAGCATTTCCATGTTGGTTTCTTAAAAGACTCAGTTTCACCATTGTTGAATGAATCTTGCTTCATGAAAATACTATCTTTGGTAAATCTTCTAAGCTATGACGACGCTTCATAGAGAACAGCCTCTTAAAACTTCCTGTTCTAATATACCTCATTATGTTCTTCTTTTGAATTATCTCTCTCTAGAACAAGAATTAAGGAGACATTGTTCAGAAAATGTTAGATATATTTGTTTGGAAAATAAGGCAAGGGTGGATGAAGGGTTTTAAATGCTTTGTAGAATTAAAGGTGGGGTAGTAGTATAGTAGTAGTAGTAGTTGTGTTAAAATGAAGCTGCACAAATGTCGGGTCAATGGGTCAAATCTTTGGAGTTTGGACCCATGAAGATTGATTTTAGTTTTGTGATGGCTTGTCAAATATCATTGTTGAATTGGGTTATGGACCCATCAATTATTTGCTTGTTATTCCGTTTTTATTAGAATATAGTGTAGTTTGTTTGTACTATGGTGGATTGTACCAGGTACAAATGATGGCAAATACTAACCCAAACTGATCATCTAATAATTAGTATACTTATTCAAATGAATTATCATGTTTTCATCATGTGAATTATGGTTTAGTGGCATTTTGTATGAAAAATCTAAGATAATTGTGTCATGCTAGAATAGTTCGATTGCATACGCATTCTATCTTTTTTAGAGCAGCGAATTTAATAAAGCTAGCGAGGTGAAAATTCTGAAAGAAGTAAACCACTAAAGTGTTTTGGATCCAATTGTTCCATGAGATGGAATGAGTATTACATCTAGAAGAATACCATCTAAAGAAAAATCCACAATCTTATCAAATAGTAAGCTGCGTTTGGGATGATCGGTGCCAAAAATCATTTCGTTGCGAAAATTCCACGAGACCAAAGGCATGCGTTGCAAATGACTTCGAGAATGGTTTTATTTTTGTCGGCGAGTGCATATCTTCAATCAAGAGAAAAGCCGGACAAATTTGATATGGAGGAATGGGAGATCCAACCAGCTGAGACCCGGATCGAACTAAGGAGGCTAAAGAGCAAATCCAAAGCGTGTGAAAATAGATTCGGTCCACAGAGTCGCAGATAGGACAATTCAAAGAGTTCAACTCGATACCTCTTGGTGAGATTCCATCTAGTGGGAGGCAGTCGCGAAGAGCCCTCACACGAAAATGTTGATCTTTTTGGGATGATATTGTTCCATCTCGTGCAGGGACCTTGATCGGTGAAAACCCGGTCGATCGCATCGGGCACTTCAACGATGAAAGAATGGCGCTAAAAACCAAGCCACGTATCTTGAATCAATAAGAGATAGTAGAGATCGTGATGCGGAGAGATACTAATTCTGAAGCATTGGTACGGAAGAAATGTCACGAACCCACTCAAGCTCCACCATTATTCCAATTATCACGAACCAAGCAATCCTTATTTACTGACCAATTGAAAAGGCGAGGAAACAATGATTTAAAGGGGATGTACACCTTGAGAATCATACCGAATTTAGTGGAAGCTTAGTTGTTGACTTGACTTCATGGAGGAAAGAGATAAGATTTTCGTGCATCTTTGTTTATAGACCCGACAATGCGGGACCAAACCCTTAGCTCTTAATATGGCTAAAAAGGTTGAGGAATACGTGTTGTGGCCGTGGATAGCAATAATCAGCGAGTCCAAGAGCATTGGGGTTATTAAGGAATCTCCGCGCCATTTTAGAATAAGAGCATGATTTAAAGCGAAGAGGCTACCAATGCCGAGGCCCCTTTATCTTTAGAAGCAAGAGTAACGTTCCAAGAAATCCAAGGAATCTTATGGGAATTAGCACCACTTCCCCAAAAAAATTTGCTCGGAGGATTTCCGACTTCTTGGTTACCAAAGGCGGCATAGGGAAAAGAAAAATAATATGTGCCAAGCGCTCCGGGACCGAGGTGATAAGGGTAGCTCTTCCTCCAATGGAGAAGAGAAGCTCTCCGATTAGATAGAGCGGTTGGAGAACTTTTCAACAATCGTATCCCGTTCTTAACTCGCGCCATGTTGCGGTCGATAAGCGTACTAAGTAATCGAAAAGCGAAACCAAAGGATTGCAACCGATAATAGCGACAAGAGGCGAAACTTCATCGGAGACACCCCAACCCCATAAAGTTTGGTTTATGATAGTTGATCTTGGTAGGAAACTTTGTGAAAACAATCAAGGCGACAACGAAACTTTTGATGTTATTACTAGACCACTCACCTATGAAAAGAGCATCGTCGAGAAAAAAGGTGTGAGAGGCTCAAGTTGTTGATGCTAAACCCTTTATCTGAGACCAGCGACCATAGCATCTTCCATAGCCACATGAAGACCTTCCATGGCAATGATAAAGAGGAAGGAGAAAGAGGATCCCGCAGCGAAGACCACTGGATATTAAATTCAGCGTGGGGCTACGATAATCAAAATCAAGTAGAAGGCGAGTTGAGGCAACTGAAATCCACTTAATCCACTTTTCACTAAATCCCATGAAATGCAAGACCCGGATCGAAATTCCCGTGAGATAGAATCAAAGGCTTTTTCAAAGTCAATTTTGAACACCATAAGCTTGGATTTTTACGTTTACACCATTGAATCGCCGTTAACCATCGAGGGCCATCAAGAATCGGCGATGTTTTATGAAAGCCGATTGTTCATGACTAATAATAGAATCTATCTAATTTATGTTTTGTTACTTGCAAGATAAGTTACGGTTTGTATAAAAGTTAGGGTTACGTATATAAGTCCTCAACTATCATTATTCTATGCGTACTTATTAACCAATACTAGTTTTAGAACCAAACTAGAACTCGTGCACGTGTTTGTGCATATAGTATAATGGGTAATAATATTTCAATAATTTTTTGAAGTCAAGTATTATGGTTTTTGAAGTCAAGTATTATGGAAAAATTACAAATTCGTGATTTTATAATATTTAAGATTTTTCTATAAAATTGTATTAGATTTTAATACTTATATAGTTATAATACTTGTTCACACGAGTTTTAAATAATTTTTCATTATATGTTAATATTGGTTAATAATTTTATAGATTTTTGTTGCACGAATGATTTGATTTTGTTTAACTAACATAGTGTTTAGGTTGATCTTGTTTAAATTTACACTTATATCATGTTCTAGACATTATTTGTGTTTAATAACACATAATAACCTAGAAAAATATGTTTATTATTATATGTATAATCTTGTTTATTTACTTGATCTCACGATGAATGTGAAGTCATGCGCTTTATTTTAATATTTATATTCTTGATAATAATAATTTGAGTTTGGTTTTTAAACCCGTGCGTGAGTTAAATTTATAAAAAGAATAACATTAGTTATTATTGAATGCAAATAGTTAAAAAATAATATTTTTTTGAATATCCTTAGTTAATCTCAAAAGATGAATAACATGAATCGCTCTCTTATATAAGTAATCTTATGTATTCATTTACATTCAGACGATAACTTCGTCTTTTCTTTTATATTTATAATTTCGTACAAATACATTAGTTTAATATATACTAATAATAATATTTATAAATAACAATAACGTATTGTTGTATTTTTCTTATAAAATATAAAGTATATGGGGTATTTATTAAATTTATAAAGTTATTAAAAACATGTAAACCGATGAGTATATTTTATTTAAAATCTAACAACCAAATTTTCATTAATTACCCTCTTCTTTTTAAGTTTTTTTTATAAAATTTACATATATGTTTTTAGCATATATTACGAGTATAAATTAGGCGAAAAATTAACAGTTTGACCAAATTGAGCTTAAATTTTGATTTTATTGATCAATTACATTGCTTGATTGTGCCACATATCAAAATAAATTAACCTGACTGTTCTAAAAAATTCAATAAGATTATTTTGTTAAACTTTCTCTAAAATAATATAATTCTTTTATTAAATAAAAGATGTCAAGAAACAAGTCAATGAAGTCATAACTAAGTGTACGTGACTTTAGTTTGCATCTTTGAGTATTTTTTTCTACACATGATGACATGAATGAGAATTTCTTTAATTTACTTCTTTACTCTTTCTTTTTTTTCTAAAGAATAATATTTTGATTTCTTCTTCATTTTAGTTACTATAAATCATCATCGTTATTCGCAAGTAACTGTCTAGTTTTGTAGAATATGTGTATGGATATCAAATTAACTCACCATATTCAATACGTCTTCTATAAATTGTATACTCATCGTCTTCTATAAACCGTCTAGTTTTTTATAGGTATATTTGGTTCTTGGAAGATGATGGAAAGTTTTCGGTTTCTTCTATGCGTAAGATGATAGATGAAATCGGTTCCGAATGTGAGTTTGTCAACTCGATGGGTCAAATCCGTGCCTATCAAGGTTAATATTTTGGCTTGGAAAGTTAAGTCTAATGCTCTCCTACTCGTTTCAATTTATCTCGTCGTGGCATAGATATTGATTCTATTGATTGTCCTATCAGTAAAATGGGGCGGAAACTTGACAAGTCGCGTGTTTTTCAATGCAATATCGTCAGAATGATTATGAGAATATATCTTCATGGTGGAATGTGGATTACATGGAGGTTAATTCGTTTGAGGTGGCGCTCTTGGCTCGTTTCAATTCGGATTCGTTCGCGGCTCAAAGATATTATTGAAGGATTTATTATGGGTTGTGGTGGATTATGTGGAACTTTGTAATAAGTTATTATTTGATCGAAGACTCGAAAAGGCCTCGATCTTGATAATTTAGTTTCTAGCTTGTTTCTTGGTTTAAATATAGATGTAAGCGTCGTTTAAATGGGACGATTGGCTTAAAAACCGATTATATTGTATGTTGTTAATCTAATCTTGCTAGTCTTTAATAAAATTGCTTCAAAAAAAAAAAAAAAAAAAAAAAAAAAACAACCAAAGATGAGCAAAGTTAGATTTTGAAACTCGGCGCTAATATAAATAATTTGTATCTAAATAATAAAAGTGCAACTATCTACTTCTATGCTTAGTTTTCTACTTTTGTATAATAGGCTTAACGAGTGTTGGAAAGCCGCGACGATCTGTGGGGATTCTTAAGGACTTACTTCAGCAATGACACTTAAACTTGAGAGATTTTTTTGCCAAGTTATGAAACTTTGCATTTAATGTTTGGACCTACTTTGCAACGACACTTAAACCTCGAAATTTGTTTTTGCCATATTACGAAACTTTGCATTTAATGTTTGGACTTACTTTCAGTACCACTTGAGCATAAATTTATTCTGCCGATTGGAAAACTTTGCATTAAATCGTAATTTGCAAAACCTTGGGTCCTGCGCTTTTAGTATATATACTAATATCATAACTATCTGCCCAAAACTCTCCATGATGATCATATTATTAGATGATAAGGTTAGTCGGCTCAAGCTGCATGTGTTAGAGTCCTTAGTTTTTTTTCTCGCTCGACTTTTGTGATTTAAATCGCTTGAAATCGAAAAGATTTAGATTATCGAGGTTAGTCTGCTCAAGCTCGCGTGTGCTTAAGGTCCATTAAAATTTATTATTGTCTATGTAATTGTCACTATAAATAGTTATCGATAATATGCATAATAGCTACGGGAATTCATTGTTCAACACATATCACCATATCGCATATATAACCACGTTTATGTATCATGCATTGTTAAGACATTTTCATTAATAATGCTTACATAAAGTTATATATAACTTTATAACGTACAGTGTTTGGCAATCCAACCACCATATATGTTTTGTCTTAATTCACAATTGAGCCATTGTTTGGGAACATGAGATTGTCGAAACAAAAGGCTTGGTTCTATGTTGCTCAAACAAGAATAAATGATATAATTAAACATGTTCCAAGGACCTATTAGTAAGTTCATATAGCGTTTACAAACGTAAATGACTCAACAGAATAAACAACATAGATATTTTTTAATAAGTTGGGATTGTTTGGTGAAAGGTTGGATAAAAATTAGATTAAGGAGGGTGAGTTGGGTTAGACTACGACAACCATGTGATGTTGAGGCAGGTTTAGGGGTAGGTTACATACTAATTTCACAATTATTGTGTCTATTTTCTAATATCTCCAATGTTTTAGCTACATGTAACACTTTCCATTATTAAAAGAAAAAATTAGAAAAAAATCTATAAATTTAATTTCCAAGTTATTAGGTCCAAAAAAGGCTAGCAATACTAGTTACAAATATTATTGATTTGAATTATTGGCTTCCTTATTATTTGGTAGCAATAATGTCTTATTAGATGCTTATGTATTGCCTCTAATACGATAATTAACTCATAAATTTTGAGACTTGTTGTTAACACCTAAATATGCATACAAAGCAAAATTTAAAATCAAATTAGGTAATTTTGATTTTAATTATTGGATTCATCTTCTTCTGAAAAGGATACCCTAAGGTCTTTGTTTTTTCACTATACAAACGGGACATATGGTGAATTCATAGATGTATGCAATACAAATAGACATGAATATCTGTTTTTTATGTTGTGGAGTTCGATTCTAGTGTCACAATTCGGCCAAACTAACAATTATAGAAAATGATAAATGAACTTAACTAAAAAATCAAATGTGACTAAATGTATAAATGACTAAGTAATTTATACATTAGAGCATATCTGATGGTTAACGCCAGGGACGTTATTCCGGCGTTATTTGATGTTAACCGCGTTAGCCACAACGAGCTCCACGTTAAACCGGCGTTATTTGGGCAATGTTACGGCCTAACGGCGTTACTTGCATTTTTTTCTTTCTTTTTCTTTCATTTCGCCTTAATGAGGGTTGTTTTGTAAATTATTGGTGAGTTAAGATTTAACTTGGGAATGTTATAATTGCGGATGTTTTTGGTGAGTTAAGGTGAAATGTTAAAGGCGATGTGGCGCTTGACGTGGCGGGATGTTAAACCATAACTCAAGCTATGGTTGCAAGTGCTCTTAAGTCACATTATTTATATATTAAGTCACATTTAAGTCTCTTTAGTTAGTAGTATATCAAAGCTCAACGATTATATATCATTTCATTTTATGTTGTAAAAGGAATTTGCATAACATTTATAATTATTAATAGTGGACCACACCATAATTATTGTTACTAAGTTTATATAGCCCGTTTGATATGGGGCGTCTCTTTAGGATTTGAGTTTTGTAATCAAATAACGTGTTTGGTTGCAAAATATGGATTCAATTAGGGCAGAAGGTGCACTAGCGGGAAAAGCAAGAGAAGGCCCATTTCCTTAGGGAACCCCACACCCAACCATGCAGGAAACTACAATAAAAGTGAAAGTGACTTTGAGACGGGACTATACTCCCGAAGAAAACACAAGCCTCAAGAAACAAAACTAATTTTTATTTCTTTTGTGTGTATTGTGTAATGGTATGTGTGTGTTAGGGGTATTTTTAAATGATAGAAAATAAGAAAAATTAATTGAAGAGAAGAGTGATCTGATGGTTAAGAGAAGTTGAGGAAAAATGTTTAAGAAGAAGAAAAAAGCGATGTGGGTGATGTGGCGAGGAAAATCTTCATCACACCCCGACACTTAGGTCTCAAACCTAGTGGACCACATATTTTTAAAATATATATGTTAGCCAAGTTTTGAGTTTTATACGAGCTTCTTACAATACTTTCTCTCTGTTGGTGGGTCCATCACATATAAATTACATTATTAAATTCTAAAAAATGACTATTTATTTATCTAAATATATATTTTATTTTATTTATCTCTTAGATCAAATTCAAATTTTAATCCTAATTGAAATGACCAATCCAAATATAAATCCTAAACTCATATACAAACCAAACAGCCCTAACCTTGTTTGTATTCTACATCATAAAGCTATAGATCATGTAATATATATCCTTATAAGTTATAACATTTACATGAGAACTAGAGTTGAAGTTCTAACAAAATCACTGGTCATGAAGCTTATTATCGTCTCGATTCGGATTGCCGTCATTTTGACATCTTATGTTTGTCTTTGAATTATGAAAAAAGTTTAAGTGAGGAGAACAAACACAAAATCACTTATAATCAAAATCAAGATTGTGAATACGATTATGATGAGTTTTGAAATTTTACATGCATAATATTCCCTCCGACTTAAATTAATAGTCCTTTTTTCATTCGGATTATCCTAAAATTATTATCCCCTTTTAAACATAGTTGTAAACAATGTAGCAAGTTTACCTTATTATACCTAATGATCATGTAAATTACAAACCCCAATCAAAGCTTTAGAGAATTGCATAAAGTAAACTGTCATTCTAAAAAAAGTAAAAGTGAAAGCAATAATGATTTTGTTTTTTAAGCTACGTATTTTTTTATTGAGACAATTATTTTGAGACAAATGGAGTATATTTTACTAATAGATAATAAACACTTTTTAACTTTTTATAATTTTTATGTATAGCGACATGAATCATCTTTGGTGACTGACAAGTAAACAAGTAAGTTAAACTCTAAAGACCATTCCACACGATCTTGCATCATACGACTGCAGCCAATAGCCCCGTAATGTTGCAAACTTGTTAGATTTAAACCTTGAACCGAATTATGGATCTATTTCTTTAAAATTTAGGAAAGCCACGTGAGCTTTTTAAATGTAAATAGATATATCTTAACCTCCTTAAACCATTTCATAGACTCATGAACTTTAATAAATCAATAACTATTGCGGTTTTATAGCGGATGACCTAAAAAATTGCAACTTGCAAGATTTGAACTTGAACCTTTTATTAAGATTCTCAAACACTTACCATTAGGTTAGGCTTATCTACTTTATTTGTTTTCAAAGGCAAGAATTACTACAAGTGGTAATATGACCGTTAATCATTACTCCCTTCATGTCAAACAAATTTTCACTTTCATATTACACAAAATTTTAAGAAATTCAATTAACACTTTCAACCAATTAAATATTGACTCAAGCCACTAAAATTATTTTTGATTGTTGGAAACACAAAGTAGACACTAATTTTAAACAACCCAAAATAAAAGATTGACATTTATTTTTTGATAGAAGGAAGAAATATCATTCAATATTAGATAATAGTACATCTTTAGCAATCTATACATTCGCACAACTTGGAACACTACCGCCTAACATATCTCATTAGAACAACTCAACACTAAAGAAGCTATGTTATGAGCTACCATATTTTCATTTCTTTTAACAAAGACCACTTACAAACATTGAAAGCCCTTGAATGGGACAATATCTCGAAAAAAAGACTCGCAATTTCTAGCAAGATGCCTTTATTATGAAGCGCCTTAAGTAGACACAATGAGTGCATCTCGAATATAATGTTAGAGTACCCTCTATTAAGTGCATGACTCATAGCCCAATGAGCGGCTTTTACTTTAGCTTCCATGGAGAACTCGCGTAACATTCTAACCGAGCACACGAAAATAAAACCTCGTCATTGTAGTCACGGGCTACAAAGTCCAAACCCGCCTTTCGGACTCTTTTTGCCGCGATTGTCACAATTAATTTTTATGTCTTGAATGTTTGGCCTTAACCACACACCCTATGGTATTATGTACCCATTGGTTTCCATAATTTTCTCGATTTTTCCTTGAATAGTCTAATAAAACAAATTTCGCTATTTCTTCTACGTTCCCTCCCTACCATTCAATGGCCATGAAAATGTTTGTTTTTCTCGTCCACAACCCCTGAATATCATCATGAATATCTCCCATTCTGTTGGAAAATTGTCAAGAATTACCTAACAAAATCATGAAATGTAATGACTCTTGTGTATCATAAAACAAGCGAAACTACAATGGTCCCACACCTTTTTGTGCAGAACATTTGAACATGACATGTGCTAAATTTTCGTTGTCTCACCTGAATGAGTACAAGAAGATGTTTGATTCAAGCCACGAGGCTGTGGGTTGTCAATATTAGGAACATAATTATTCCAGTTCTCCACATTAATAATTTGACTTTGTAAAGGACTCTCGCTTTCCACACAACACGTCAAGAGTCATCGAGAGATAGTAGTACGTACCATGTCTTCATATACTTCAAGTGCCAAGAAATAGCGATTTGCATGAAAATCGGTCTCTGGATTATCATGCCAATAAATAACATCGTTCCTTGACTTACTTACAAAACAACAAGCAATCTTGTTTGCAATATTATGAGGAAATAATGAATACAAAATCTCATGATTCCAACATCACCTTTAATATTTAATAAATCACGAACTTGATTAACATACATTTATTTTGGGACGGAAGGAATATTTTGTTTACTACAATTTAGTACTTGCATGACGATTAACGCTTGATTAAAAGATGTTATACTTGTACTTAACATGAATATACATTTAACATAAAATACATTATTCGATGTTATGATCATGTTGATATTTCGATGAAACATTAGATAGTAGATGATGCATTATTCTTCGGGAAAATGGTCTCCATCAAATGCGCAGAACCTAATTTGTATTCTTAAATGCTTTTAAGACATCTCAGGGCTCTGCATCAACATTGAAAAGAGCTTATTGTATAGGATTGGAATCGATTCAAGATAAGTAGAAAGAGTTGCTTCGATTATGTATCGTAAGAATGATATATTACCATTCATGTACCTCGGATTACCCGTTGGGAAAGATATGTCGAAAGTGAGCAATTGGCGAGTAGTGATTGATAGATTTCTTAATAAGTTAATTACCTTCATGAAAATCAAGACTTTTGTCAATTGGCGGTAGACTCTCGCATATTAAAGCGGTGCTTAGTAGCTTGACTTTGTACTTTTTATCATTATTTCGGGCTCCTGCTAAAGTTATACATTTTCTTGATAAAATTTGAAGGCGTCGCCTGAGGTTTAAAGAAGATAGTAAAGGCATTTCATTGGTTAGATGGGAGAGTGTTTTAGCCAGTTATTTAGGTATTGGAAGTCTTAAGGTTAAAAATCTTAGCCTTATTGACAAATTGTACTGGAAATTCAATCAAGAAAGTGATGCCTTGTGGTGCAAAGTGGTGAAAGCGTTCATGGCCTGGACGACTGTTTTTGTTCAAATATTTGTATCGATATGTATAAGGGAGTTTGGGCTAACATTCAAAGTTGCAACAATGCCATTGATAAAGTTAGTGTGCATTTTTCCATTTCATTTAAGGGAAAATTGACAAGAGGAATTCAATACGCTTTTGGGAAGATGTTTGGAACACTCATGGCCTTCCTTTGAAACATGTTTTCCCGTCTTTTGCTCTCGAAATAAACAAGGAGTGCTTCGTTTCATATCGTTGGAAACTAGTGAGCATCGTTTGGTCAAAAATTGGAATTGAGGTAGAGCCTCGTGGTCGGTCGTTGACGAGCTAACATGTCTGGAACAGGTTCTTAACTCCTATCCCTACGCTTGTGACTTAGATAAATGGGAATGGTTTTTGCGAAAAGCAGAAAATTCACAGATTCGAAACTAACTTCTTGTTGATCGGAACATTCTTGAACCTTCTCTATTGGTTGCAATCACAAGCGGAACAATTTGACTCAATAAAAGTAAACATATGCATTTGGGCGGCGAAAATAACATGTTGCCTTATCTTTTCGCTTTTAAATCGAAAAGTATAATATCGCTACTTTGTTATGTCCATTATGTAATGAGGCAACAGAGACCATTGATCATGTGTTATACGAGTGCATCCTTGCTTTCACGGTATGGGGGTATCATCGCTCCTACCCACTTCTTTATAAAAGATGTTATTTTCGATCTCTTGCCTAAATAAATTCCAAATTGGTAAGTAAAGCTTTGCAAGGTGTTTTTATGCATTGATGTGGTATATTTGGAAGTGGAGGAATCACTCGAGGGGTCCATGCTTGACGATGAGAAAGATGATTTTGATCGATGGCATATTCGCAAATTTAGCACTATCTCTTCTTTGGATTTCGAATAGGTGCAAAAGCGTAATTTAGATCGGGGTAGATGAGTATTGGTATCTAGAAAAGTCTTTAGTTAACATCTTTTGTATTTTTGTATTGGGTGTGACTTAGTACTTTAATTTTGTAAACCGTTTTTTCAGGTTTAGTTTCCTTCTACCTTGAAAGCTCTAATGTGTTTTTTTGTTTCTTGCTCTGTTTTGCAATGATGTTTTAATAAAAGGCTTACTTCTGGAAAAAATTAACAACAAAATAATTTTATAAGATATCGTATGAAATATTTTGACCAAAGTAGAAAGAATAGTAGTGTAGAGTTGGGGTGTGTGTTGGTTTGGTTGATTGGTCCCCTTATGCTCACGGGAAACAACGCATAAAGAGAAACATACCCTGCCCCAAAGGGGACACGTCTTTCCTATTACACGTGAAAGTAATAACCCTTGCTTCAATAGATTTTTACTTTGATAAAAGTTGTTTATTGCTAATTGGCTACTTAAGAATATTATGCAACATATTAAAATAAGCCGGTAACGAAAATTTTCTGCTTCAATGATGATCATTAGTAAATGATTTAGCTTTGATGATATTTTATGTTTCGGAAAAGAAAACTGATATCTATGTCTAGTTATGTTACAACATGATACGTTATGTTACTAACATAACATTATAGGTTATGTTAAACCAAAATGCGAAAGTAGTTTGAAAAGTGAGCCCTCAACTCTTCCTTTAGATTTAACAAATGTCGAGATAATTGACATGTAGCATTATCAAATTCCCCAAACAAACAAGATGATAAGGACATTGCGAAGCTTTTTCTTTTTTTTTTTTTTTTTTTTAAAGAAAAAGATAAAAATAATAAAAAAAAATGAAAGCTTTACATTTATTGACTTTATGTTTTATGTTCATATATCATGAAACCTGGCTTAGAATCAAATTAGAAAAATGAAAATAACTATAATCGCATATTAAAGATGTATTAACTTAAATTAAATCGTCCCTAGTATTTTAGATGTGTCATGTCGTTTTAGCTAAAATTAGATGTATATCACATATTATATGCATGTTAGCAAGTTAAGCAAATCTTATGTATATTTCGACATCTGCGGGTCAAATTTGTTCTGATCTATCTCATCGTTTTTCGACTTCAAAATTACTTTCGAAACTAAATAGAGATCGTATAATTCAGTCGAGCATGCTCGAATATGGGTTATAGTTATTTCTCATCCTTCCATTATAAGTTTTAACTTGACCAATCCTTACCCTTTACGTTTAATGCATGTATTATTGTAGAGCATTTTATAAAATTGAAAAGTTTATATATAGTGAAATAAGATTTATAAAATCAAAAGCTTTAAGCATTGATAATTTGAATAACTTAAATCATTCATAATGTTAAACCTTTAAAAGGTCTAAATCTATAATCTATAATTTCAATATATAAAAAAAGAACTTATATTCTTTAAAGTGAAAAATTGAAAAACTATATATGAAAATCATAAACTTTTATTATTATTTTCGTTTATAACTCATAACCCATATTTTTTCATTCAGTTTAAATCGTGTTTAATCTCAAAAATTTTAAACTTTTATTAATTTTCGTTTATAACCCGTAAACTTTTTTATCACTATAACTATTCTTGCATTATAAAATCTCGTTCTTTATGTTCGGGTAGGGGTGGCAATTTATAACCTGATGCAAACAAACACAAAAATTAACGAGTTCGGGTTGAATATAAATAGATTTCGGGTTTGGTTTGGGTCGACCCATCTAACCCGTTTATTAAACAGCCAGTTTGGGTTGGGAATAAATTAAACGGCTCGACCCGTCAACCCGTTTAAGATATTTTTATTAAATTAAAAATTATTTATATTTTATTATACGGTTAAATCGGTCGACCATAAACCCGCTTAACTGTTTAAATCATGTAATTTGCCAACTTTTGTATATAAAAGCAGGTTAAGCGGTCAACGAAACCCTTTAATATATTCAACCCGTGTAACTTATTTAACCCGTCAACCCAAGTATATATATGGGTTAATCGGGTTAGGTTCGGGTTATGTAAACAATTTAGGTTTGACATAGGTGACCCGATAATTTAAATGGGTCGGGTTCGGGTTGGGATTTTATGACTGTCAACCCGAACTCGCCAAACCAAACCCAACCCGAATTGCCACCCTATGTGGGTGCTGCCTAAGTAATTATTAAATCATTAATTTATAAAGCTTTTGATTTTATAAACCTTGTTGCACTATGTATAAATCTTTTCAAGTTTACTAGTTATAATGCCCGTGCACGCACGCGATTTTTTCTAAAATTTTTATTTACTTATTATTATCCTAAATGGTTTTACTTTGCCAGATTAAAATGAGAAATCTTGCTTATCTATGCTTTTATTTAGGGCTAATAATCTTTTAAAGCGTATCTTGTCGAGAATGGCGATTCTGCGTGTGAACTAAAAAATAACTCTTTTAGGCATTAAAGTTGACGTTTTGTCTTTCTTTAAGTATTATGACCATATTATGACCAATTTACCCCTCGAAAAATATTTGAAAAAAAAGAAATTGAAAAAAAATCATAAATTTCAAAAAAAATCAAAAGATATTTTGGAAAAAAATTTTGAAAAAAAAGTATTCGAAAAAATTTAGAAAGGGTAAAATGGTCATAATATGGTCATAATCTTAAAGAAAGAAAAATGTCAACTTTAATGCCTAAAAGAAGTTATTATTTTATTATTCGCAGAACCTTATTCTCGACAAGATAATCTTTAAGGTTATTAACCCTTTTATTTATTTATTGTTTTTAAATAATGATTTTAGAAGGAAAGTTTTCTTTCGTTATTGAAGCAAAATGTGAGGTGGCTTAAACTTGGAGCCTTTGTGTCTAGAAAGTTAAGGAGGCGGTGAGTGTTGTTATCTGTAAGCATCATGCGAGGTAAAAGAACACATTAGTATCATCAAGAAAGTAGTAGTTGTTCGGACTCTCCTGCACATCTTGTAGTTGTATGTCCTATATGATGTGTATACTTTTTCAATGTTCTCGGGCATATCATAGTTTATAACATAACTCATGCGACACGCCATCAAGTAAATTTGTCACACACAGGTAACCTGATTTCTCTTTTTTCCAATGATTTCTCTTTCATGTTATACAATATATGAAATTAGTCATTTCTTGATACGGTAGGATAATGTACAAAACTGCTGGTTTAGGCAACCTTAATATCGTCGAGCAACAAATTTTTTGTTAACATAAACATTTTGTTGACTAATCACCAAGTTTTATGCTGCCAATCCATGCGTGCTCTTCTTTTGAAGCAATATACAAAAGTGCAAAAATGTAGAACAACTTATCCTCGATCATGCCATTCTTTTACGATAGGGTGTTCTTATCAACGCCTTTCGAATGTTTCTAACACTTTCAGAAAGCTGCAAAAAAAATAATAAATAAAAAAAATTAATAAGATAATATATAAAACACAAATGCAAGTAGAATTACTCATTACTATGAAGCATCACTTGTATTTAGTAGTTGTTTGTTAACGCCAAGTTTCAAGCTCATATTGAGATGATATACGTTTTGCAATCGAATTTTAAATTTTTGGACAAAAAGATTTCAATGTCAACCCGGTTCAAAGGGTGTCTCAGTTTGACATGTTATCTAACGTGCATATGTTTTCACCTCTCAATCTCTCGTTGTCATGCTTTCTAACCCCTAACATGGCATTTAAAAAATGTGGTGCTTGGATCTCAAAAAAATAATTATAAGTAAACAGCCCATAAACATGAACCTTTTTGACTCCATATTAACACCTTTAATCTCCGCTAATAAGCTTACCCAAAACACCCATAAACCCAAATCACTAACCATGCAAACAATAAAAAAATAAAAAATAAACAATACCTTATAAGCCTCGCAACCAATGCTTCAAGATTAAATTGGAGCTACTTGATACCATTGGTACTTGGTAGAAAAGGTTATATCACTGAAAATAAGAGAAGCCATTAGATTAACAAAACTCATAAAATTAGGGTTCATAAACTAACGAAATTATATAAAATTGATGATTGTGATTTATTTAATCAATTAAATTTATGTTTGATTGAATCCGTTGATGTGGTGTGACGGGGTGTTTTTAGGTTGAGTGAATTTGTGTTTGCTAGGTTTTTTGAGTGAATTGGGAGAATTTTGATAATCCGTTTTTTTTTTTTTTTTTTTTTTTTTTTTTTTTAGTTTTATACTTTGCAACCAAAACTATGAAGCATTAAATCTCAACCCCATGTGTATTTTTAACTTTTTTTCCAACATACGGAGAGAAAAAATGAATTTTTAATATTTTGGGTCATATAAGGAAATATTTAAGGTTTCTTTTCAAAATAAGTCATTTAAAATTTTTTTAATTAATTTAATTATTACCAAATAAGGTATGAATTGATTTTTTTGAAATGAAAAATTCCCACTAAAGATTTTGTTTTATTATATAAAAAAGATAAAATGTTTAACAATTACACATGCGTCAAATGATGTAAAGATTCAAGATTTCAAACATTTTAATTTCACATAAACATGAAACATCAACTCACTATGTTTAAAACAAATTATAAACCTTTTCATATGTTTTAAACTTTTTCCTTGAAATCACCAAAGCGAATACCATTATAAACCTATTAAAAGCTCCATCAATGTGGATGATTTAACTAAAAGAATATTTCTTTTTACTACTCCCCCAATCTATAATTATTGTCTCTTTTCATTTTTGTATGTTTGAATTTTTTTTCTAAAATCCACTTTCAACCATTCAAATGAATTGAAAAATATAAAGACGATGTCTTATTGGTGAAAGATTGTAGTGTTTACACTTTTTAAATGGGAGAGTGCGATATATACCCACTAAAACTTAAAAACTCGTATTTCCATAATCTGAGTTTTATTGCATGATTCTGATTTACAAGCGTGTTTTGGGTATATATCTGAATATCTGAGTTTTAGTGGTATATATCGATTGACCATTTTTAAATTGTATATTTTTGTCTGTGAACAATATTTTAAAACAAGCAATTTAAGTTGTAGCTTATATTCTTCCTTTGCCCTCTTATAACTTGGTTCATCGTGTTTGTACATCGCATTAATCTTAGTGACATAACTGTTGAAAATTTGAATTGGTTATAGCAAAAGGGTTTTTTTAAGTTAAGTTTCTATTTTTTTAGTTAAATACGATAAAGATTTGGGTTTTGGTGAAAAAAGATAAAGAAGATTATCGTTAAATAACTAAATTACTTTTTAATGAGAAATAATAAAGGGGAATGTGATTCGCACATGACCTGTCCATATGATTTTAGAGAGCATACTATGATTAGCAATACACACTCTTGTCATATAATGCTTATCAAAATAGATTCCTAGATATATGATTTCATCTCTACTCAGTTATCGGGAGACGACAGAGATCGCTAACAAAACCAAGGGCAATAGTCGTAGCAAGGAACAAAATTTGATCGAGGATCGTTGATTTAGTAAAACTTTGATTCAGTAAAAAAAACATAATGAATCAGCCTATTTATAGTAGTAGTATCCGAAATGTGGAAAGTGAAATAATACCTACACTCTGTTCAAAAAAAAAAAAATAATACCTACACAAATGTTAGTGGTCATGGTGGAGTCAAGCCGTCTCAATGATTTTGGTGGCCCGGTGCGAAATTACGAATGAGGCTTCGTAAATCATGAAAAGCTTAACTATTATGAAAAATTCAAAACATAATATACTTAGACATGTATAAATACTAATAGAAATATACTGGTTGGGATATGGGGATGTATGTAAATATTCCTATTTAAAAAAAGGCTATAAAATTCTAGTTAAACACGTATAAATATAATTAGACATTTATAAATCTTAATGACACATCTTAAATCGAGGCCTCCATGAATGGTGGCGCATGTGGGCTGCTTCCACTTCAGACATCTGTCACCGCCACTGGTGAAGTCTGTACATATCAAGGAGCTTGATCAACCAGTGATTAGTGAATTGGTTGAAAATTAAGATTTGAACTATGAGAAGGTAACATAACTACATAAGTAAGTGAACTTTAGTGGCCTATTTGATAGGAGAAGGATGCAATCGTTTTTGGTTTTCCTAGAAAAGTTATAATCATGTGTTAAACATCACATTTATGGATCGTAGTTATGAAAGCACTAACTGCACTTTAATCATCGGTACGTGCTATGGTGTCCACAATCTTCGACATTAACACTGCACTAGAGTGGGCTCTAGTTGGATTGCGTAACTTATCTATTGTACGTATGTCAAATAAAGTGTGACAAGAACATTAATAAGTTAGGGACACATCAAGGGATTTATCAACAAGAAATGAGTGCATGTCTCGGGTGGACCTAAAGAGGTCTTCGGAAGTTCCCGCAGAGTTTTGCCACTTATTGTAATTTTTTCCAAAAGCTCATATTTCTCCGAAATAAACCCGATCTCAAAGTTTTCTGTACTATATCTTCTTTTAGCTATTCCATTGCATTATTGTAAAGAAAATGTAAATCTAGTCACTCATAGTTTGGTCCGCAACCGTGTGCATATATTTGTATGTATAATTGTATATACGCACGATGGCATACCTATGTTTGTTTGTGAATGAAAAATTAGATGTGCAACAAAATTGTACAACTATAATAAATTGCATTAAATATGTGCCAAATGCATGCATCGGAAGTTGCTTTACAAAGAGTAATGGGCTTGTGAGCCTTTATTGGGTAAAGAAGCCTATAAATATAGTTGGAAACCTTATTAAACACAAGAACTGCCCAATCTTCACATTCAAACCTCCATTGGCCTTTTTAGATATTTCTCTTTTTAAAAGCTACTATTACCATGTGAAAAGATAAATGGTTAGTAATACTTTAACAAAATACTTTTAATGCTTTTTTAAATCATACTTGAGTGAAATATTCAAGTTCAACATTTTTTTTACATAAAATCCCTTAAAGAATTCCATTACAAGAGTTTTAATTTGCTTTGATCAAATTCATAGTTTGATTAAACACTTTAAACCATTTTAGCCTTGATCTAGTCCGAACCGTCAAGTCTAACAGACTTAAAACAGCTTAAACACAAATGCAATTAAGATCAGAGGAATATAGTGGATTCCTAGGTCGTTAAGTCCCACGGAGGATGAATTGGTGTTTAAACAACTTCAGATGATAGAATGATCACTAAGGATAGTGATCAGTAAGGATTTCGAAGGATAATTACCTAAAGAGAAAATCTACAAATAACAGCGACTTAAATGCAAATTAAGAAAATTAAAAAGTTAAAATCTATTAAATAAACGCTATCACTATTTTTACAGATCGATGAACGTTTATGATTTTATAAAATAAAATGACTTAAATAAACAATTTTAACTAAAACGTAAACTCAAATTACTTAAAAACGTTACTTAAAATTAAAACGAGCGTTATGTACGAAAATTACGCTGGAGCGCAAGACAAAACGTAAAATTATATGAAATAAAAGGCCTACGAATGTAAAACTAATTTTCTTACAAAATATATGATAAAAGAAAATTTTAGAAAAAAGATTTGTATTTTTTAGACTTTTATATTTTTTATTATGAATTAAATACCTTTTTACACTAATTAAATGTTTAAAAATACTAAAACTTATTGGAAAAATCTCAACTTTTTACAGAAAATACTTTATACTAATACTAAGATAAGAAAATTGAAAAAGTGGAAAAAGCTAAACCGATTAAGCTAAAAATAAGCTAAAACAATCATATATAGCTAAAATGAGAAAGAGGGTTAAGTATTTGATTATGCAAAGCATAACAAGAAAGACCAAGGCGCTATTGGTTCCTGTGTACCCTCTTGTCACTCTCAAAATTTGGAGGTCTCGAGGTTCGAGCACCGCTCCACCCTTTTGCAAAACATTTTATTTTGATTTTTTTTTTACAAACACGTTAAGCACATCAAGATAAGCATTATTTGTAACTACAACTTTTGTGAAATCTACTAATAAGTCGAGAATCGACTTATGTTTTACTACGATTTAAGCTTTATTGGAAATAAGCACTAGATTAAACTAAAATGGCTAGTAAGCTATGAATTAAGCAAAAGTCAACTCGAATAAGCTAAAAGCGTAAATGAGCTAAAATTAAATCACGAGAAGGCATTAATTTCTATACATAAGAACAAAATAAGCACAAAATAAGCATAAGCTATCTTGTTTAAACATGGCATTAGTTAAATTACTAGGCAACTTTAAGCTAATAAATAAGTCTTGAAATAAGCTAGAAACTTGAAATAAACACTGGGACCAACTAGTTGATCTAAAAAGCTTTCAAAAGCTAAGAAACTCACCGTATTGTTCCTTTGTGGAGCTACCGGAAGCTTATGAAAAGCTTATAGATTACTGATGCATGGTTAAACAGAAAATGGGACAACAAAATAGCTTATTGCAGCCTTATCTAATAAGTTAGAAAATAGAAACTTAAGCTTGTGTCTTCAAGGTGGCTTGGTTGGCTATCTAAAGAACCAAGGTACATAAGCTAGAAACCAATAATAAGCTCTCTGTGAGCTTTTGAAATAAAGACTGCACTGTTATGCACAGGACAAATTTTTTCTTTTGACTTTTTAATTTACGACACAGTTTGACTTATATGAGATTTTAACTGATTTTATGGACTAAATAAGATGTATTAAGCTATAATAAGACTACTTTAAGCTGAATTCTTGTGTTATAAGCTAGTTTAATGAATCTCATAATCTAGATCCTAACAGTTGGCTATTACAATAAGATTAAACAATATTTTGACTTTTTATGAAACAAGGTCTGGTTTTATTAGTTTGACTAAGCTAATATGCTGTATTGTGACAGATATCAGATAAGTACTACACTACAAACAACCTCTTAACACGACAACAAACAATTCCAAACACTCCTTTTGGGGCGGTTTTGAAGCTAAACATCTTGAAACAGGTTTTTAAAGCAAAGTATCTATTTATTAACTAATAATGACTATATTAAAACAGATTAAACTAAAATTAACGAGATTTAAGCATTTATACTAGAATTTGCAAATTTTTAGGAAATAGCTTACAAATGAGTTCTTGCACGGACTTGGAACCAAGGACCTAGAACACCCCTATAGCTTACCAATAAGCTCTAAACCATAAACCAATCCAAAATAGGCCTTTGCATGTGTCTCTTGATCATTTCCCATGGGATTTTTATTTTCTCAATATTTTTCTTGATTTTTCTTGTTTTTCTATTTTTCTACCAAACCGAATTATAAAGAATCTAACGACTTTAATAAGCTATTTAGAAGCTTTCTTGGATTTATTCGATCCTTGATAACATCTACAAACATGATTTGATCATTCATGATATTTTCAACATAAGGAAAATTTGCATAATCTGTAATATTGACTTAAAGTCGAAATTAACTGCGAGAAAAGTTTAACAATATATTAAAGACTTGAAATTAAAAGATTGAAAGCTTGGACAAACCTTTGAAATTAAAATTGAACTACAACGATATTAACTAAACTAAACTACACTACTTAGTCATTCTCCTCTCGCTTCTTTTCCTTTTATTGACCTCAAAAGCTTTTCCTCATTCCTCCGATCATTTCCACCATTGGATAGGTCGATAGCATCTTAATCGTCCATGTGTAATTTTGGCGGAAAAGTCTTATGAGCGTGTTTAAGCATTTAATGCGTTTTGGTTAGATATGGAGGTGGAGGGGATGTATTACGGTGGGAAGTGATGTGGAAAGGTGGAGGTGAGGTGGTGATGAGCGGTGGCTTGGAAGTAGTGGTAACAGTGTTGAGGATGTGGAAGATGAGCAAAGGACGCGCTTTCTACGTTTTTAAATCTTGGGTTGGATAATTGGGCTTGGGTTGGGCGAGTATTTAACAAAGGATCCGTTTGGTTTATGTTAACAACAAGGACCAAAGTTGTAATATTACGAAAGTTAAGGACTAAACACAAATATTCCAAAGCTAATACAAGGTTAGACTTGCCAAGTTTTAATTACCAAAGGACCAAATTTGTATAAAGTTCCATTTTTATAAGTCCGTGGACCAAAACTCAATTTTGAAACTTTAGGGGTCAAACTTGTAATTTTACAAAAGTTTACCATAAGGACCAATTTTGTCAATTATAAATAGTACAAGGTTTATTTTTGATCAATTTCACTTTTAAAACCTTAAGGACTATTTTGACACTTTTGCAAAGTTAAAGGACTAAAATTGTCAATTTGTGATTTTGAACTTTAAAGGGTTTGTTTTGACAACTTTTGAATCTTATGGACCTATAATGATATTTTACAAGTTTTTGAATTACTGTGGACCGATTTTGACAACTTTTGTAACTGGGGACTAAAGCGCCAATTATGCAAACTTGATCGTTTTTCATCGATTTTGATGTTTTTGCATTTAAAACATATAAAACACTTGTTTGTGATATTTTATCATTTTGATGCATTTCAGTGTTTCGGATGTTTTGGCATTAACAATATAAAACGATGAGTATTTAGACACTCATCGCCCTCGTTTAGTTGTGCTCGATTAAAAGAAGTCGAACCGAATCAATCATATAGTAAACTCAGAACCACAATATACGATAAAAATACAGTAGCACTTTTATAAATTAATGATATCGGGATTGAGAGATTTTATTAATTTAGCGAGATATTATTAATCATTTATTAATTTACAGAGGTTTTACGTATAGCCTTAAATTTCCAAGTCCGATATACTAGTTACAATGTATATTAGTTAAAGATGAAAAATAAATTAGAAAAACAAGTTTCAATTAACATTTTATAAATTCACATTCACAAATTAATTGAATTTGTCAAGTTCATTCTTTTTTGAATAAGCT
This sequence comes from Chrysanthemum lavandulifolium, assembly GCA_022545495.1. Taxonomy (NCBI): domain Eukaryota; kingdom Viridiplantae; phylum Streptophyta; class Magnoliopsida; order Asterales; family Asteraceae; genus Chrysanthemum; species Chrysanthemum lavandulifolium. The sequence continues at coordinate 147,644,913 of CM040243.1, forward strand.
GAGGTTAATTGATAGGCTTTTAACCAAGTCATTTCGAAAAAGAAGCATTGCAAAACAACTCTTCACAACTTTTTGTTGCAATACCAGAAGACAACGCCCCAACAGTTTAGCACAATAGATAGATTTAAAGATGAATTCAATATGGATTTGAAGTTCAACAAAAAACAAATGACTATAGATTCATTTTTTACTAAACAATTTTAGAATTTTGAAGTGTATCACATATATGGATTTTTTTTAGTAATTATTACTTTATATTTTCATTGAGAAAAATATATAAATACTGAGGTTTTAAAAAAATTATTATCTTATTATTTTATCGATTGATGTTCAAATATGTACTAGTCTCAAATTAAGACTGAACAAATTATTAATTTTATCGAGGTTATTAATTTATCGAATATTAATTTGCAGAGATTTTACTGTAGATGACAAACATTTATTTGTAATTACTTGGTAGAAACACATTTAATATGTGGATAGAAATCAAATTATTACACACAAATGCTATCTAAATCAAAATACGTATTCCAAATTTTATTAATTTATCGAATATCTACTTTAGGGATTCCAAATTCCAATCATTCCCCTAATATAAACTTGGGGCTACGCCTCATGGCATGTGTTATTGTAAGAAACAAAAGACGAGATCTCAGATTTTACTCACCATTTTGGATCTGGGTCATTTGTATGAACATCAACATTAGCATGCAGTTTTATCGTAGTTATGCTGTAGCCTCGCGCATTTGTGCGTCTATATGATGCACACTTTTTTCCACATGCAATATTCAAGCCAATCAAGTGTTATAGGAAGTCAAACGTATCATTTATCGTCTTTGTACTTTTTTTTTTTTTTTTTTTTTGGAATTTAACTTTTATTCACAAACACTCACATCAAACCGATGGAACAACTATACAATACACCCGATTACAAAATATTGAAATGATACCATTCCTTCCAATCGACAACACGATGAGTAAAACGATTCCTAAACCACAAAAAACTAAGGGATTTGACATCTTGAATAATTTTCCGGACATCTGGTCTTAAATTATCAAAGCGTCTATCATTTCTAGCCTTCCATAAACACCAACACGTGACGAACGCAATCCCCTTCACAATCTCCTTTTTCTTTCTGTCCATGCCCGACCATTTATGGATGTTGAAAATATCAAACCTGTCAAAGAAGAACAGCGGGGGTAACTTACACCAACGGCTCACTGACTGCCAAGCTTCCATAGCAATAACACACGAGCTAAAGAGATGTTCCACATTCTCCACATCACCCCCACATTGCTCGCAAACTGTAGAGCCAAAGAAACACTGGCGCTTCTGTAACGCGTCCATCGTTGGAAGCCTATCCAAGCCAAGTCTCCACATCAAAATATTACACTTATTAGGCAACCATTTTACCCACTTGAATTTGAAACCATTGCTATATTCCTTGTCGCTACTAAGAAATTTCTTAACAGCCCGAACACTAAACCCCTTATCTCCATTCCCCATCCACTTCCACCTATCCTTGCACCCATTTAAAGTTACCCCAGCCATCAAAGAAACTAACCGATCATTTTCTCCTACAGCATCAGTAACCAGCTCCCCTTCGTTAGCCCTCCAACCCCCAACAAATGTCTTCTCTTCGTTATCAAATTTGTCCGAAACCAAACACTTCTTATTCTTTTCCAGTTTAAAAAGGAGAGGAAATTCGTCTTTCAACGCGTTATCACTAACCCAAGGGTCGATCCAAAATCTAATGTCTTGACCGTTACCCACAACTCCTCTAAATACTTGAATCAGATTCCTTCCCTCCACTTTCGTCTTGGAAACAGTTCTAACAATCGAATTCCAAGCCCCCGAAATAGATGATTTAACCGGGATGGAAAGCCAGCCTCTCGACGTACCATGGATAGCATCAATAACCTTCTTCCAAAGACTCCCATTTTCCGCTCTATACCTCGGACCCATTTAGTCAAAGCGATATTAGAATCCTCATCCTACTAAGACCAAGGCCTCCACACAAATAGGGAAACAACTTTTTCCCAACAAACCCAATGAATTTTCTTGACCTCAGTCGTGCCTCCCCACAGAAAGCTTTTAATCAGCCGTTCGATGTTATCAAGGACTTTGGTCGGGGCTTTAAAAAGCGAGAGGTAATATGTGGGCAGATTTTCGAGGACCGATTTGATCAATGCTAACCTACCGCCAATAGAAAGGCACGAGGCTTTCCACCCTGAAAGCCTAGCCTTGAAAATATCAATAAAAAAATCCCAGTTAGCAACCCTATTCATATTACCCCCGATGCGGATACCAAGATAGTCGAAAGGAATCGACCCCGACCTACAATGCACCCCCCCAGCCACCCTTCTAACTTCATCATCCTCCAATCCAACCCCAAAAATCTGAGATTTCCCCATGTTAATGTTCAGACCCGAGCAAAGATAAAAACACCTTAGAATACGAGTAACCTTGTTTATATTCTGAGAAGACCACTCACCCAGGAAAGAGCAATCGTCGGCATATAGGAGGTGGGAGACCTCGGGGCCGTGGTTAGGAAGTTTAATCCCCTCGTATAAACCGTTGTTACACGCCTTCTTCATCATACATGAGAGCGCCTCCATGACTAACAAGAAAAGGAATGGCGAGAGGGGATCGCCTTGCCTCATACCTTTTTGACATTGGAACTCAAAAGTTGGCGACCCGTTAACCAAGACTGCCGACCTTGCCGAAGACAAGATACTATGAACCCATCTACACCAAAGGTCAGGAAACCCCATTTGGTTCATAACCTCAAGCAGAAAACCCCAGCTGACGTTGTCATATGCTTTATTGAAGTCTACCTTAAATATGAAAATACCTTTTTTCTGCTTCTTCGCCCAAGAGATAATTTCGTTCAAAATCAAAGGCCCATCCAAGATCGATCTATCCCCAAGAAACGCGGATTGATTTACTGAGATCACATCCTTCAACACCAATTTAATCCGATTTGCCAAAACTTTTGAGACCACAAGAGTAATGGGCCTATAATCGTTAAGGTTGCTCGGATCTCTGACTTTAGGAATAAGGGTAATAAAAGCCGGATTATTACCGTTATCTATACCACTGCCTGTTGATAAGGAATCAAAAATTCCTTTGAAGTCCTCCTCAAAAAAAGCCCAAAACCGCCTAATATAACTAAAAGGAAAGCCATCAGGACCGGGAGCCCTATCTTCCCCACAATCAAACACCGCCTTCCGAATCTCCTCCTTAGAAAAACGACTCACCAACAGATCACCAGCCTTCCGAATCTCGTTTGTACTAGACAAGCAGTTGAACCCGCGCTTTGCTGCGGGGGCCTTTGCGTTTTTATCCAGAAGTATTGTGTTTAAGATTATTTAGTTGATATGTTGGTGGAACTAACCTTTTTTGTATATATGTATATAAAGTGAAAAGTATTATATATTACAACAATTTACAGTTACATTCTTTTATGTTTGTATGAATAATATTATAACCAAAATAACGTAGTCATAATTATGTGTCGCGATAAAATCTCGTTTTTATATAAGTTTTGTTTAATTTTTTCCTAAAGAATAATGACTCATTTTATTTATTCATATCTTATGCAAAGGGGTTGGTAATCTCATTTCATTTTCAACCTAATTTCTTTCTTTCTTTTTTTAACTAACTTGTTATTTTAAATATTACGAGTAGATGGATCGAAATGTAACTAAAAAACTCATATTCGACATTTTACCCTTTTAAGGTCTGTTTACAAAATTAAGTTTAATATTACACTGAAATGACAGGCAAACGGGCAACAAGCTGCGCCGCTAGCCCTTTTTGAATAGCAAAACTTAGTCTTTTAAAAACTACATTCAGATACCTTGGGGTCGTAACATTGCCATGCATAACCCGTTGGACTCTTTTGAGCGACTCCACGACCTCGGTGCAAAGAAGCCAAATGTATCAAATGCAAACGGTATAAGCGCGTGTTGGTTATCAAGGCAGCTTTCTCGTGTTTGGTTACTTTGCACGGCGGCTTTCAAGCGACTGACTGCCAGTAAAGCATGATTCCCCAATCCCACAGTGGAGAAACCCCGTTAGATCTACACAAGCATGTTTCCTCCTATCCATCAAAGACCAAAATGTCACCGGTCTAAGAGTCGATCTTCCTTCCATCGGGTCGGTCGAAATTCACGGGTTCTTCTTTCTTAAGCGAAATCCCCGCTTTGAATATGTCAAAAGAACATCCCTAACCAAATCGTGTCGGTATTTGAACCGGAAGCTCTTTACAATGAACTGCATGCTCTCCGAATGAGTCGAACAAGCTTTGTGACAAAGCGGACAACTTTCATCAACCGGAAAAATTGGGATCATGAGGCGATATTTAAGGATAGTGCGATACTCGATCGACATATGTTGACCGAGACAAACTATAGGAATGGCAAGGAGAAATTCTTGAGCATGTGGTGCACGCAGACACTCTCAACGACTTTTTGTCTAACGGTCATCTCAGTGAACTTCCATGTCACGGACAATCTTGCTAAAAGGGCACTCGCCAATGTGTGTTGGGCTTTAGTGGGGCGGTGTCCTTTTAGTGAAACCGCCAAAGTCAAAACTTGGAATCCTATCACGAAGACAAGTCAAAGCACAATCATAGTCATAATCCATGTCGCATACACCACTGTTGCGTAAGATGTGGTCTGAAGCACCCAAGATTGGGCCCTCGAGGCCACAAGGCATAAGATGAAGCCTCACCGAATATAGCCCCAAACCACCAAACCTAATAGGTAAATAAGCAAGTCGCCAATGGAGATCCCCGAAGAAGGACCTCCACGAACCACCATATCCTCGATCGCCTCGTGCGATCCTTTGTCAAAAGCGAGCGACCTCCTCCACATATCACGGGTTGACACGTTCTTAAGCCAAAAAAAGTTTAGCAATACCCATGCAAGATCGAAGCAAGAGAAGCTCACTCTGCGGGTCTCCTAGGCGGGGAAGGAGGCGCATCATATCAATAGCACTAAGCCCCTTCTTTACCAACCCACTAATAAAACTAGCATCCCTACTAACTGCCCCCCCAAGAAGCTTCACCCCAACGATGGCCTACCGATGTCGTTTGGGAATAAACCACTACGAAGCTTCCTACCATCACAAGAAGGCCAAAAAGCTCGGTTTTCACGATATTCAATTCAAGACCCAAAGTGGACCCGTCGCCTAATGATGTCCAGAGCCCGAGCCGCCTCCCGAGTGTCACCAATGACCGTCCCATCATCAAGATACCACGCATGAAGAAGAAGCTTGCAATTGTTTACGATTTGGTGCAGGGGATGCAACACAAGAGTGAAAAGTGGTCCTAACGGGTCGCCTTCTTTGAACCCGGTGGTGGACCATATATGATTATCTCCAAGATACAATCATGCGGTTGCCTATAGAAATTCTACCCATAAAGAAATAGAAGGCACCTCATCCCGACTTCATGAAGTAAAGGCGATCTATCCACCAAGTTAAGCGTTAGAAAAATCACTTGTAAGCATCGCAGAGACCCGTCGGTGGGACGATCACTTAACAACTCGTTGGCGCTATGTAATATAGCCTCTGCTTCACTCGACACACCGACCCCAAACGAAAATCATTAAGGTACTTGGTCATTTCTTTGCCAACACCTTTCATAGCCGCCTTGAAACCAACCGCCTCCATATAGTACCCACTGCAATAGGTCGGATCCCGTTGTCGGGTTTCAAGAGCGGTGTAAGAGGCGAACACAACAAACTCCGCATGAGCCGACGGACATCTCCCTCTAACCACAAATTAACCATCGCGGTGATAGCACATAATAAACCACGGCAGCGGAGACCCATCACCCATAAAGCATCCAAAATGTGTTGTGACCGCAAGCTGTCCCTCCCACAAGAAGTCCGCTTTAGGGAAGGATTTAATACAACCAATGGCGTTATCAACCTCCACAACAAGGCGGGGCTCGGCATAAATAGTGCTCGGCATAGGCGGAGGTGGTTTGTGCGGATGTTTAGCCTCAAAGCCATCACGGTATCATCATTATGCGGGCAACCACGATGAGCATAACACCTTCACCGGCGTAAAGTGACCATCGGCAACCTTCGAGGCACGCTACGATGTTGGTGTTACCGGCATTTTCTCCTTTTGGATATCAACGCTTCCTTGGTTAAGAGGCACCGGACCCGATCCATCTAATAAATTTTTAACTAAAATGGCAACACCATACTCTTTCCCCATGTGTGCTAGCGAGCTCGATTGAGCGATTTTGCACGGCCTTCGATTCCCGGATCGCTTTCTTGTCTATTTGTGGGTTTAAACACTTGCAAAGTGCAACGAGGAAGAAGTAACAACAACCCACGCTCAATAGATCCGGTTGAGCGACTACTCGTATGAGTTGTTTTCAGCGCTTTGTGAGAAAGCCATCGACAACCATGTGGAATGCTTTTGGCGATGTGATAGGTGCTTTGAAAACACGATCAGGAGAACAACATCAATACAAGCGGCTCATGATCATTGGTCTTAGGCACTATGATAGAAGGTTTCACAATCCAGATAATGTGCCCATTAACACTATCGATAAACCGAATCGGTAGTCGGGGGTGATGACATGCCCGACTAATTGCATGTAATTTCATACACTTCCAGCATCCATTGACCAAAACCTTCAATGTTTCCTCCATAGCCATGTACAACCCATGATCCGTAGATAAAGCCTCTCGCATGACACATCTCTACGTTCGGCTAAGGAAAGATGCAATCTTTGATATGAAAATCAGCAGAGAGTCCCTTTATTCCCACTTCCCATCCGGGCAACAATGAAAATTACGAAATGGACATGGCCATCGCCATCCGGGATGAAGAAGCCATAAAAAGCGAATAAAAAGCGCCTCGAGATGAAACCGTGAAAAAGGAAAAATTTACCTAAAACAATAGGTGGCATTTCAACAAGCGGTTGGCGTGCACCACCATTTGCCCAAAAAGTAGCTCACATTTGCACCACCATTTGGGTTTTTTTGTTCAGAATTTGATGATAAGCAACAAATGGGGTTTCTTGATTTTTGGTACTTGAGATTATGAATGGAAATTAAGAACTTGAAATGGATAAAGTTTACATTTTTGGCGAACGAGTTTGCACGGATCAAAGTTATATGTGAATTTTGGAACTAGGCGATAAATGTAGAGAGGAGTCGGTCACGACATCTCTTTACCCACAATCTCTCAATGGCTTCTCAATTTCCAATAACCAAAATACTTGTTGTTGATTCGTGTTCAAGGAGTCGGTCACGACATCTCTTTGTTTATTTTGAGAGGATTAGAGCACGGTTTCTTTTAAAGGAGAATCAAATTATGGTTTATTGTGCTCAAGCAAGGCAATAAAAACAAAGAAAGCAAAAAGCCAAAGTTAGAGAGGAACCTACCCAAGCAACAAAGATGTAACTTTTTGTATTCAAATAAGCTGTATGAAATCTGCATAACAAAGAACCAAACCAACTAAGGAAAAAAGAAAATAGGAAAAATATGTATATGAACCTTTTTTTAACAAATATTGTCGAGATATCTGATCTATTTCAGATCTTTGTTGTGTGCGCGTGTTTTTTTATCTGTGAATGTTTGTAAAACAGGGAGATGGAAGAGAATGTCGATGTAAAAATGAGGAAGATAATGTAGATGTGGAAGTTTCTTGTAGTACGAATATTAGGTACTCATGAACAATTTGATCCACTAATTACCTTAACCACTGTCATTCGGTAATCGAAAAAATAAAGTGGCCACAAAAACTATGTTATACTTGGAGTTTAGAGATAACGGGAATGAAACAGTAACTGTAACATTGACTTTGTATAAAGACCAATCAAATATGGACTTGTAAAGTTTAATAGTTCCCGTAATGTTTTTAGCCAATGAACTTTTAACATTTGGGCCACTATTTACAACCAACCAATCACAGGCCACCACCAAACCCGTTAAGCACTATTTGGACCCCGTAAAATTTCCCAGATTTAGTATATATAGTAATAAAGTAATGGCGTATTGAGTACATCTAACATTGGAGTCTGGTCACGATTACCAAATGAACCATTAGGAAAGCTTTCTTTGGTCCACACACTAACTCAGTTGCCTCATTAATGTGTGCTAGATGATGCATTGTTTAAATCTAGCTTTATTAATGTTTAGCCCAAAGTGTCATTTCATTTGGTTCATTAATGTTCGGTCATGATTACCAAATGTTGCTTCAAAAAACTCACGCACCCATAGGAATCGACCTTAGTGCTAAACCAAATGCTTTTAAGTTCCAAACGCTAAGTGTGACCAAGATATATTGTAACAAGAAACATAGTAAAGATGTTTTAGGTGATATGATTGTGTCTAACACCATCATCCATGATACTTATGTTTCTTGCTTTTTACACTAAATATCACATTAATTTCAAAACAGAATTTGTTTAGCCTTTACTTCACCTCCTAAAATAAGTGGAATTGATAAGTGAGATAAAATAGGCTATCCTGAAAACTATCCAACTTCAATTGTTCAACAGATGAAGAGGTGCTCTGCTAAACTCAAGAATCTACAATCCAAATGCTGAGTTAAGGAGATTGTCTTTGCCAAGCATGCTAATCATACACAAACTTAGAAGCAATGCAGAATTCCCAATGAAACACATAAAGTAACTTACAACAAAGGATGACATTAACATTGTTGATGTTGCCTTTTCAACGAATCATGCATCATGTGAGTTTGTCATGTTTTCAAGCATCATACCTTCAACTGCTTAATCTGAATGGGAAAATTTAACATCGATGCCCTGCAAAAATCAGAAGTTGATATGTTTATACAACGGTTTATGTATTTGCATTCAAAGAATCAAAAGGTTTATTGATTGACTAGACATAATGAAAGACTCTAAGATCAAATTTAGGTGTCGTTTGTTTTTGAGCTTTTACCTCTTCATCCGCAAACCATACCCCGCAGAAGAGTACATTTAAGCTTCTTCATCTGCAACAAAGAAATCGTTTGTTTTTGTCTTTATTAAGACTTCTTTCATTTTCTTCTTTTTCTTTTTTTTTCACTAGTATTTTTGTGCTATTAAAGTAACTTTTTCTTTTCACTAGTTTTTACATTTCGTCTTTTTTCATTTCATCATTTTCATGTTTTCGTCGTTTTTTAATGTTTTGTCATTTTTACATTTTAGTCCATTTCTTACGTTTTAGTCAGGTTTTACGTTTTAAATACATTTTTACGCCATCTTTTTAAGTTTTCGTTTGTTTTACGTTTCGTTTGTTTTCGTTTCGTTTGTTTTTACGTTTTCACCTTTTTACATTTTCGATCGTTTTTACGTTTTCTACATTTTTTATGTTTTAAATCTGCTTTCTTTCGTTTCATTCGTTTTCTTACATTATCTTTACGTTTTGTTAGGTAAGATAAAATAACGTACAAAAACTTATAAAATCATATGAAAATGGAGGAAAAGTAAAATAAACACATGAAAATATAAAAACGGTTAAACGTAAAAAGCGAATCAAAGCGTAAAAATGGATGAAACGTAAAACGGACGGCAAAACGGGACGAAAAGTAAAAAATTGGCGAAAACGTAAAGAAATGGACGAAAACGTAAAAAACCGACTAAAACGTAAAAGATGACGAAAATGGACGAAAAAAACCGGCGAAAACATAAAAAGCGGACGGCGTAAAAATATGATCGGCGTAAAAAATAGATGAAACGTAAAAAAAGAAAGGGTGAAAGCGGTCAAAAGCGTAAGAAAGCGGACGAAGCGTAAAAAGCGGACGAAAAAGTAAAAAGCAGAGCGAAACGTAAAAAGCAGGGCGAAAACATAAGAAAGCGGACGAAAAGTAAAAAAGCAGACGAAAACGTAAAAAGGGCGGCGAAAAAAAAAAGGCGGCGTAAAAAGCGGACGAAAACGTAAAAAATGCGGCGTAAAAAGCGGTGAAAACATAAAAAGCGGACGAAACGTAAAAAGCGGATGACGTAAAAAGGCGGATGACGTAAAGAGATGTAAGATATTGAGAAGAGATGTAAGGGTTGTGAGAAGAGGTAAGAAGTGGAAAAGAGGAGATAAATTATGTGCGTGGGAAGAGTAAATAAGAGATTTTAGCCTCTTATGTGCGAAAAAAAAAGCAAGCAGTTTGAGGAATCGTCTGCGGCGCTGCGAGACAAAGAGCGAAGAAGAAATTTGAAAAAACAAACAGCCTTAGTAAATAAGAAAGAGCATCTGCGGCTCTTCCTTAGCCCATTAACTCCATAATTGTTATGCCCAGTCAAAAGAGCTCCTTAGGCGATGTCAAGTAGTTAAACTTGGACTCTTGGTTAGCATGTTTTGTCATAATTATGATATATTCTTTAGTCTTTACAATCGTCTCAAATCTTTCTAATCACGAAAAGGGCAAACTAGAAGAGACCTCTTGGTGTAACACCCTCATCCATCACTAGGAACTTGCAAAGCTATATTTTAGCTTGGTTGCGCTCATTTGTAAAATCCCTAACCTTTGGATGCCTGCCGACACGTTTACACATTTAATACTAGTATCACATGATAGTGTATAGCAATCCCTAACCTTTGCATAGCACACATCACAAAGAGTATAGAAAGTTACATGAACAAAACAAATGAAATAAGGAAGCATTAACATATGACGCATCAAAACATCGAGAAAGTTATTGGTCATACAAAAAGAGAATCCATGACTGTCAAGGTAGTATTCAAGATTCATTTGAACTTTACTGCTAGAATTTCAATAGTCTTTCTTAATTTAAAATCCCTAACCTTTGGATGCTCGCCGACACGTTTACACTTAATCCTAGTATCACATGATAGAGTATAGCAATCCCTAACCTTTGCATAGCACACGTCACAAAGAGTATAGCAAGTTACATTAACAAAACCAATGAAATAAGGAAGCATAACATATTACCCATCAAAACATCGAAAGTTATTGGTCATACAAAAGAGAATCCATATTTGTCAAGGTAGTATTCAAGATTTATTTGAACTTCTTGCTAAATTTCAATACTCTATTTCTTAATTTACTTCCTTACATCCACAAAATCATCGTCCGGGAATTTTGGCTCTTATTAACACTTGTATTTCCAAAAGAGGTTGAAAAATAAGTAGTTTGAATCCGTTCGGGTTATAGATCATTTGAAGAAAAACATGTCTAATGGATTCGGTGAGTCACTATTATCGTTTCTTTTCTATAATTATTTGATCAATATATTTAAACATAAAATGTTTTCTACTCCATTTATAAAAACTCAAATTCAACATATAGACATAATAGCGCTTGATCATGTTTCTATAACTCAATTTCTTCTCAATTTCAGTGAATCGCTATTATTGTTTCTTATTCTATAATTATTTCAGTCAATATATATAAACATAAAAATGTTTTTTTCTACTCCATTTTTAAAAACTCAAATTCAACATATAGACATAATAGCATTGATCATGTTTCTATAACTCAATTTCATCAATTCCAACTTCGTTATTACGAATGTCTAAAGTTGCAAAATATTCTCCACAATCAAACGCTTATGTTAACCTCGCATTATCTACCTTAACTTCATCAAGTTCTATTGTGTCCACTTCATGGTGTCACTAATGCGGTAAAAATGAAGAAAAGTATAAAAAAAAAAAAAAAAAAAAAAAAAAAAAACCTAGTAATCGATACAAACCCCTAAAATGCAAAGTGAAAAAAATATATATATATATATATATATGAAAACAAACAAAAACAAGAATGAAATTTGAAATTAAATAATCGGATGAAAAATGAGGGACATACATTATATACTTCAAGCAAGGAGATTAGTACAAAGTAAGAAGATACAACTTAGCGATCGTGAGAGGATTTAAGCGATATAAAAACGACAATTACGTGTTTGGTGATTTAGAAGCACCAGCGGGATTACGATATTATTCCATTTCAACCTATTAGAAAAGATACCGACTATCTCGGTCGGTAGAAACCCATAAATCGAAAGAAGGCGAATTTATCACAAACTTTGGATAAATATCATTGACTCTTGTGAAACACGTTGAGCGGATGTTAATCAAATCAAATTTGGACAATCTCAATTAAGTAAACAAAATTTTGATACAAAACAACGATTGTAGAAGTTAAGATTGATAAAACTTACGGGATATTATTCAAACATGGATACTATCGGAATCGGTTTACGCCAAATTATCCACACACAAACTTTTATGATTCTAGGTTTGATTCCAAACCTATTACGAATAGATTCTCCAATTTAGACCTTACGGATATAAGCTAAAGAGACGAAAAAACAAGTAAATGATGAAATTTTAATGTTCGAAAATTTAGCGAAGTTGTTAGTATTTAATAGTTGTTAGATTGATCGATGTTGTAAAAGCGGTCGCTTAGCGGTCGCTTTAAGCGCTTAAGCGCAAGCATACACCGCCCGATTTAGAACCGTCGGCCAAGCTAGCGGGAAAAGTCAAAATCGGTCAAACATCCGCCTAAGCGAGCTAGTCGATCTAGGCGGCCTAGGCGGTCAACGAAAGTCAACCAAAGTCAATGTTTTTAAAAAAATAGGGTTTTAAATTTCAATTGGGGTTTTAAGATCGGGTTTTAATTTTGAAACCCTAGTTGATTTGGAGTTATGGATCCGAAATTGAAACCTAGTTGACTTCAATTAGGGTTTGATTTTCATAATTTTGTTTTAATTGGTGGAGGGAGGTTGAAGAGAAGAAGAAGTGAAAATTTAGGTTATTAATGTTGTTTAACCCAATAATAAGTGTTTTCTTGCCCCATTAAAATTTTATACAATAAGCACAACAAATAACTCATTGGGCTTTAATAAAAGTATACCAAAACTTAATCAAAACAACACATAATGTAAATTTTGCAACATATACAAAAGATATATAATTAAAAAATTAATATAATTATTTAAAATATATAAATTATGCATATTTTATATCAAATACATATAATTTTACATTTTTATATAGAAAAGTTCAATCCAGCGCAAGCGGCGCTTGTGCCCGCCTAAAGCGGCTGGGCGCTAGGTGGTCGTCGTCAGCCAGAATAGCGCTAGCGGTTTTGCAACCTGAGATTGATTTACATATAAATTTATGAAACCATTTATTTAAAAGCACATACAAATTCTCGATCGATTAAAATACTCAGATCATATAATTTGCATTCGGTAAATGTGAGATATAGGCTTTCATTGCTCTTTTGGGATAAAATTAACTATTCAAACCTTCTTTAGAAGAAAAACAAGAATTTAGTCATGTTCTTTTACAACTTACATATATCTATTATTGAGGCAGTATGCTTTGTCAAATACTCAAAAATTGGCCTCTTGATCAAAGTTTCATTGAAGGCGTGAACTAAGCGGAAGCATCAAGTAAGCGATTACCTTCTTGAAACTATAAGCTACAAAAGAAGTGCAAGCGAAGGAATTCAAGGTGAGAAAGCATAAAGGGTGGAGGTGACTAGCGAAGGGAGCGGTAAAGTGTTTCAAGCAACTTGGGCCGACGATGTCTGAGGTGCACCTAGGTAAACATCTAAATCGCTTTAAGTTTTGTATTTGTTAAAGATTTTCTTCCCGTGAGTAGTTCACTCCTTACCATAAGAGGACTTCTCGGCCTCGTTTTGAGAAAGACATTGAAAAAAGGGAGGACTTCATTCGGTAACCTCCATGCTATCAAAGAACTTGCTGGTCGAACTAAATCTTGAGTAGAGAATCGGATGTGACAGAGACTTCTTATAGGTTCTTACGGAAGTGATCACAAATATCAAAAATGTAGAATGTTTACTTGCATTAGTTCGAAATCGATCGACAATCGATTTCTAGTTATGACTTCCAAGCCTATATCTAGGTTAGGTGACTCAAAAGTAACACCGTAATAAGTATAATTATACTGTTAATTAATGTTTCCCTCTCTTTAGACTCTTCTCTTTACCTGTTGAAAGTTTGTTGCCTATAAGGCTACTTTGCTTCATGTTCCACTTTAGCGCACTAGCAATGTATAAAGCTTGACCGAATACTTCATGCAGTATATATTTGTGTGAATGAATGGTATCTAGTAGCATAGGTATTCTATTTTAGTCTTCTATGCATAAACTTTATCTATGTTCAGTATATTTTCTGAGTTTCTGACCTCTGAGGTATAATCATGCTCCATTGAGAGCCTTGAATTCATTCAGAAGACATCGTCTAAATTCATTAAACAGAGTTGAAACAATAAACCCAGTTATCTTCGCATCATACTTATAGGCACTAAGGCACGGCACACGATATTCTTCACTATAGAATGACCAGCAATAGTAGCAAGACAGACAACCAAACGATCATATAATCAACAATCATAATCGCTTCTAGGACTTGCAAACAATTCATATGCAACATTTCGGCTCATATAATACCACCCTCTTAAAAACTTCATATAGACTAACCCAGTTCTTTGCATAATATATACATTATATTCTTTCAATGTAGCAGGTATGCAGGACATATAGAAGAAAAACAAGAAAACTAATACACAAATATAAAGGAAACATAAACCTAGAAACTAGCAAACGGCAATTTGGCTTACATTTTCTGAGTTAGTAACTAACATTAGTGTTCTCACGTCGCACATAATCATTTTCTAGCGTTCGCCTATAGCGAATCTAATTCTAAATATCTTATTATCAAACGCCAAATAATCAATTACGAAGTATCGGCAACGAAACTAAAAACTCATTATCTGCTTATACGCATTAAACCTCAAATAACTAGAATCTTCCCTAAACTTAAAAAGGCCAGTAATCTACTTATCACATCTTCAACCACATTCAACACCATAAACACGTTCAAAACACAATGCCAAACACCGGTAAACAAGTATATCATATTTGAGCAAATAAACAAAACAACGAACTCCTAACCTCTAACGATTAACTTCAGCAGGCAAAGGACGATTAAACCCGCCGCGCCTATTCATATACTGCCTCGGCTGTCGCTTTGTCACGGCCCTAATCCCACTCACATCATTTCCTTCAACAGGCTTCCCTTTGGTAGAATCGAAACCAACCGGTATCCCCATCATCTTCATCATCTCCATCTCATCTCCATCCATTTCCACCTCATCCATTGCCACGTCATCCTTATTACTCTTCTCTTTCTTCTCCTTCACAATTCCATCAACGAAATCAGATACCACGTGCGTGACGTCATCGTGTTTACGGCGTTTACGTGATGATTGGTCTGGTGAGGGTGAGCGGTGGTTGGTGGCGCGTCTGGAGCGGTGACGGTCGGGTGAGCGCGTGCGGGAGCGGTGGCGGTCGGGAGAGCGCGTGCGGGAGCGAGTGTGGCGCGTGCGGTGGTGGTCTGGTGTGTGTGAGCGTTTGCTGCGGTCTTTATGGTCTCGGGATCGTTCTCGGTCGGTGTCAAGGTGACGATGACGGGGGCGGTCTCGATCGTAATTGCGGTCACGGTCAAGGTCTCGGTCAGGGTAGCGGTCGTCTCGGTCACGGTAACGGTCGTCTCTATCGCGTTTGTGACCACGGTCACGGCGATCGGACATTGTAAGTTTGGGGTTTAGGGCTTGTTTGAACGAGAGTTGTTAGTGGTTTGGGGATTTTTAATGGGGATGATATATTCTAGAAGATTTAGTTGGTCGCAGACTCCACGAATTTATTTGCTCGCTCTAATTTATATTAGGGTGGCAATCTTGTGTGTTCGTGTTAGCACTATTCGGGTTATGTTGGTAGGTTAGTATCTGACACTTTACCCAAACACGACCTGTTTATTAATCGTGTCAGCTGAACTGCTAACTCGCCTACATGTGCGCAGAACTTCGTTTATGAATCTGTTTAACCCATTTAAGTAAATAAAAGACGATGAAAAAGCGGGTGGTTTATCGATTTAACTTGTTTAAATGCCAAAATGATATAAAGATTTAAAATATGATAAGAATAACATAGAAATAAGCGTGACAATTTTACAATTATAAGCGTCGATTTTCACGATATCATGGTATAAAATTATAATTATTCATCTTAAGTAAATAATAAAATACATTTAGTCGCACATCCAACGTAAAACCATATTATATATTTTATTTTAAGATCTTATATCTTAAGCGGGTTCACGGGTTGACGCATTTATACTTACTCAACTCCAACACGACCGTTTATTAAGCGGGTTAGGCGAGATTGACCCATTTTGACCCAAACATGCTTATCCTCAACCCAAACTTGTTTAACCGTTATCGGATTCGTGTGGTTTATCGTGTCGTGTCGAAAATTGCCAATCCTAATTTATATTATCTTGATATTTATACTTTTAGAAGAATGAAAATGAATAAAAGTAATATAAAGATATAAATGTCAAAATACCATAAATTAGAGTGTGCAAATAACTTTGTGAAGTGTGCAAATCATCACTTTATGAAAAAAGATGGTGATTTTTCACGTTTATTTGAATATGATAGTTAATGTTGTGTTTGTTGTGATTCTGCATTACTGTTATTGCAAAGTATTTATTTTATTTTAATTTAAATGTACAATTACAACAAGCACAACATTACCTATCATGTTCAATTGAACATGAGAGGATTTCAATCTTATGGAAAAGCGATGTCACTAAGGGGCCCGATGGCAAAAAAAAAACGAATCTGATGGAAAATTAGATACCCAAACCTGATTTGACTGGGTATCGAGATAGGTGGGGAATCTTCGATACTTAAATGCGGGTATGGAGGCGGGGACGATAATACCCAACAGTCCCCGAACCGTCCCCGCAAATATTTTTCTATATAAATACTATTTATATATGAATATAATATTTAAAATCTTGTCAATTAATAGTTAATATCTCTTTAAAATACCGCTTCCCGAAATTTAGGAACAATCTCAGAATGACCATTTCTTAATCTTCTAACACTAAAAGATCTTCATTCTTACACAATGAACACTAAATTCAAGCCTATAAATTATAACCTTAGCCATCCCAATTTCTACATGAGTAGCAATTTATACCATCAGTGGCTTTCTCGCATCATTCCACCATGGTCATAGGTTATCCATGTAAACACTAAACTAACTCGTCATTCTAACTTTAAATATGATTTTTTGACCATGTTTTGAGCATTGTGATTAGTACTTGGTGCATTTTAATACAATATATGTTCATTTAAGAAAAAAATGTTAACCACTTTTGATTAGTGTTGCTTTTAATAAGAACTCCCATTTCATGTTGTATTGTTGTTTGTTGTTTGGTAATAAATATAAAGGTGTGCCTTTACACACGTAACAAAGAACTACAAAGTGATGGTAGTTTGTAGATGGTGGTTTATTATTGTTGGGTTCGATAAATACCCAAACTCCTTAAATCCAGGATTGAATAGAAAATAGCCCAAGTATTTAATCCGTTAACACAAACAGTCATTGAGTGCATAGTCTCTCGTGAGTCGTCTTCGGATACTCGGTAAGAGGCTAAGAAGAAGTCTCTCACTCGATGGCGGAACTTAAAGGTGAAGGCGGGTCGAAGAAGATGATGGATTCGGTGGTGATGACAATAACTCACCTGAATCCTAAGATCTATCCAACTTCTTGCGAAGACAAATGAAGTAGAAGGCGAAGAATGTAAAGGCGAAGAAAGAGGGACAAAGCGAGAAAGGTTGAATCGAGATAAGGCGAAGTCCTTATCATCAAAGTCAACTTTCACTGAATAGCAAAACATCGTGCTCGGTGTCATCACCGAACTTAGGAAAGTAGTCTTGTCTCTTACCTAGAATAGTCTTTGTAGAATGAGACAAAATACATCGATATTTTGTCTTACGTATGATGTCGGTTGTCACTTAGGAAAGAGTCAAATACCATACATGTATAAATAGCATAAGAGATGGAGTGAAAAGGTTAAGCTTGGAATTGTAAAACACACACACGCATGAGCCATCTTTTCACTCCTCCAAATACAACTTAGTTCCCGAGATAGCTCGGTGAGCTCACAGAGTTGTGCTCGAGACTTAGCACGAGCTTAGAGAGGAATCACCCAACTTTGTCATTTCAATCCCAGTACTATTCATGAGTACTTGGGTAGCGTATTCTTGTTGATTTATTTCTAATAAGAATATGATGTTGAAAATTACTCGGTGTGTTTTCTTTATGTTAATTTCACCATCGTTCACTTTTAACTTGTTTTATAAACTTAATACTTTTAAGCGTTAGTGAGCGGGAACAACAAGTGGTATCGAGCAAGGCTAATTATAAAACTCGTTTTAAAGCCGCCTAAAAGTTTTAAATTAGGATCCTAAATGGTTTGAAATTGATGTACCCCAACTAGTCGATAAAAGGGTGGAGCTTATTAATTTTTGCCCTAGACTTGAAGTTGGCAAATTCAACAAATGGAAAAAGCGAATGCTTTGCTATTTGATTGGGATGGAACCTTATTATGTCAAGTGCATAAATGAAGGTCCATTTGTCCCAAAGATGAAGGGTTGCCCAAACACAAGCTCGGTGGACCAGATGAAAGGAGAGTGGTCAACCAGGGACCAAAGGCTCAAAAGTATCATAATATCTTGTCTTCTGGCGATATTATGGAGTCTCATTATTAGTCGTAATCTTGCTTCAGCAAACACAGGATGACCTCGTTCATAGTCATGAAGGACCATCGATACCAAGGAAAATAGGATAATGGACACGAAACTTGAGTATAACACCTTGAGGCTAAGGACTGGAAACTCTCTCTCGAACTTACACGGATACAAAACTCTTTTAAATGAACTTTCAAATGATGGTGTTAAGTTGTCTAAGCATGAAATCAATGTTGGTTTTGTAAGCAGTCTCCACGAGAGTGGTTGAATTTCTCTCGAGGACTCGGGAATGCCAATCATCCAAAATCTTGAGCTTCACGAAATTTATGGAAATTTGTCTATGAGGAAAACCTCATCAGAGACGATACCACGACTTAAAGAAGTCTCGGGAAGTCAAGAAGTCACGACCACTACATCATCACCAATATCAACCTTTCTTTTCTAACAATGTAGTTCAAGATTTCCAAGAAAACTCGGATGATGAGCGATGAGAGATCAAGTGAGGAGTACCTAAGTGACACGAATCTTGAATTTCGGAAAGGGCACTCGCTAACTCTCGAAGGTTTATAAAAAGAAACAAAGGTTTTCTTCGCTAAAGCAATCAAGACCTTGAATGCTACAAGTGTCATAAAAGAGCCATTTGCAAAAGACTGTTTTTCAAAACAATTTACGAACCCTCTTCAAACCATCGAGGATCTAATCGGTCTTGAGGCTTTAGCAAATTTCAACCAAAAATCTATCGGTCTCATCAAAATGTTCAAAACAAATCGATCTTAACAAAACCATTGATTATGAAGCTAAGTATAAGAAAGCAAAAGCCAAGCTTGCATTGCTTGAGGCGATCCTCGAAACAACAAAAATGTTCAATACATGCGGGGAAGAACAAAGGCCTTGTTCTTTGAAACCTTTGGTCGGGATGAAGAGCCAATCTCATCGGATGATGAAATGGTACACGTCGGTGCTCTAATGGCTCTCTCGAGAAGAAGACAAGCTTGCGGTTGGGAAGAATCATGCTAGGAGCAGGGAATGGGTCAACATCACAATGAAGAAGGTAAACACTTTACTTTCTATGGATGATGACTACGATTGGCGATCTTATATGAATTATCTAAATGTTGACCTTAAGTTTGTAGAAGAGCAAAGACGAATCTCTTTTCTAAGTACAACAAGTTAAGTTTTGAATTGAATAAGTGTAGGGATGAATTACTCATTTTAAAACAAGCTAAGCTTGAGGTCATCACTTTGCAAATTCAAAACACCGAACTAGTTAAAAGAAATCGTAATCTTCAAGATGAACTTAAAAGGCAAATGATATTCTTAAGAGTTGGACCGCTAAGAATCCTGGGTCTTTGATCTTTGTGGGAGCCCCGATGGCAGACAAGAAGAGAGTCATAGGTGAAGATCATCTCACGACTCTCTCAACAAAGACCGATCTCTAAGCCATTTGTGTGCGGTGGCATGATTACAAGTATGTTGGTGATTCAAATTCCGATGAATGGATTGAGCGAGTTAATCCCGAGTAAGCTTCCAAACTTCGATTACGGAAGGATTCTAGAGCACGAAAGTCAAGCTCTAAAGAGCATGCTTGGACTCACGATGTGCCCGGTGGTCGAACACATCTCTCGAGTGCAGGCGAGAATCTCAAGCACCGCTTCCTGCTGAAACCTATTCGGTCTTTGCTCCAAGCTCGAGCTTACTCCACTACAATTCAATCCTCATTCACCAAAAGAAAGGTGCGGGCGTGGTAGAACCATCCTTCAAAGACAAGCAAAACTAATCCAACAAGAGTCTACACTGTGAAACTTCATCATCCTCTGTCCCCATCAAGTCGACCAAATCCGAAGAATCGATCGAACTTGTGAGGAAGCTTCTTGAAAAATGGAATCCATTGAAAGGTCCACTGAACCAATCAAGGAGACAAAGTCGCTTCCTCCGGTTCCTCAAAGTCAAAATCAACCTCAAAAGCAAACAAAAGTACGAAATGTCATTACACCACCCATACCAGCGACAAGCGCTATAGAATCCTTTTTGCATGATGCGCAAAAGGATGATCACAGGCTCGCGATCATCTGATATGTCAATCAAGCAAACTATACCAAAGTTGGTCATCGGTATGCTTCATCATCAAAACGCCCCAAAGAATAGAGCAAAACCTTTTCCTATCTCGTCTCACTGTGGGTTCAATGATCATCATCGGGATGATTGTCTCATGAATACATCTTTGTGATATATCACGGTAATCCACTCATGAGACATCCCAACATGACAAGATCATTCATGCAAGGAGAAATTCCAAACAACCCAGTCGTCACCGAGTCATCCTCGACCTCTAAGTGCAAAACACATGGTAGCACCTTGCACAACCACCGACCATGAGTCGATTGCAAATTTCAAAGAGACCTTGAGATCCAAGCCCACTAGTAAGTGGGTCACGAAGAAAACTAATTCGGTTTACTACTTGTGCGAGACATGTCGGGAGCCTATTTGGCATCTAGGCGGTGGATGCTCGAAGCATGACCGTGTGAAGGAATATCTGCACAAGTATGTAAAGGAACCAGGGCCCAAGGTAGTATTTGGTGATAACTCATCATGTCCCAGCT
The DNA here is from genome assembly GCA_022545495.1 of Chrysanthemum lavandulifolium. Classification (NCBI taxonomy): domain Eukaryota; kingdom Viridiplantae; phylum Streptophyta; class Magnoliopsida; order Asterales; family Asteraceae; genus Chrysanthemum; species Chrysanthemum lavandulifolium. The sequence goes on from CM040243.1 coordinate 147,666,081, forward strand.
GAAGGTTATGGTTCATGGCTACCAATGGAATAGTTTTCTAGAATAGCCTATGTCAATGGTCTCAAATACAATCTCATCGGTGTCGGTCCAACTATGTGATGCAAAATTCATTGTACAATTCAATGATAAACAAGGTACCATTTTAATGCCAACAAGGAAGTTGTGTTGATAGCTCCTAGAGAGATGATGTTTATGTGCTTGACATGTCAACTCTCTCCCAGATGGAACTTGTCTCTTTGCTAAAGCCACTTGAAACCATCAACTGGGTGTGGCATAAGAGACTCTCACACTGAACTTCAAAACCTCAACAACTTGGCAAAACAAAACAAGGTCCTTGGCTTACCATCACTTGGTCTTTGCAAAGACAAACCATGCTCTGCTGTGAAAAGGGTAAACACCACGAGCATCATTCAAAACCAAACAAAACTTCTCCATCAAAGTCGCCTTCACCTCCTCGCACATGGATCTCTTTGGACCGTCGGTCCCAGATCAATCCGGCGATGAAGTATACACTTGTCATTGTTGATGAATTCTCAAGATACACTTGGGTATACTTTCTTTCAAAAAGAGTCGAGCGGTGATGCAATAATGTCATTCATCGGGAAGATTGAAAACCGTAATGACATTCTTGTCAAACAAATCCGTCGACAATGGCACCGAGTTCGAAATCAAGAACTTGAGAGTTTACGTGATGAAAAGGAATTACTCAAAATTTCTCATCTCCTTATACCCCGAACAAAATGGGGTTCTTTGAAAGGAAAACAGAACTCTCATTGAGGTCGCTAGAACTATGTTAAATGGCTCGACCTCTCAAAACATTTACGAATGAAGCGATCAAAAGCACTGTTACACTCAAAACAGGTCAATCATTGTCAAAAGACATAATAAAACCCCATATGAGATCTTCAAAGGTAGACTTCCGGACATCGACTATTTTCATGTGTTTGGATGTCACGTGTTCATTCACAACCACAAGGATCATCTAGGCAAGTTTGATGCAAAAGTCGATGATGGATACTTTTAGGCTACTCACCGATCTCCAAAGCCTTGGGGTTTTAACACAAGGAGACAACAAGTTGAGGAAACCTTTCATGTCACCTTTGATGAAATCTTGAAAGCATCGAGGTTCACTGAACACCTCGGTGGAGAAATTGGAATTGATAACTCATCAAGATATCCTCCCGATGAGTACAACATCGAACTCAATTCCTCATATCGTCGATGTCGACATCTCATATTATGTCTTACCCCACAACCTACCCCAACCAACCATCAATGAATTCATTGATAATCGGTATGTCCCTCTTGGGATATGTAACAATGATCGAATGATCGGGGCCTCGTTACTCATGATCCTCGGCTCGATCTTGACATCTCAACAGATGCCCTAAATTATCCTGTGGCTCTTGCACGAACTCACATCCGAACTCCCGGTGACATCTTGAAGCTCGGATCCGGACCACAAAGTAAGTGGACTAGATCTCGGGACATTGAGCTTGTAAACATCATTGGTGAACCCAGCGAGGGCATGCTCACTAGAAGCATGGTCGCTAGTCTAACCTTGACTTCAACCAATGAATGTCTATATGCCGATTACCTATCGGACATAGAACCCAAAAGTGTCCTTTGAAGCTCTAAAACACCCAAGTGGGTTCGGGCTATGCAAGATGAATTGCAACAGATTTGATAAAACAAGGTCATGACCTTGATCAAATGTCCTCGGGATGTAGTAGTCATAGGAATGAAGTGGGTTTCGAAACAAAGCGATGAAAGCACTTGTCATTAAAAACAAAGCGGACTTGTAGCCAAAGGTTACATTCAACAAGAAGGCATTGACTATGATGAGACATTTGCTCTGTTGCAAGAATGGAAGCCATCGGATCTTCCTTGCATATGCAACATACATGAACCGGGGTCTACCAAATGGATGTTAAAGTGCATTCTTAAATGGTGATCTCAAGGAAGATGTGTATGTTCGGCAACCTCCACGGCTTTGAGAGTAGTGAATTCCACGACTATGTCTCAAGCTTGACAAAGCCCTTTATGGACTTAAACAAGCTCCCGGGGCATGGTATGAAACTCTCTCGGCCTTCACGATACAAAACAAGTTTGTTAGAGGAAAGATAGACAACACACTGTTTGTCTATAGAACCCAACAGGATGTGATACTAGTCCAAGTGTATGTTGATGATATCATCTTTGGCTCAACTAACTACAAACTTTGCAAGCAGTTTGAAAAGCGATGACAAAGAAGTTTGAAATGAGCATGATGGGGAACTCACTTACTTTCTTGGACTTCAAATCGAGCAAGCGATAAAGGTATATCCATCGGTCAAGAGAAATACACGAAATCTCTTGAAGAAATATGAGATATTTGACTATGCCTCGGTTGAAGACACCAATGGTTCCACCTAACAACCTTGGACTGATCTCACCGGCAAATCGATCAATCAAACTCATTTCGGAGGATTGTTGGCTCATCGATGTATCTAACAGCTACTAGACCGGACATACAATTCTCGATCATCAATAGCAAGATATCGGTCAATCCAAAAGAATCCCATCTCACTGCAGCCTAAAAGAATACTCGGTACGAAAGGAACCCCAAACCTTGGACTATATTATCCAATATGCTCGGGGTTTGATCTCGAGGTTACTACGATTCGATTATCTTTGGTCGCAACATGGATGAAAAAGTACCTCGTGGTCCCGTCAATTTCTTGGAGGAAAAGCGGTGTGTTGGGTGCAAAGAAGCAACAATCGGTGGCTATGTCCTCGGTGAAGAATATGTAGGCTACTGCGAGGATCTTTGTGCCAATGTATTATGGATGAAAAGTCAACTCGGTGACTATGACATCCATTACAAAATGGTGCCTATCTTACGTGATAACACTAGTGCAATTGCAATCTCCAACAACCCCGTCCTCCACCAAAGAACCAAACACATTGATATCATATATCACTTCATCGGGGATCACATAATGAAAGGAGACATAGAACTTCATTTCATCCCTCTTGAATATCAATGGTGATATCTTCACCAAACCTTGGATGAGCCTACCTTGGAGACCGAAAGTCGAGTTGGGAATGCTTGACATTGAAAGTCAAGTATTTGAAAACCAATCTCGATAAGCTCTCTCGACATGGTTCATCCTCCCCGAAAATCAAAATAAACCTCTCACCGAATGAGTAATACTCATTCGGGGTCCTGACACTTGACAAAGAGCATTGAATGAGTAACTAAATGGTCCAAGTATCGGTTACTTTAATGTCCTAGGTTGGTAACTATGCCAATTTAATAAAGGAATATATGTCTCTTTGTCTTCTTGTCATCCCACTGGCATTTATTGCTCTCACAAGAAATATCAAATTGATATTTTTTCTCGCAAAGGTGCACTTTTACCGTACACCTCAACTGTTCCTTTGAAAACAGGATTTTCTTCAGGGTAATGGGTGGTAGCATTAAATGGGAATTTCAAAGTCTTTCAAAACCTACTCTTAGTTTTTCCATTAGTGCACAAAACACCCTCTATCACTCTATAAATACCCTCTTCTTCCACACAAACAAAACACACAAATCAATTTACGCAATTAAACTACTGTCAAAATCTTTTCTCAAATCGAAAATATTTGTGTGTTCTCAAACCTTCAAAACCTCTTTTGGAAAACCTTTCTTGTAAACATTTACAAAAGTTTTCATCACTAACTAGAGATCTAAACATTTCTAAGCATTCTTGCCAAACGTTTTTTAAACCCTAAAACTTCTTTAAAAGATATGGCTAGAACACAATCTCTCCGGTTGCTTCTCGATGGGTAGGGGATCTATCAAGCGTTGAATTCAAAACAAACAATGTCATAGGTAATTTTGAATACCACAGCGTCCCAACCTATAAAGACATTGTAAAATTTTTATTCAACCGCCCACTAAAACGGCCTTTGTAAAGTGTCCTCGGTGGTGTACCCAAACTACCTCGGGAGTTTTGGGCAGCTACTAAAGCCTTTGACCCGACACCTTCGATGATGAGAATAACCTTAGACCACTCGGGAGTATCTCATCGAGTTCGGTCTAAATGGGGGCAACAATATACCTGGATTATAAAACTTTTGCACTTCAGGGTTAGACTACAACAAAGGTGTTTATGTCGCCCATCCCGAACCTTCCACGGTGAAGGATGGGTTAAAACAAATCGTTTTGGATCCCACATTTTGGACAAGACCCGGTCACTAAAAGTTCATTCCCGTGGCTTGGAGGATCCTTTTCACTTTTGTGATTCGGTCCTCGGCGGGAACCACTCATCCACCGAGCAGGTAAACTCTATTCACTTGATGATGGCATCTTGCTGATGAATGGGCTCACTTTGTCGACATAGGGAGATCATTTACGGTGATCTTGTAATGAAGCTACTGAGCAAAACTAGGGCGAAGTATATTTCGTATCCTAGGTTTGTCTCTTGTGCTTTACAATCGTTCTTGGGTGCCAACTATACTCGGGATGAAAATTTTGAAATTTACGGCATCACGAGTCCTTCAAACTTTCAAAGGACCCATCCTTGTCACACCTATAGAATTGACGGCCCATATGGTTCTTTGTAAACAACCGGGAGGGATCGATGTCTCAAACCACGCTCTTAAAAGAAAAGGAAGTCTCGAGATGGGACTAAGACTAAACCAAAGTCTCGGGGCCCCGAGGCTTGAGAGCACCGCCAAAGAGGCACAAAAGGCTGAGACCAAAAGACACCCACCGACTGTGCAACAACCACCCCGTGACAACGAAGGACACCGATACATCACGGTCGGTGCCTTGGTCACACCTACTACTCCCAAGATCCGTAGAGGAAACAAACAACCACCGGTAGGGGCGCCTTCCACTTTGCCCTTGATGACATTAGCAAATCAAAGCCTTTGTCCGAGGCACACCGACGATCCCAAAGACTCGGGGAATACAAACAATCCATCGATAGGGATACAACATTCACCGACTACGCTAAAGGCAGGAAATACCACCAAAGTGTCTCGGGGTCATGGGGACAAAGACTCGGAGGAAAGAAACAACCCACCGATCTGGAACCCATAACCAATCGACTCCAGAGAAGCTGGAAACTCCCACCTGTCCGAGGGGTCCACGGGGACAAAGACTCGAGGGATCAATACCACCACCGATATGGAACCCATTCCCACTCCTTGTTAGCTGCTTCGAGGTTCTTGAGCTACTAGAATCGATGATGACTATCTTTGAAAGTGATGAAGAAATCTTATCGGTAGGGGAAGAAGTGGACGCGAGGTTCAAATCGAACAAGAGCCTCGGCTGATCCACAGAATGCAGTGAGTCACCTTTTCGCACGAAGACAATGACTCGACCTCATCTTCCACTCGACGAATTCAAAAGATTTGACAATGTTCATCCACTCACCGAAAGACAACCGGTTAAGTGGATCGGTAGGGCTTCAAGGAGATTGTTTTACGGGGTTCTTGAGCAGTTTTGGGATCAACACACCGAGGTCAGCCGCGATTCTGCCGACACGAGATCGATGTGCTCACCTTCAACGAAAATGTTCATGAGCACGTAGATCTTATGTACCATCATCTTGTCAACTGGATGAACACATGGTTAAATTCCTCAAGCATCTTGAACGATTGGGGTTACGATTGATGAAATCGGGATCTTTGTCAAAGAGGACCCGGCTCAATGCCAAAGTCTTGGAGGCAATGAAGCTTATGCAAAGAATTCATCCGAGCTCGGCGACCTTATAGAGATGCTCAAGTCTGCGAATGTTCGGGGTCTTCAATCTTGATTGCACTCTTGAGACCACCATGGACTCACTAAACACTGGTAGCTACCTTGACTCGAGGCCTCGTCTTCAATGGCTTGGAATCTTGGTCCACGAATGACCGCCTTGGAGTTATCTCATGCAAACTTGGATGCAAAGGTCCTTTGGTCTTCAAGCGGATACTTGAAATAAAGGCCATGATGGTGAAATCTATCAGCCTTCAAGGTCAGTGGTCGGTCCCCCTCGGCACCTACTCCAACTCTTGCCCTCACCGACCTTCGACAACAGGTTGAGGGGAGAATCTTCTTGAAGAAACTCCTCTTCACCGAGGGGAGCAAACACCACCGCCTCGGCGGCTCGAACATCATCATCATCAAGACCGGTCTGCAGTACCAATCTCATCACTTCCACCTCAAGCGGCAACAACAACAACACCGATAGCCTCAACACCTATCATGACAACATCACCACCCATCATTGCATCATCCTCCTCGGGGACGGGACAAGGCAAAGGCATCTTGACAACTCATCGAGCACGAGAGGATCCCCTAAAATCGGTGACATTGAATACCTCTTCACTCCTCAGCAGCTAACCAAACACCTTGCCAAAGAAGAAAGAAAATTGAAACAAGTCGAGGATGATAAGAAGACTAAGGAGGCATTGACCCAAGTGATTGCCAAGAAGTTGAAAATGTGGAATAGATGCAAGCAAGCTTAAAAGGGTCAGCGGATGAAGTTCATGGAAGCTCAGTCGCTCAAATGGGCGCAATGAGAGCTCGGTGAAGAAAAGAAAAGAAAACCAAGCTCTCGGGCAAAACAGAATCAAAGAATATAAGCGACAATGACCACCAGAAACTCTGAAAAAATCATCGATGTCAAAATCATTCCCAACACCAAACCATTGGCTATGAATGTTTACAGAGGAGATGACAAAAGACACTTTGAGGTTCATGATCCGCTTAAAGTTCGGTGACTTTGGGATCACCGAACTTGATGAACTTGGTCCGATCATTGGAAAGAAGCAAAATAAGGTGGTCAAGGAGTCGATGAAGATGCTTAGCAAAGGTATGAAAGGTCGAGGAAGCACCATTGACTAAAATTCACCATGTGATCGCGCACCTCGAGGATCTCAACCACAAGCTTCCACCGCAAAAGGAAAAGAGTTGATTTCCAACACGAGATCAAAGTGCCCGGCCTTGATTGCAGCAGAGAACTACACGAAGGTGTAAATTTTGTGAGCTGTCTAGTGATTGAAGAGCACGAAGAGGCTATTCCACATTGATGTCTATAGGAACCCCATTTCAAAGATGGAGTGACATTGATCAGCCGAGTGGTACGCAATGATCGACTATATTCTGTGGCCTCTCGGATCCAATCCCGTGAACATCGAGGTTACATCAAGACACGAATGCCAAGATCGAGAGACCATCCCGATAGGAAACACTCATCACCAAGAAAGTGAAGCTTGAAGCACTTTGGTATCCATACGGAATGACATCATTTTGTTTTATCTTTTGTACTAGTGATAGGAACTTTGTGTCGATCAATAAGCGATGTATGTTTTATTCATTTACTCGGTGTTCCCTATTGTATTCATTAGTACATTCGATTATGAAGAAGCCTCTTGCTCACTTACACCGATCAACCACTTAGGCTATTTGTATATCCAAATAGGGGAGGCTGTTGGGTTCAAGAAATACCCAAACTCCTTAAATCCGAGTTTGAATAGAAAATAGCCCAAGTATTTAATCCGTTAACACAAACAGTCATTGAGTGCATAGTCTCGGTGAGTCGTCTTCGAGATACTCGATAAGAGGCTAAGAAGAAGTCTCCCACTCGATGAGGCGGAACTTAAAGGGTGAAGGCGAGTCAAGAAGAAGATGATGGATTCGGTGGTGATGACAATAACTCACCGAATCCCTAAGATTCCTATCCAACTTCTTACATCAAGACAAAGCAAGTAGAAGGCGAAGAATGTAAGGCGAAGAAAGAGCGGGACAAAGCGGGAAAGGTTGAATCGATAAGGCGAAGTCCTTATCATCCAAAGTCAACTTTCCCTGAATAGCAAAACATCGAGGCTCGGTGTCATCACCGAACTTAGGAAAGTAGTCTTGTCTCTTACCTAGAATAGTCTTTGTGTGAGACAAAATACATCGATATTTTGTCTTACGTGTGATGTCGGTTGTCACTTAGGAAAGAGTCAAATACCATACATGTATAAATAGCATAAGAGATGGAGTGAAAGGTTAAGCTTGTGAATTGTAAAACACACACATGACCATCTTTTCACTCCTCCAAATACTAACTTAGTTCTGAGATAGCTCGGTGAGCTCTAAGAGTTGTGCTCGGACTTAGCTCGAGCTTAGAGAGGAATCACCCAACTTTGTCATTTCAATCCCAAGTACTATTCCAAGTACTTGGGTAGCGTATTCTTTGTTGATTTATTTCTAATAAGAATATGATGTTGAAAATTACTCGGTGTGTTTTCTTTATGTTAATTTCGATCAACGTTCACTTTTAACTTGTTTTATAAACTTAATGCTTTTTAAGCGTTAGTGAGCAGGGAACAACAATTATTGCTATTCACTATACTTGTTTAGTTTTTAGAGGTTGTTTGGGATTGCATATTGTCCTGCTTAAAGTGTTTATAAGCACTTTGAAAGAAGCAGATAGCTAAATTGTTGCTAAAAAGTGTTTATCTAGCCTTAATATAAGCTGATAAGACAATAAAGAAGTTCAAGTTTAAACATTAAAAAGGCTTATTTCTTAAAGAGTGTTGATTGGCATAACTAACTCATAAGACTAATTTTATGCCTAACAAAGAGATTGAGACACTTGGCTAGATCAATGGTAGATATGAAAAAGAAGATTTAGTGCAATCCATGTGTCACACAATGAGTTGTTTAGTCATATTTTTAGGCATATGATTTAGGCATGAGAATCTTTTTCATTTCTTAAATAAATAAGTTAGCGAACTGAAAAAAAAACACGACATTCCTAAACCTTAGTTCTTTAAAACAAACACACAAATTCTGATTATGATTATCATAGTGCTGAATGAGAGGATCGCTTATGGAATTTACATTCAAGTATATATGTATCTCTGTAATTGCGCAAGTATACATTTGAAAGAACTTTTTAGCAGTTACTGTTAAATTATCTTCTTTATTGTTCTAGATTGATGTACCATAGTCTGTTTATGGCTCTCATTATAGACAATACGAGTATGGAAACCCGCGCGATGCGGTGGGATTGGCTTCAAAGGACTTACTTTGTAACGACACTTAAACCTTAAGGACTAATTTTGCCAAGTTGCTATAGATAGCAATTAATGCTCTGAGGACTTACTTTGCATCGTCACTTAAACCTTAGGGACTGTTTTTGCCATGCTGTGAAACTTTGCATTTAATGTTTGGACTTACTTTGCAACGACACTTAAACCTCAGGGACTGTTTTTGCCAACTTGGGAAACTTTGCATTTAATGTTTGGTTTGCTACAGTAACTTTGATGTTTGGTTTGCTACTAACCTTGTACGCTTTTTAGTATATAAGAAGAAAAGAATTGTGTGGTATAAAAAAACCTTAGCTTCATACATATCAAGTTATTAAGCCGACACTCTAAAAGTTGATCATCTATAAACAACTTTAATTCTTGCAATTATTGTCATTAGGTTCAAGAATTCATCACATATCTATGACAGGGGTGGCATATTTCCCTAAACAGAATAAAAAATACATTTGTAAAAGTATTAAAAAGAGAACTTAAGTTGTTAGATAATAGCATGGCTTCCTCAACAAAAGAGATAGAGGGCATATCATATTTTTGGTGGTATATAATTCGATGCATAATAATGCTAAAAGAAAAAATTTGGTTTAGATAGATACACCCATACACATAGTGCTGCTCATTAACTTAAGCACTCTAAAGGTCACACACAATGGATCATGATGACAATATAATAAGTAGTTTGGGAGAATAATAAATCATTGTCGCTGAAGTTCTTAATTCATGATACTACTCTCTATCAAGCAGTGGCTAATTCAGCTCCATTTGCCTCGTCTAGTTAAGTTTAAGTATAGCATAACTGATCCATATGTGAGTAATTATAGTAATTTCCATGCATAGCGAGTCTTTGCCAACTAAAGCTTTGACTTATCAGTTCAATGACCTGTTTTTATTGTAATTCATTTGGTTTTGTTTTCAGATGGTTATAAACATGAGTAATCTTGACACTATTGACTGGCACATTAAATCGTTTATAGGTTATGATGTTATAGTAAAGCGCACACATATATTGTTGGTGATATAATAATATGGACTTATCGGGTGTCAATAAATCATGCGGGATTTTAACATGTTGAAGACATTAGCCACATGTGCTTATGTTATTGGTTGATGTTCCTTTGCATGTCGGATTATTTCGCATTTTTGTTTCCAGTTGTAGTCATATTTTGGTTTACGTACTTACGATAAGTCGTACTCTTTATTATGTTTGTATTGAATGAGTTAATACAAATAAGCCGTAAAAACGTTTATTTATATTTTACGATTTTCTAATGTTTTGTCGATAACAAACGTAAAATCATTTTAACAAAACAAATAAAATACGTAAATGATTTGAGCCAATAATTTTCTAACACACTTACGTTTTCACATAAAACACTAAAACAAGTATAAGTGATTTTATGATTTAATAAAATACATATGTACAACAACTAGTGTTTACATATTGGGCAAATATATACATAACTAGTATGTATTGTAATGGGTAAAATCACAACCCATGGAGCATATCCATAACCCGTGGTATTGACCCGTATCCATTTGACTAGATGCTTTGCATCTATTAGATACATTGTATCTAATGAAATACCCATGGACGACCCATGACCCATGACCCATTACCAAAAACCCATAGGCAAAAGGCGTCCACGGATCCCGGTTAATACATTTGGACGGATCCTCGAGGAGGATCCATGGGATCGAGAGCAATAATTAGTTTTTTCTATAAATAGTGAGCCATTTCTTCCTTTTGGGTTGTCACTCCCACACATACTTTCCCCAAGTATTGTAACTCTCTAACCACTGATCCTAAGGGATCTTTATATGTAGTTTGTCTTTTGTTTTTGTGTGATTCTCTAGGTTCCTCTTAAAGGCGATATCACCACTTATTGAAGTCGAGCAAGCTCAAGTTCATGAGTTGCTATGCTTCGTCATCATCAAGACTACTGAGGTTCTCTTGTTGATACTTCTTTCTTCCTCCATAGAAGTGTTGTGTCGAATGCATTAGTGAAGGATGTCGAAAGAGTCAAGACGAAAGCATTAGCGAAAGGTGCTTAAACGTCCGTGTCAAAAGCATTAGTGAAGAATGCTAAAGGAGTCAAGAAGAAGGCATTAGTGAAAGGTTGATGTGCCCGGTTGGTGCAAGTTTTAAATTTATAAAAGGTGAATTGCCAATATTACCAATAACACATACGAGCAAGTATACTCGTCCGTGATAGCAAGATTATGAAAGTAAGTCGGGATGGATTCGCGAGGATTTGGGTGAATCTAAGCACAAGTTTGAATTAACGGAGTCTATCAAAACATATAACAAAGCAAATAGATATAATGAAATTGAGATGATTAAAAACTACACTTGCTTAAACTAGTATCATATCATAAATTAATGTGATTGTGTTAACTACTTAACATGTTGGTTGTGATAATTAGTTGAAAACTAATCTATTGTTCTTACAAGTTAAACCTTCGTCAAGATTTTAGTTCATAAAAACAAGCTTTAAGTTTAACCAATCAATTCAAGATACTTTCAAGTTTCATAAGTCTACATCAATAAACTTAAACACAAAAACATCCACTTGTTCATCAAATTGATTAAGAAATGGTCAATACAAAAGGTAACCGATCATAGACAAAAGGCTACAATTGATTCTCAACAACTAATCTTACGACCATTTAGATGTTTCCAACCAATCCAATTTGATAATCAAAAAGTGTTTCTATTACAACCACACCTTAGTTCCTTTGTATAATCAAGAATAATGGGTAAAAACAATCATCCATAGACAAAATGATTATGACTAGTTGAAAAATACGAAGTTCTTTCGACCACAACGATTACTATCAATTAGCCAAACTTGATTAACAAATGTCACTATGAAACTTTAGCACAATTGGATCTTAGAATTAACTTGAAATTGAATTAAAACATGTTAACACAATCACTAACTAATCATATGATAATCAACATCATTTAAGCAAGTGTATAAAGAAACTAGCCACTCATTGCAAACATGAACATAAACTCATAACTTTGATCATTAGAAAACATGATTAAAAGTCTTACAATGCTTAGAATAAGATTACAAATGATGAAGTAATGATTCCCAAAGGATCGTGGTGGACTTCTTGGTGTTTTGGCCTCCAAGGTGGAACTTCGGAACTCCAAACTTCTACGGATTTCTAAGGACGAATTTTAAGAGTTAAAGGTTTGGTTTGATGAGTAGAGATTTGTAATTGAGGTGTGTCTCATAAGCTCACAATTAGCCTCTATTTATACTATTTCCAAGGCCTAGGGTGTTAAATGCTTAACTTGGCCTCCAAGGAGTAAGGAAGGGACTAGAATACACCAAGAAGGACCTAGAATCGTTTGGATGCAAAGGGAAGCTTAGTGATGAAGATTTGACAAGCTGCGACTTCTCCAACCGGATCGGTCATATGACCAACCGATCCGGCTGGTCTTCAATAATAACACAACCGACCGATCCGGTTGCGGGTTGCGACCGATCGATCGGTTATGGCAAAACACTAATTACGACCAAATTCCAGCGATCCGGTGAAGGTGTAACAGGATCCGGTTGGATCTTCGAATACAAAACTTGATCTTTCTCTTCACTATGTCTTGTAGAACTAGGTTCTTGATCACTAAAGTCTTCAAAGGTCCTAGAAATCTTGATTTAGACTTTCTTGAGCGGGAATCTTCAATTAGCGCATATTTCCACATTTTCTCCATTTCCGCACTTGGTTATAAATACTAGACAAACATTTCTAGATACGATTAAGTACTAAAATCATAAATATAACCAAATAATGATATAAAAGTACACATAATGCTACTAAAAACATGCACAATCTGAGTGTTATCAAATTCCCCACACTTAAACTTTGCTTGCCCTCAAGCAAATCTAGGAAAAACATCCACCGGTACAAGATCGTGATTATGAAAATGTGATGCAAATCAACCAAGTATAAATACGAGAGGATTCATCAATTATGCTTTATAAAGGTGAAACATCAAGATGTTTGACAATATCCAATGATTTTCTTGCATGATTAACATTTCAAAACACCTCACGAAAAATAATGGAATATAATTCACTCAATCACTCATTTTTAGTGGAGTAACAAGATAAATCACACTCATTGCTCGATCGTGATTAGATTATTACCATAAGCTTGTACAAGAAACAAAACTCCACCGGCGTGGCGTGAGCACCAAGTAAAAACATCGAAGAGGGCTTTTATTGGGTTATAATGATAGGCTTCGGGTTAAGGGTATGGATAAGGCATGGGAATGTTAATGAAATTGGTGTTAAAATAAAAATGAAATCAAGTCTAATACCCAAGTTGCTAGCTATCAAACATTCCACGAACCAAATAAATGATTATAGCTTTGCTTTCTTCTTTCCACTTTCCACGACTTTTGCTTTGCCATGACAATTGTTCTTGATCATAGCACATTGGCTATTATTTCCATACTTTCAACACAACAATATATATATATATATATATATATATATATATATATATATATATATATATATATATATATATATATATATATATATATATATATATATATATTTAACTCATACCATAACACATGGCTCAATCAATCACATAGGATGTGGTACTCATAATCATTTGAACAATCTTCACTTTCCATGAGACTAGCAACCAACCGTTAGACATTGATATGGGATAGGCTAAGGTTTAAAGTGTAAAATCTTTTTTTGTATTTTACGGTGAAGCAAAAATGAAAGGATGGCTCGGAAGGTGTAACTAGGGGTATCTAGTGCTAAAATGAGCACTACAAATGGGTCCATGTGGGTGGTTAACTAACCAATGAGGCTAGCTAATATATCATTAGATGCAAAATGGAAGGCCATTTGGGTTAAATCCTAAGGTGCCTCTTTATCACACGAATTTACTTATATCATGCACGAATGCAATCTCGCTGCTGATGCAGTAATGATTTACAAGCACAAGTTCTAGAATAAATAAAATCAACGGCACACTCATGACAAAAGCTCTAAGCATAAAAGATGTATGCTAATAAGAAATAGGCTCAAATCCTCACAATTTAGTGGAAAGGGTATAATATGTGTTATGCAATGTTATCGATCCCGAATGGATTGCAATAGTAATCGAACACATCTCGAAATTTCAAATATTACCAATTTTACAGTTATTCTAATAGATAATTCTAAAAGTGTGAAAACAACTAGATCACAAGGGCGAACAAAATTTTAAATTTAAGCATGAAAACTCTAATTTTCCTATTCACCCCCCGCACTTAAGTTAGACATTGTCCTCGATGATAAACGAACTTGAAAGTATAGAAATAGGAAAATAGAGATGAAACCGATATGTCAACGAGTTTATCGACTTAAAATTTCTTCTTCATTCTGGCGTCCTTTGGAGAAATCATTACACATACAATCTTATAAACAAACAAAAGGTTTTATTGAAAGGATGACACCCCACAAGTTCAACCAAAGGTTTAAAACTTTGGGAGTGACCACAAAAATCAAATCTGAAACACAGGTTGCCTCACGAGAAGCGCTTGTTTTATTATCGAGTCATCGGCGACTCGAGTCTTCCCAATTTATTTAAGCGCAAGGCAGCTTTGAACATTTGTAAAGTTCGGGGATGTACATGAATTCTTCACGGTAGCTCAATATCGTCCCAGACGAACTCGGTGATTGGTTTCCATGGAGCAGTTTGTGGATTCTTCCGGAAATGGTGCTACAAAGGTGATAGTTTAATTCATTCTCATGGTGTCTCGAGGACAACATCATAATCTGAAACTTCATTCATTTGCTCCTTGTCGTAGTATAACTTGATTCGGTGCCCATTAACAATGAAACTTCCACCTTGTTTGTCATAGAGTTCGACATACCCGGATGGATATCCATGTTTAGCAACATATGGTCCAAACCATTTTGGTTGTAACTTAGGAGCTTTGAATTTGAATTTCATGTTAAAAGCGAACTTTATCTCGACTTTGAATTCTTTTCGAATTAGTAACTTTTATCATGATAAGCTTTTGTTACGGCTTTATCTAGTTTGGAGTTTTCATAAGCTTGGAGTCTTAATTCATCGAGTTCGTGCAATTGCGAAATCTTTTCTCTCCGGCTATTTTGAGATCGGTGTTACAATGTCGGCGCCCGATAAGCGCGATGTTCAACCGAGCGGCAAATGACAAGTCTTCCCATACAAGAGTGCGTGAGAGTTGTACCAATTGGTGTTTTATAAGCCGTCGAAATGCCGAGCATCGTCAAGTTTTCTTGCCCATAATGACGGATTGTCTTTTCTTTTTTTCGGTATTCTTTTGAGAGCTCTGTTGGTATTTTCGACTTGACCACTAGTTGTGGATGATAAGCGATCGCAAATCGATGATGAACTCCATATCTTTTCATGGTTTTCCATTTGTTGATTGCGAAATGAGTTCCTCGATAAACATGAGTGCTTTGGGAATTCGTAACGTGTGAAAAGCTTTTGAGAAAATTAACGACGACACGAGCATGGTTTGTGGTAAAACTTCGACTTACGCCCATTTGGACACGTAATCTATAGCGAGAATGTATTGAATTTGTGGGATTTAGGGAAAGGTCCCATGAAATCTATTCCTCAAATATCGAATATTTCACACTTGAATGCTTGTTAATGGCATTTCATCCCTTCGAGAGATTGGTGGTTCTTTGACAAAGCGCACGATTTTGAACAAGTGTATGTGCTTCTTTGAATATTGTTGGCCAATAGAATCCGACATCAAAAACTTTCTTAGCTATGGTGGAAGGACCATAATGTCCCCAGTTGGGCCATGGTGACATTCGTCAAGAATTTTCTGAGTTTGAACCAAAACACATCTTGGATCATCCCATGGACACATTTTGAAAAGATATGGTTCTTCCCAAAAGTAGTATTTGAGTTCGAAAAGAATTTGCTTCTTTGAGCATGAGTTAGTCCTTTTACGAGAATTCCTCCCGTGAGGTGGTTTGCAAAGTCGACAAACCAAGGATCGTCATTTCGTCGATGGCCATGAGAGTTTCATCGGAAAATAATCATCGATTTCTTCTTCTTTAACTCCTCAAGACTAGGATTTTCGAGGCGAGATAAGTGATCGTGACAAGATTCTCTGCTCCTTTCTTATCTTTGATTTCGATGTCAAATTCTTGGAGTAGCAAAATCCATCAAATAAGGCGTGGTTTAGCGTCTTGCTTGGTGAACATATACTGAGTCTTTGAATGATCGGTAAACGCATTTTTTTAGAGCACAAGATATGATCTGAATTTGTCAAAGGCAAAAACAATGACCGATAATTCTTTTCGGTGATGGTATAATTTTGCGGGCACCATTCGATGTCTTCTTGGCAAAATATATAGGCCGAAAGTGTTTTCCTTTGCGTTGTCCTAAGACAGGCTCAACAACAAAATCGCTTACGTCGCGCATAAGTTCGAAGGTAGTGACCAATTAGGTGAAACCATGATCGGAGCACTAGTAAGTTGAGATTTCGATGATTCAAAGCTTTTATGCAATCGACATCGAAGTCAAAGATAGATTCTTTCTTAAGTTTTGTCATCGGACGAGATATTTTGGAAAAATCTTTGATGAATCGGTGGTAAAACCAAGCATGTCCTAAAAACTCCTAACGGCTTTGGCGTTGGTTGGTGAGTGGAAGTTTTGAGATGACATCGACCTTTGCTTTGTCGACTTCCATTCCGGCACTAGAGATTTTGTGGCCAACACAATTCCTTGGTTACCATAAAGTGGCATTTCTCCCGATTAAGAACAAGATGTGCGACTTCGCATCTTTCGAGCATTTTATCGAGATTAGAAAGGCAAGCTTGAATGAATCTCAAAAGATGAAAAATCATCCATGAAAACTTCCATGGAGGTTTCTAGCATGTCTTGGAATATGGCGATCATACACCTCTGAAAAGTCGCGGTGCATTGCAAAGACCAAAAGCATACGCCCGATATCGTAGGTTCAAAAGGACAAGTAAAGGTGGTCTTTTCTTGATCGTTAGGATCGATGGGAATTTGGAAATATCCACGAAAATCCGTCGAGAAACAAAAGAATTTATTTCTGCTAGTCTTTCAAGCATTTGATCCATGAGCGGGAGCGGAAAGTGATCCTTTACGGTGGCTTTGTTTAACTTACGATAGTCGATACAAACACGCCAACCGGTGGCAGTTCTAGTTGGAACTAGTTCATTTTAACTCATTAGTTACAATCGTCATTCCTCCTTTCTTGGGAACACGATGAGCAGGGGCTTACCCAGGGCTATCTCGATTGGGTAAATGATTCCGACATCGAGAAGTTTAATGATTTCCTTTTAACAACTTCTTTCATGTTGGGATTGAGTCTACGTTGACGTTCTACCACGGGTTTAATCCGCTTCTTCAAAATTGATTTTGTGTTTGCAAAATTAGGACTAATTCACGGGATATCGGATGTTTTCCAAGCAAAAGCTTGTTTGTGATTTTGAGCACGGAAACTAAACTTTCTTTCTCATTATCCTCGAGCGGTGAAGATATGACTCTTTGGAAGAAGTGAGTTCTCCTCCGGATAAGCATATTCAAGATGATTTGGGAGAGGTTTGAGTTCGAGATCCGTGGGTGGTTCTTCGATAGAGGATTTTATTCGCATCTTGTCATTGAAAGTGATTTCCTCAAAATTTTCTTCCTCTTCCTCCATTTCTTCTTCTTACAGTTATCTTCTTGAATTCTACTTTCATGAAATCATCAAATTCTTTGTCGAATCTGTTTCATTGATTTTTTGAAGTAGTCATGAATGGATCGGATTCGATTCGAATGCATCTAATTCCTCATCGGTGACTTCATCAATAACATCGACGTTAAAACAAGTGTCATCACTGGAATGTGGGTAGCGCATTGCTTTATCGATAAGAAAAGTGATTCGATCTTCCCTGACTCAAGGTTGAGTTCTTTTCCTTTACTTTGATGATTGCGTCGGTATTTAGGAAAGGTCTTCCTAGAATGAGTGGGACTTTACTATCTTCTTCCATTTCCAAGATTACAAAGTCCACGGGAAAAATGAATTCCGACTTGAACAAGCATATTCTCGTGATTCCAGGGATATTGATAGGAATGATTTGCCAATCGGATGCTCATTTTGTTGGTTTCGTTTGTTGTTGCACAACTTGGAATTGAGTGAATAAGGCATCAAATTGATACTTGCGCCAAGATCGGCTAAAGCATCGCATTTAACGTTATTCCAAAGTACATGGAATAAAAAAGCTCCGGGATCTCCGAGCTTTGGTGGAATTTTGTTTTGAACTATAGTGAGCATTCTTCGTTAAGAAAAGTTGCGATATTTGCTCAAGCTTGCTTTTGTTATTAAAGTTCTTTCAAAAGTTCCGTAATTGGGCATTAGGCTATAACATCAATGAGAGGAACATTGAGTCTAACCTCTTTGATTATTTCGATAAACTTCTTATAACGCTCTTCCATCTTCTCTTTCTTTAGGCGTTGAGGATAAGGAAGTTTTGGTGTATCGCCTTGACGGATGGAATGTCTTTCTTTTGGTGGTTTGAGTTGTGTTTGGTTCTTCGTTTTCATCCTCACTATCAATGGTGGCAGGAGTATTAGGATTAGGTGGTGGATCGTCACGAGACCACTTCTTGTAACGACATTGATATGTTCATTTCTTGTTTGGGGTGGACGTGCGTCTTATCATTTGATGGTTTTGGATTGGATTGAGTGTTACTTGGCAATGAACGAGATGTCTAGAGGAATGTTGGTCGAGAAAAGTACATAGCTTGTTTTCAAGATCTTGGATAGATGCTTGATGATTTTTGTCCTTGCTCAACTTTGGCTTTGAGATTGAAAAATTGATTTTGATAAAATTATTTGCGGATTTTTGACCGACCACGAATTCTCTCATAGTTTTTGAATTCGGTTTCTTCGTCTTTTGTCGGAATTTTGGTGTGGTGGATCGTCGGTTCGTGGTTGAGAATCACGGTTGTCATCCCTTAGTGACATTCTTGCCAATTTCGAATTTTGGCCGTAATAATTACTACGATATCCTCCTCCACGGTATCCTCCTTGGCGTAATTTGCTTCTCCTTCTTCGGTCCACCCATAGGTTTATCGTCGCACTTTCGGACGATGGGTGATTTCTCCACAATTGTTGCATCCATCTCGCATTTCCTTTATTTCATCTTTGATATCTTTGTCTTTGCGAGTCGATTTTTGAGGTTAACGCTTCCATCTTCTCCATGAGTTTTGAGGTATCGGTGTTTTCGACAAAAGCAACGGTTTTCGGAGAGGTTTGGTTTGGAATCTTTGGACCAATCAAGTTTGAGAAGTACTCCATCTTGAGCAATTGATGTGCATCATTGGGAGTTTTATAGAAAAATTCCTCCAACATCAAGGATGCCTTGAGAGATTTCATCTAGTCCATGGTAAAAGATTTGGATAATGGTTCCTTTTGATAATCCATGTCCATGACAACTCTGAAGCAAATCTTTCATTCGAAGCCAAGCTTCGACAAGTGATTCGTTTGGGTTTTGGTTGAAAGCAAATTTCTCCCATGTCGATCAAACATTGCGGTGGAAAGAATCGGCTCACAAAAGCTTGCCTCGTCTCCTCCCAGTATTGATGATTCCAGGGTTAATTCATTGTACCATACTTTAGCATCTCGGTGATGATGGGAAAAGTTTGAGTTTGATGGCATTGACATCGGTGTCGCCATAACGAAACACTCATAAATTTTGATGAATTGACAATGTGCTTATGCGGATCGGCCGCGCATGGCCATCGAATTGTCGGTCTTTGATCATAAAAGGTGATGTCCCTTCACGGTGAAGTTGTCACCAAGGTTAATAGAAACAATAGCACTTTCGGGGTTGGTGCTACGGTTCGGTTGGTTCCCCACATGGGTTGATCGTCCGCCATGGGAAAAGGTAAATTGGTGAAAGGATTGTAAACAACTTTGGCTTCAATGAGGTTATCAAATGGTGGGTTTGGTACTCTTGGTACACGATTTTCCAATGGTATGAAACGTGTTCTCCTTCTTCTTCGAATCAATCGTTCGGGGTTGGTAAGAGGTGTAATTGGTTCTATTCCCGTTGCTCGAGTGTTCATACAATGTCCTAGAGAATCCAGGCAATATCTAAACACACGGACAAACAACGAAAATGGCTTTTTTATGGAACAGAGCAGGTAACCGGATCGGTTGCGATCGGTTAGACCAGTTGAGTGAGGGTTAAAATTGTAACCGATTCGGTTAAGGGCAACCGAATCCGGTTAAGGTTTCTGAGAAAAAATTTTTAGTTTTTTTTTTGGTTGAATCGGTGAGGGAAATTCAAAACTTGTTGAATCACAATCAAATCCCGTGATGCGCCTAAAAACTTGATGTGCCGGTTGGTGCAAGTTTAAATTTATAAAGGTGAATTACCAATATTACCAATAACACATACGAGCAAGTATACTCGTCGTGATAGCAAGATTATGAAGGTAAGTCGGGATGGATTCGCGAGGATTTGGGTGAATCTAAGCACAAGTTTGAATTAACGAGTCTATCAAAACATATAACAAAGCAAATAGATATAATGAAATTCGGATGATTAAAACTACACTTGCTTAAACTAGTATCATATCATAAATTAATGTGATTGTGTTAACTACTTAACATGTTGGTTGTGATAATTAGTTGAAAACTAATCTATTGTTCTTACAAGTTAAACCTTCGTCAAGATTTTAGTTCATAAAACAAGCTTTAAGTTTAACCAATCAATTCAAGATCAATTCAAGTTTCATAAGTCTACATCAATAAACTTAAACACAAAACATCCACTTGTTCATCAAATTGCTTAAGAAATGGTCAATACAAAAGGTAACCGATCATAGACAAAGGCTACAATTGATTCTCAACAACTAATCTTCGACCATTTAGATGTTTCCAACCAATCAATTTGATAATCAAAAGTGTTTCTATTACAACCACACCTTAGTTCCTTTGTATAATCAAGAATAATGGGTAAAACAATCATCCATTGACAAAATGATTATGACTAGTTGAAAAATACGAAGTTCTTTCGACCACAGCGATTACTATCAATTAGCGGACTTGATTAACAAATGTCACTATGAAACTTTAGCACAATTGGATCTTAGAATTAACTTGAAATTGAATTAAAACATGTTAACACAATCACTAACTAATCATATGATAATCAACATCATTTAAGCAAGTGTATAAAGAAACTAGCCACTCATAGCAAACATGAACATAAACTCATAACTTTGATCATTAGAAAACATGATTAAAGTCTTACAATGCTTGGAATAAGATTACAAATGATGAAGTAATGATTCCCGAAAGGATCGTGGTGGACTTCTTGGTGTTTTGGCCTCCAAAGGTGGAACTTCGGAACTCCAAACTTCTCGGATTTCTAAGGACGAATTTTAAGAGTTTAAGGTTTGGTTTGATGAGTAGAGAGATTTGTAATTGAGGTGTGTCTCATAAGCTCACAATTAGCCTCTATTTATACTATTTCCAAGGCCTAGGGTGTTAAATGCTTAACTTGGCCTCCAAGGAGTAAGGAAGGGACTAGAATACACCAAGAAGGACCTAGAATCGTTTAGATGCAAAGGGAAGCTTAGTGATGAAGATTTGACAAGCTGCGACTTCTCCAACCGGATCGGTCATATGACCAACCGATCCGGCTGGTCTTCAATAATAACACACCGACCGATCCGGTTGCGGGTTCAGACCGATCGGTCGGTTATGGCAAAACACTAATTGACCAAATTCCAAGCGATCCGGTGAAGGTGTAACGGATCGGTTGGATCTTCGAATACAAAACTTGATCTTTCTCTTCACTATGTCTTGTAGAACTAGGTTCTTGATCACTAAAGTCTTCAAATGTCCTAGAAATCTTGATTTAGACTTTACTTAGCGGGAATCTTCAATTAGTGCATATTTCCACATTTTCCTCCATTTCCACACTTGGTTATAAATACTAGACAAACATTTCTAGATACGATTAAGTACTAAAATCACATAAATATAACCAAATAACGAGATATAAAAGTACATAATGCTACTAAAACATGCACAATCGGAGTGTTATCAAAGGTGTCAGCGTTAGTGTCAAGGGCATTAGTGAAAGATGCCTAGGAGTCAAATCATGTGGTATTAGTGAAGGATGCCAAGGTCGTATAATCGATGAGGTGCATCGTTATACAAATAGTGATAGTTTGTTTCCAAGGATGTTGATATCCTTTATGGTGTTGTAATAAGGTGGATCTCCTTTGGGATTAGGTGTTGTGTAGTGTTGGGTAGTAGTTCCTCCATTGTAATGGAACTTCGGTGCCAGCCTAATCTTAGGATAAAGGGTAAGCGACGTTGTGGTTGGTGTGGTTCACCTTGGTGAAAGAACCCGGTGGTTAGCCTAGTACCGGAAAAAGAGTAGGCGATGTTGTGAAGGCTTCTCCGCCATAAGGAGTTGGTGTCGTGTGTGATTACGAACTCGAGTAGGTGACTCGGGGTGGAGTAGGGCGAGAAGGTGTCCTTGTAGCGAACCACTATAAATACTGTGTCGTGGTTATGTGCTTTTACTCTTTATCTTTCATTACACTTTATATATCTATCTATCAACGTCCAACATACACATCTAAATAGATTGACATGAGTCGATCTAAATATTTTTAAACGGAGTTTTAATTGGTAAAACTATTCAACCCTCCTTCTAGCTTTCCACAATTGGCATCAGAGCTTCGTTACCAAGTTTCTTAGAGTATGTTGTACTTTAAAAACTTGATACGATCCGTGTATGTTTGAAAACTACAAAGAAGGATTTTTTTAAGTCATGTTTTAAAAATCATTATAATGTTTACTGTTGGACAATGATAAAATGTTCTAATATTTTCCTTGTTAAGAATTCTCTATACTTGGATTTGGGCATACCAAGAAGATCATGAAGAAACTATCTAAATATTTCTTTTCGTAAAAAGAATGTTTAGCATTGTTTTCCTCATACATGGATCTGGAGATTCTAAGAAGATCATGATAACGCTACACGCGTCGTTCGGGGTCAAGGAAACTTCCTTTTCTTGAGCAAGTTTTATAACACCTAGGCGATGAACCTAATCGTTGTAGTGTAGTAATTAGGGTAAGCCACGGTATTGATATCGTTCTCTGGGGAATATGAATGCTAGTAAGGAGTTACTACGCTAAAGTTAAGGTTGAGGAAGATTGTTTTTATCTTTTATATTTTATGAAAGGAAAGGTACGAATCTCGGTATTGGATTTGGGGGTTGGTATTTCTACCGATTACTCTACTATTATCTAATTATCTAAACTAAGGTTGTGAGGTCTATGTCTAATTAATGTGTGCTCGTATGATAGTTTAAAGATGTGTTTACTTAGTTTGTATTACTCCTTAATTATCTCCTATTGGTGGTTGAGTGTCACGTCTTATTCTTAGTAGCGTTGTGTGTCTAAAGTTGTAGGGTATGCGTTTCTCCCAACTCTTTGAACTTACCAAATGGTCTAGTCTACAAACCCGCTGGGATGATAAACTCCTACTCTAGGCGCTCTTTGGATGGTTTAGCCTACAACTACTCGGGGTAATTATATTCTAAGGTTCACAAAGATGAATCAAGCATTAAGTACAACGAATGACCTATCGCATTACTAGATCATTAATCAACTAAGATAAGAAACAACCAATCAATATTCAATAATTAAGTTTCATACTTCTAAGCAAACACACAAGTAAATTAATGGGACATGGAAAACATGCAAGCATACACACAAATAATCAAAGACATAATTGAATTAATGAAGTAAAGACTTATCTTGATGTAAGATAGGGTTTAAAACCCTAAAATCTTATACAAGACACCTTAGGTTCGGTTTTAGGTTTTACTCCAAGACTCTCCACACAAGGCCGAAAAATTCGGATTCTATATAAGATTACAATTCATGGCGTCGCACCTTATGTTTAGTGGCCGCGTCGTGTCGCCGTCATTAGGGTTTCGTCTTGGCGCGTTAACCTTGCGGCGGGCGTCACCTTATGTCCGTGTGCCGTCTCTTGACCGGCGCGATCGTGCGGATTGCATCTAGGCCGTGCGGTAGCGACGGCCTACTCTTTCACAACTAGGCGCCGTCTCTTGAAAATACAAGTTTTGGGTTACGGGCCGTCACAATAATTTTGGGACGGCGTCGCTATTAGCACCGGGCGCCGTCGCTTCTAGTTTCGACAGCTCGTGAGTGTCTCGATTTAGACTTTGGCCATTTTCTTCATATATTCGCCTTTTCGTCCAAATAAGTGCCATTCCATTTTGCCTTCAGAGACCTAAAAGTGAAAAGGAGCGATATTAAGCAATAACGGATACAAAGTGATCAAATAAGGACTTAAACGACCCTCAAATGGTACCTTTAAAACCTTATCAAATATCCTACACTTGTTATTTGCTTGTCCTCAAGCAAATGCTTCTAATGATTAATTTATAAGTTAGGGGTCATGAAGCATTAATTCAAAGCAGTCCACAACACATATAAGCCCATAAAAAGTCATAACAAACACGGAATTACATACTAGCACCTCACATGGGGTGTTTGGTTACTCGCATCTCTCTCGGGTGTATATGAAATATAACAAATAGGAAATGGAAGATAAACACTCATTAACGGTCTTAGTACATAGATTACCATAAGCTTGAGAATAGATCAAACCTCCATCGCTTTGGCGTAGCACCTAGGAAAGACTATCAAAGAGGTCTTTTAAAGGGTTGTAATGTTAGGCTACGGTAGGAAACAAGGGTTTGGTGGGATAGGCTATTTAGTGGTGGTAAGTCAAAATCTCTATGTTACAAGCATATGAAGAATGGCGTTGCTAAGCGAGACTCGACACTCTAAACTCTAGATAACCGAAATAAACAAACATAAAATTAAAGGATAGATGTAGGATGGTAGCCCGTATGTTTTTTTTTTTTTTTTTTTCACTCTATTTTTTCTTTCTCTTTTCTATTTTTTTTTTTTTTTTTTTTTTTTTTTTTTTTTTTTTTAATACACTTTTACTCTACCATCCTCTACGGTAACATCAAAATACTAGGTTTATAGGCACATCCCTACACTTGAGTTTTATTACTCTAATACTAATTTGACCCGATTGAAAAGATCAAAACACTTGGGGTACATTATTACACAAACAAAGGAATTTGAATTTTAACGTTTCCTTCCGTCATTTCATAAACTTTAACTTTCCATGAATCCCAATCGTCCCAAAGCGTATACTAAGGATATGACTCGACTTAGCAACTTATGCAAGCAACTAGATAATTGAACTAAGGGTTTAGGGTGATAACAAACAATTGCACTAAAAGTGAGTGCATAAGGGGTAGGCTAAGGCGATTTGGGTGTATATTTGGGGTGGGGTGTAAACAATGCTCTTCATTGATATTCGGGAAAAACGAAATATCACGAGAACCATGAAAAGGATAGGCTCGAGGGTTAACTAGGGGTATCGTGTACTAAAGATGAGTACAACATAAAGGGTGTGGAGGAATTACTCGGCCGATGTGGAAGAAGTAATTATATCACGGGTATCGAACAAGGGTTATCCTAATGCCTCTTATCATTTAGTTATTCCTAACTACACAAGTGTACCCTCACTTGCGATCTCGGAATGCATCACAAAACAAGTTCTAGAATCTAATATACTACGGTTCACACTCTAAGCATTAAAGATGAATGCTTTAATTCCTACTAATCTAAGGCGATCCTCACATTTGGTGGAATTTGGGTGGTAAAGGGTTTTGTGCTAGTCATATAACTTCCTATCCGTGAGGCGCTTTTGTTAAGACTAATATTGACTCCTATATGTCATAAAAATTTTAAATTTGGTGCCAAAATTACCCTAACCGACATTTTCTCAGGTTTATTACACAATCACAATTGGACAAAGCAAATAGTCAAGGATAAGCATAGTTTCAAAGTTCGTTTATTTTCCCTCCCTACACTTAAACCGAACATTGTCCCCAATGTTCCCCGAAAGTATCAAAGTTATGATAAAGAAGGTAATCAAAAGCGAAGAAACTAATACTCCCACGATTAGCTGGTGGGATCCGTGTAAAGTGGTGGTTAAATCCTTTTCAAGAAGAATTGTGCGTGAAAGCTCCTTCCAATCTTATGTAACTTCTTCTTGACAAACTAAACTGCACACTTGAAGAAAACAAACGAAACCTTTGCGTAAAATCGGTGGTAATAATATATATAAGACTCGATTTAAACTAGGATATAATGCTTGTGGAATGGATGTTCTGAATTTCTAAGAAAATTAAGACACGGAAAATTCCAAAATTTATAAGTAGCTCGAAAAGAGAAAAAGTAATCGATGTTTTACTCCTTCACGGCGCGGTCAGTTGCAATCTGACGCCGTCAATTTATCTGACAAAAAAGCAGTGCGATTTCTTTGGAAAAATTACGGAAAATTTACATCTTTAGAATCGGAAAAAATTACGCAAAACATCCATTATGACTCGATACAAGCATTTGACTCGAACAAACAAACATAAATATCTTTTAGTTAATTGTTATTCTCATGTTTACGTTTCTTTTGAAAGCGTGTGTAATCCTCCTACACTTATCCCTTATGTAAAATACCTTTATATGTAATTTTAGGCGAGGTTAAAAACAAAATAAAGCATTTTTACAAATTTAAACATGAGGATAAACAATTAATAAAAGATATAAGACACTAACAAGCAAACAATTAAGCATGGGTTGCCTCCCATGCGCTTTTCTTTATTAAAGAGTCTTGTAGCTAGACTCATGATACGTGCATCTCGTTTCCTCACTATCTCTCGTGCTCATACTTGAGCCATTCTAACTCTTTCATTCTTTTGTAATCATCTCCTAATTCAAGGCATTTTTGTAATACCGCTTAGTTTTCTCATATGGGTACCTAAGCCCGCTCTTATCCCTTTCACTAAGCAATGGAATAGGGGTCATTCTATTACAAACCTCGATGTCCTTATGTTTAAACCTAGGATGGTAGCGTGGCATTTGGTAGATGAAATCTTCAAGTTCATCGAGAGAATGTAATTAGACCATCAATCATCCTTTCATTCAACCTAGTCAATTTTTTGAAAGGTTTTTGATAAGGTTTTAAAAGATACCATTTGAGGGTCGTTTAAGTCCTTATTTGATCACTTTGTATCCGTTATTGCTTAATATCGTTCCTTTTCACTTTTTAGGTCTCGTGAAGGCAAAATCTGGAATGGCACTTATTTGGACGAAAAGGCGAATATATGAAGAAAATGGCCAAAGTCGAAATCATGACACTCGCGATCATTTGAATGTAGAAGCGGCAGCGTCGGGAGATATTTGCGGCCGTCGGAGAAAGTCTGCGACGGTCGAACTCAAAACTCATGTTTTCAAGAGGCGGCGTCCGGTGTGAAAGAGTAGGCGTCGCTACTCGGGCGGCCTAGATGCGATCGAGCGGCGTCGAGGCTGAAGAGGCGGCGTCGCGGACATAAGGTGGCCTTGCGTCGCAAGGTTAACGTGGCAAGGCGAAACCACAATGGCGGCGACACGGCGTCACTAAACATAAGGTGGCCGTCGCAATTGTAATCTTATATATAGAATCCAATTTTCGGTCTTTGTGGAGAGTCTTTGGAGTAAAACCTAAAACCGAACCTAAGGTGTCTTGTACGATATTTTAGGGTTTTAACCCCATCTTACACCAAGATAAGTCTTTGCTTCATTAATTCAATTATGTCTTTGATTATTTGTGTGTATGCTTGCATGTTCTCCATGTCAAGCTAATTTATTTGTGTGTTTGCTTAGGTAGTATGAAACTTAATTATTGAATATTGATTGGTTGTTTCTTATCTTAGTTGATTAATGATCTAGTAATGCGATAGGTCATTCGTTGTGTACTTAATGCTTGATTCATCTTTGTGAACCCTAGAGTATGATTACAGTGATTGTAGTCTAAAACATCCGAAGAGTGCCTTAGAGTAGGAGTCTATAATCTCATGTGGATTTGTAGACAAGACCCTTTGGTAAGTTCAAAGAGTTAGGGAGAAAGCATACCTACAACTTAGAAACACAACGACTAGGAATAAGGCGTGACACTCAACCATCAATAGGAGATAATTAAGGAGTACAAACTAAGTAAACACATCTTTAAACTATCATACGAGCACACATTAATTAGACATAGACTCCCGACCTTAGTTTAGATAATTAGATAATAGTAGAGTAATCGGTGAAATACCAACCCCAAATCAATACCCGAGATTAGTACCTTTCCATTTCATAAAATATAAAAGACAAAAATAATCTTCCTCAACCTTAACCTTAGCGTAGTAACTCCTACTAGCATTCCTATTCCCAGAGAACGATATCAATACCGTGGCTTACCCTAATTACTACACTACAGCGATTAGGTTCACTTTGCCTGGGTGTTATAAAACTTGCTCGAAGAAAGGAAGTTCCTTTGACCCGAGCAGCGTGTGGCGTTATCGATTTCAAAAATTACTTGAGTGAGGTCCTTATCTATAAATTCTCCTAAGTCTTCTAAGACCATGAACTCTACCAAATAAGCAAAACTTCCAGACAAACACGTGCGAATAAATGAACGCTTCAACAACATTGTTCCTTGATAAGTTAACTCATTGACCTTGATTTTGTTGTATAGGTTCCTTGAGATTAAGTTTAAAGGTAAGAATGAATTCAAATAAACATCGAACCCTTCTAGTCCTATTTTGCAAGGGACTTGCATGTTAAAGGGCCATCTTTCTCAATCCTACACCTAGGGTCAAAACATTGGGAGGGTCTTCCTCGATTTCATTAATGACCTCTCCGCTATCAAGTGCCTCACCATAATCAAATTCCTCATCGAATCGGAGTAATAGAAAGGACTTTGTTGTTGCCAATTTATCTCATTATGCCTAGGTGATTACCAAAGGGTGAGTGGGTGAAGGGTTTTGTGGGATTAGTTCTCAATCTCGGGATTGGGAGCGGGTGAGTGAAGAATCTTCGATGGAAGATACGAATCATGTTGAATGATGGTTTTCTGACGAGGGTCACGAAGAAGGGGATAGACTAAGAAAGCTAAAAATAAAAAATTTACTTGATAGGAATCAAGCAAAGAACCTAAATGATGTGGACTACTAACTAGCTATTATTCCCGCCGGTAGCCTAAAAACTTGATAACGCTACACGCGTCGTTCGGGTCAAGAAACTTCCTTTTTTGAGCAAGTTTTATAACACCTAAGCGATGAACCTAATCGTTGTAGTGTAGTAATTAGGGTAAGCCACGGGTATTGATATCGTTCTCTGGGGAATAGGAATGCTAGTAAGGAGTTACTACGCTAAGGTTAAGGTTGAGGAAGATTATTTTTATCTTTTATATTTTATGAAAGGAAAGGTACGAATCTCGGTATTGGTTTGGGGGTTGGTATTTCTACCGATTACTCTACTATTATCTAATTATCTAAACTAAGGTTGTGAGTCTATGTCTAATTAATGTGTGCTCGTATGATGGTTTAAAGATGTGTTTACTTAGTTTGTATTACTCCTTAATTATCTCCTATTGGTGGTTGAGTGTCGCGTCTTATTCTTAGTAGCGTTGTGTGTCTAAAGTTGTAGGGTATGCGTTTCTCCTAACTCTTTGAACTTACCAAATGGTCTCGTCTACAAACCCACTAGGGATGATAAACTCCTCTCTAAGGCGCTCTTTGGATGGTTTAGCCTACAACTACTCGGGGTAATTATATTCTAAGGTTCACAAAGATGAATCAAGCATTAAGTAACGAATGACCTATCGCATTACTAGATCATTAATCAACTAAGATAAGAAACAACCAATCAATATTCAATAATTAAGTTTCATACTTCTAAGCAAACACACAAGTAAATTAGCGGGACATGGAAAACATGCAAGCATACACACAATAATCAAAGACATAATTGAATTAATGAAGTAAAGACTTATCTTGATGTAGATAGGGTTTAAAACCCTAAAATCTTGTACAAGACACCTTAGGTTCGGTTTAGGTTTTACTCAAAGACTCTCCACACAAGGCGAAAAATTGGATTCTATATAAGATTACAATTGCGACGGCGTCACCTTATGTTTAGTGACACCGTCGTGTCGCCGTCATTAGGGTTTCGTCTTGGCCACGTTAACCATGCGACGGCGTCACCTTATGTCCGTGACGCCGTCCTCTTGACTTCGGCGTCGTCTGGATTGCATCTAAGCGTCGAGTAGCGACGACCTACTCTTTCACAACTAGACGCCGTCTCTTGAAAATCTGAGTTTTGGGTTACGGACCGTCACAATAATTTTGGGACGGCGTCGCTTATTTAGCACCCGGCGCCACCTTCTAGTTTCAAAAGCGTGAGTGTCTCGATTTAGACTTTGGCCATTTCTTCATATATTCGCGCCTTTTAATTCAAATAAGTGCCATTCCGAAGATTTTGCCTTCAAGAGACCTAAAAGTGAAAAGGAACGATATTAAGCAATAACGGATACAAAGTGATCAAATAAGGACTTAAACGACCCTCAAATGGTACCTTTTAAAACCTTATCAGATCACAAAGCATTTTCTCTAAATATTTCTTTTCTTAAAAAGAATATTTAGCAAATGTATGATCGTTAATAATTTACATTTTTTTTTGATATTATTATTAAAGTCTTAGTTGTATGATTAATCTTTATTAGTAATTACTTAATTAGTTATCTATATTAAAATCATCAGTAAGAATGATATTCTTCGATTGATTTATATAGACTACACTACTAATCTGTAATAATGATATATCGGTTATTCGATAGCCTCAATCATTATTCATCACAAAAGGATTATTGACACTTCATCTATGTCAATGAATATCCATGTGAAATTTCTTATATTATGATAAAATGGGATTTTATCATAATCTTTGAAAACCTCCCAAAATTGTGACTAATTCATAAAAAGGGAATCACGTCAAATATGATTAGTATTAAACCGTCAAAACCCCAAATCACAAGTTATAGAGCTTAAACATCAAACTCTAGGCATTTTAGAACTCCCAAACCAAAGTTATCAAGGAATGCTTAAGGCGATTTTTTTTGTCATGCGGATCCACGAGCTTGAACTAGCGGATCCCTAATGAGAGGATCCGTGGGATCCGTCAGCAGAAAGACAACATAAGTTCGAAATGATCCTTGTGGAAGTTCCACAACCACTTTCCTTCAAGACTCACGAACAAAAACCAATTCACATTCACGGAGCAATTTGATCATTTCCTTCAAGCATAACAATCTCTTGTGTAAGTATAATCTTCACTACATTGTTAATTTAATTCCTTGATTTCTAGGATTACAATTTCTTCATCTTTAGAAGTTGGGTTCAAATGGGTTTATCATAATTTGTTACCACATTATTTTCTAATATAATCTAAATCAAAGAATTAACATTGTTAATACAAATTAAACTCATTTCTTGAATTCAATAAAGATGATTTGAGCAAAATTGTGATCAAACCCTTTAGGCTACTATTCATAATTAACACCACATTGTGGTTGTGTTGTTTAGGAACAATCATGCCAAGTAACCGACAACAAGACTATCAAGATACCGCCCATTACATCCCAATGTACCATAGAAAGGATGGACTTAGCCCGGAAGATAGGAAAGCTTTCAAAATGCTCGAAAAGAGACTTTTTCATGAAGGTCGTGTGGTAGAACCATCGTTTCTTGCCAACACCTACATCCGACAAGTTTTTGGGACCATTGGCTTTGATTGTTTATTGGACATAAACGAACAAATT
Source organism: Chrysanthemum lavandulifolium (assembly GCA_022545495.1). Taxonomy (NCBI): domain Eukaryota; kingdom Viridiplantae; phylum Streptophyta; class Magnoliopsida; order Asterales; family Asteraceae; genus Chrysanthemum; species Chrysanthemum lavandulifolium. The sequence goes on from CM040243.1 coordinate 147,697,936, forward strand.
TTCCCGGTTTTCCATTACCACCACCCACATTTTTAGTAGAACCTCATCCTACATCTCTCAATGAAATCCCACCATCATTCGTAGAGCCTCCTCAAAACATCCAATTTCCTCCGGTTCCAAATCAAGACAATAATTGCTCAAATTGTCTAATAACCCAAGGACTTGTTCAAGAAGTACGAAATGAGTTGCATTTCATGTTTAATCATCTTCTTGAAAGATTGGACCAAATCAACAAGTCTACTCATCTTTAGACTCAAGAAAATTGTTGCTTTTTAAGTTTTAGTAACTTACTAGTATTAGTAGATTATGTATTACGTGGCTAAGTCATTCTCTTATTTTTAGAGATTTGTTGATTATCTCTTATGTTTTATTGAATGATAGTTTATATGCCATATTGGTTTGAGAACATATGTGTTGCTTGAATACACATCTCACTTTGTTGTTTCCATTATTTTTATATCATCATTCTTTGTATTACGTCTTGAGATAGGCGGATCCACAGAAAGTGCCTAGAGCGGATCCCTCGAGGAGGGCAAGTGGGATCCGTCTGTGAAGACCAATTTTCTACTAACGGAGTCTTATTTGCGGAAATTATGCACTATATACTTGTTTTCTAACCTTTATTTTGTAGATTTTCAAAATACATATGAAGACTTTGACACCTAAGCTAGGGGAGCTTTATGTCAAACCATACATTGCAAAACCATTTGCAATACAATCCTCATATGGATTACTTTTCATTCGTCCCTTGCAAAGTTGCAATCATTAAAGGGGCGTTATCGTCACTATGATGAAACCATTTGCAACCATAGGTGCAATACATTAACAAGTAGTGTTTATTTACTTGGCGCCTCACAAAGGATGGACTCGTCAAGGGGAGTCAAGACAAGAACTCTTCCCGTAACTTGCTCTACATTTTTTTATTTTACTTGTCTTTCTTAAAACATTGTGTTAGTTTCTTTTCGGCCTCTTTTTGTTTCGACAAAAGGGAGAAGAGAGTAAAACTCAATTAGAACTTTTACAATTTTAGTTTTCCTTAAAATAATTTTATGTTTTGTCATCAACAAAAGGGAGATTGTTAATACAAATAAGCCATAAAGCGTTTATTTATATTTTACGATATTCTAATGTTTTGTCGATAACAAGCGTAAAATCATTTAAAAGAAACAAATAAAATCGTAAATGATTCGAACCAATAGTTTTCTAACACACTTATGTTTTCACATAAAATACTAAAACAAGTATAAGTGATTTTATGATTTAATAAAATACATATGTACAACAACTAGTGTTTACATATTGGGCAAATATATACATAACTAGTATGTATTGTAATGGGTAAAAATCACAAGCCATGGAGCATATCCATAACCCATGGTATTGACCCATATCCATTTGACTAGATGCTTTGCATCTATTAGATACATTGTATCTAATGAAATACCCATGGACCAACCCATGACCCATTACCAAAAACCCGTGGGTAAAGGGCGTCCACGGATCGGTTAATACGGGCGGATCCTCGAGGAGGGATCCGTGGGATCGAGAGCGATAACTAGTTTTCTTCTATAAATAGTGAGCCATTTCTTCCTTTTGGGTTGTCACTCCCACATACTTTCCTCAAGTATTGTAACTCTCTAACCAACGATCTAAGGGATCTTTATATATAGTTGTCTTTTGTTTTTGTGATTCTCTAGGTTCCCTTTAAAGGCGAGATCACCACTTATTGAAGTCGAGCAAGCTCAAGTCCATAAGTTGCTATGCTTCGTCATCATCAAGACTATTGAGGTTCTCTTGTTGATACTTCTTTCTTCCTCTATAAGTGTTGTGTCGAAGGCATTAGTGAAGGATGTCGAAAGAGTCAAGGCGAAGCATTAGCGAAGGTGCTTAAGCGTCCGTGTCAAAAGCATTAGTGAAGAATGCTAAAGAGTCAAGGCGAAGGCATTAGTGAAGGTGCCAAGCATTCGTGTTAAGGGCATTAGTGAAAGATGCCTGGGGTCAAATCATGTGGCATTAGTGAAGGATGCCAGCGTCATATAATCGATGAGGTGCATCGTTATACAAATAGTGATAGTTTGTTTCAAGGATGTTGATATCCTTGATGGTGTTGTAATAAGGAAGGGGTATCCTTTGGGATTAGGTGTTGTGTAGTGTTGGGTAGTAGTTCCTCCATTGTAATGGAACTCGGTTACTTAGCCTAGTACCGAGAAAAAGAGTAAGCGGCGTTGTGAAGGCTTCTCCGCCATAAGGAGTTGGTGTCGTGTAGTGATTACGAACTCTCGAGTAGGTGACTCGGGGGAGTGGAGTAGGGCAAGGAAGGTGTCCTTGTGGCGAACCACTATAAATACTCGTGTCGTGGTTATGTGCTTCTTACTCTTTATCTTTCATTACACTTTTGTATATCTATCTATCAACGTCCAACATACACATCTAAATAAATTGACATGAGTCGATCTAAATATTTTAAAACGAAGTTTTAATTGGTAAAACTATTCAACCCCCCCTTCTAGTTTTCCACAGAATGCTTGAATTTACTCTAATGAATGAATTTTGTTTGTTTTTAGTATGGTTGCACCATTTGAAATTTATTTAAAATGTCAATTATGTAACTGGGAAAAATCCTCGATTCGCCATTGGGGATCCCCGTTCCCCATCGGGGACAGGGATAGGGACGTAATTGTGGCCCCCGGCGGGGATGGGGATAGCTATTGAACTTCGGGGAGGGGGATGGTATCAATCATTCCCCGCATATCCCGCCCCGTTGCTATCTTTACTAAGGGGGTGTTTGGCTAAGTTTATATAGTTGGCTTATGAGCTTATTAGCTTATATGATTCATATAAGCTCAAACCAAGTGTTTGGCATATATGAGTGGGATTATAAGTTTATATAGGGGTGTTTTGATAAGCCATAAAATCTGACTTTTGTGAAGGTTCGGACTTATATAACTCTCCACCAATACAATTTACATTTTGACCTCATAACCTAACGCTCATATATTATAGCCTTCATCGATGTACCTCCTCCATTTGTTGCTCTGATCTCCATCTCATCAGCATGTATAGATCTTCTTTCTTATCATTATCTCATTATCTTTATTATTTGTTCGAATTTAATGTCATGATTTTCTCATTTTGTCATTCTTTTTAGTTGATTGATTTCAAGGGGTAAAACCTATTATTATGTGTATCTATTGTTTTAGTTCTTGGTGTTGCTGTGAATCTATTGTTCTACATAAATGAGTCTTTTGGCTTCTATCAAACTGTTACATGTGTTGCTGCTCAATATAAGCTGTTTTTCAGTCATATTCTTTGTTGTAAAAATCGGCCAAGACGGCCGATTAATCCCCGCATAATCGCTGATCGCTCAGTAAGCGCATTGATTTATCATAATCGGCCTATTTAATCGGTTTGGTCAAAGATCGCTTATAAATCGGTCGATTAATCGGAAAAAATTGATTAATCGAAAAAAATCGAACAAAATCGGACAAAATTGCTTAATAATCAGTCAACAAGATCACTTAAAAATTAGACAAAACTGCTTAAAAATTGGTCAACAAACCGATTAATCGAACAAAATCGGCCAAAGCTCGCTTAAAAATGGTCAACAAACCGAGTAATATGTATGTTTAACTTTGAACTTTAAATAATTATGTATTATGTTTATATTTGAACACTTGAAATATTTAAACTTTGATGCACTATGCTTATCTCATACATATAATATAATACAATATCTAAAATTTTAATTTTGTGCATAAAACTCTAATCCGATTATTCCCGATTAATCCCGCTATACGATTAATCGCTAGGCCTACCCGACCGCCTTCATGGCGCGCTAGCGATTTTACAACCTTTGTCATATTTCAAGCTTGTTGTCTTTGCAAGAATAAGTTGTTTATGTTCGCCATATGCTATTTTTCGAGATGTTCTATTGCCACTATAAACTTCTTTTTTTAGTCATCTTTTGAGTTGCATGTGTTCTTTGCCATATGCTATTTTTCGATGGCACCAAAAAACCCTTCTTCGTCGGGTCGCACATTTTTTTTTCACTTTTTTTAAATAAAACAATATATTTTACTAAAATTTAATTTCATTAATAAAAAACACATTACATAAAATAAAAAAGGCATCAAATTAAATAGTACATTAAGTTAAAAGAGTAAATCACATGAATGGTCCTTGTGGTTTGTCCCAAGTTGCATCTATAGTCTCTAATAGTTTAAAGTTGCATGGATCATCCTTAATTTTGAAAAGAATAACACTTGTAGTCCTTTTTTTAACTGGTGTTAAGTGGATTATGTTATTATTTACACGTTAGCCCTTTTGGCTAACGACCGTTTGCATCGTCTATCCTTTATAATAACGGTCGTTTAAAATTTAAAGTTTTTGTCTGTTTTCTTACTTTTTTTTCCGGTTTTTACGTTTTCGTCAGTTTTTATACGTTTCGTCCCATTTTCTTACGTTTGCAAACATTTTTAACCGTTTCGTTTTCATCCTTTTTTATACATTTCGTTCGTTTATAAGTTTTCGTTCGTTTTTATACAGTTTTCTTATGTTTTCGTCCACGCTTTCTTACGTTTTCATACGTTTTATACGTTTTCTTACATTTTCGTCCGTTTTTATACGTCTTTGTCAGTTTTCTTACATTTTATACGTTTTCGTCCATTTTGTCCGTTTTTATACATTTTTCTTACGTTTGTATACACTTTCGTCCGTTTTTATCCATTTTCTTACATTTTCATAAGTTTTTTTCCGTTTTCATCTGTTTTTATACATTTTCATCCTTTTTGTGCGTGTTTATATGTTTTAAATACGGTTTTATCGTTTTCATATAAGAAAGCGTGTGAAGACATAAGAAAAGCGTATAAACAGACGTAAGCAGATAAAAAAAAGTACAAAACCGTGAAAATATATAAAAATGGACAACATGAAAACATATAAAACGAAAAACGTATAAAAACAGATAAAAACGTAAGAAAAACGTATCAAAGTGTAAGAAAACGGATGAAAACGTATAAAAACGTAAAAAAATAGGGACAAAACGTGTAAAAACGAACGAAAATGTAAGAAAACGTATAAAAACAAACGAAAACGTATAAAAATGGGCAAAAACGTTTAGAACGGACGAAAATGGATGAAAATATATAAATACGTATAAAAATGGAGAAAACGTAAGAAAATATATAAAAACGGAGAAAACCATATGAAAACGTATAAAAACGGATGAAAACATAAGAAAAATGTATAAAAAGTTAAAAACAGACGAACACTTATAAAACAAACGAAACGTATAAAAACGGATGAAAACGTAATAGATAAAAACGTATGAAAACAAAAGAAAATGTATAAAACATTTGAAAACATAAGAAAAATGTATAAAATGGACGAAAAAGTATAAAAGCAATTGAAATATATAAAAACGAACAAAAATGTAAGAAAATGTATACAAACAGATAAAAACGTATGAAAACGTAAGACAAATGTATAAAAACGTATAAAACGGACAAAACGTGTGAAAACGTGAGAAAACGGACTAAACTGAAGAAATACTTTAAATTATAAACGGCCGTTATTATAAAGAATAGAGATGCAAATGGTTGTTAGCCAAATAGTTAACGTGTAAATGATAACATAATCTACTTAACACCAGTTAAAAAAAGGACTACAAGTTTTATTCTATTCAAAATTATGGACGATTCATGCAACTTTAAACTATTAGGGACGATAGATACAACTTGGGACAAACCACAGGGACCATCCATGTAATTTACTCAATTACAAAAGTGTGTAAAATAAATATTAGACGTAAAAATAAAAGCAAGCTAGTTTTGGGAATAATATAAGGTCTGAATTAATTTTTTTCTGCCTCGATGATAGTTGCGTCAACCAGATCCATCTTGTTCATTTCGATTTCCATGACCTTTATATCCTCGGCTTTTTTTTTGGCGTAGAGTGCTTCGGCCTTCAAGTCCTCGTTCTTTTTTTGAGCTTCGATTAATTCAACTCTCGCCACGGTCACCCGGTCCAAACGTTCCAACTTCACCTCACGATCTAAAGTGTATAGTTGTTGCATCATTTCTTGAAACATTTCCGGGTTTGAATCGAAAGTGGCGGATGAGTTTTAAGAATGTTGACTTTTAGAATGTCTTTCTTTGTCGGGTGGACGCGACAACGAATTATCTCCAAAGAGATTGGGTTCAATTTCGGTCACTCGTCCTCGGTTTCGTCTTTCTTGTGTCGAATCGGAATTTTTCCATTTGTGTTTGTCATTAAAAAAAATCAAGAAATTTTGTGCTTAAAATCCGAACCCGTGATGCTGCTGTAAATTATATGAACACGTGTCAACAAATCTTCATCATTCTCCACTAAGAACCTTGGTTTCGTTGAAAAGAGGATTAAACTTCCGACTTCTTTGTTCATCGAGTCCACTTTCCGTCGACATGTTCTTGAGTACGTTTCACAAATTTCTCTTTTGGCTTATTCATTGTATATGTCGAGAATTTTGTATCAAAATGTATCTTTATTTTGATCCACGTCGACATTTGGATCCTCGGATACTTGTATGAAATATTCCACCAAAAGTAACTCCTCATCTTGGCTCCACATGTTTCGACTATAGGATCCCTTTGGTTTCTTATATGGGGTTTCTTTGCAATCTTCTTAACAATCTTTTGGGACGACGTGTCCTCGGCTTCAGGTTGTTCGGGTTGTTGTTGGGAAATTTGGGTATATTGGAGTTGTTGTTAAAGTTGAAATTGTTGAAATAGCAATTATTGTTCGGGTGTAAATTGGTTGAAAAATAGGTTATTAAAGTTGTTAAAGTGATTTGGTAGTTTATATGGAAATTGGTTAAAGTTTGAGGAGATGTGTGGAAATCTAGAATGAGAGGTTAAATAGTTTTACCGTTTTATCTTATTAAAATTTGTGCTTTCAAAAACTTTAGATTCGAGTTTAGTTGAAATCGTGCTATCACAATATGAAAACAACACAAAACAAATTAACACAACAAATAATAATAACAAAATATAAAGTTCAAACTTATATAATAGAGTTAAAAAGATCGAACCAGATGACACGGAGATTTATAGTGGTTCGGTAACGAAGCTACTCTTCGTCCTACTCCACTCCCCGAGTACCTAACTCGAGTGTTCACTTCACTATGTCAGCAAGCTCCCTTCAAAGTGAGAATGTAACAACCCGTATATTTTAGGTCATTTTCAATCTCATACTTTTACTATTCACTTTAATTTCGTGAAAATTAATCTTCTGAATAATCGGTTAAGTTATCTACATGAGCAGCGATAATACGTCGTTAACTTAAACCGACCCTAGACTAGTTATAGTCTACATGTTTTATGAATTATGGATTCCATATTTTTATAATTTATATGTCATATCTTTACTTTTTCATTTTTGCGAAAACTTTGCACGTTTTGCCTTTTTTTACTTGAATCGCGTAACTTTTAAACGTTACGTATAACCATTAAGTTATCCCGGGTAGACTAGTTTTATATCATTGTAGACTAAATTTAGTCTACTTTAAACAAGTGCACGATTATTTTCATGCATACTCGTTCTTCCGATAAATTACATTTTACGCATTTTTAAGACTTAGCGTTTTTAATTTTATCATCTAACAACTAGTTTAAACATATTAATACACTAACCTAAGTAAAATAAACTAGATAATATCTATCCAGTCATTACTTAGCCTAGTCATATACTAGATAAATATCTAAAACAAAATATCTTACTAAGTAATTATTAACTTTGCTTCCTCATTTCATTCATTCAAGACTAGCTAAATTTCACTCATTTTTCTCTTTTCTCTCTTCTTATGAACGACCACAAACACCCCTAAACACATCCATAACTTTGATTCTTACTAGTTTTTTGTTCCTTGGTTGAAGGTTATGATCCTTGTTACAAATCCTTAGTTCATTTCACCACAAAAACACACAAACAACTCCAATTTTTTGAACTTTTGGAAGAGTTTTTATATGTGAGTTTAAGGTAGATCAAGTGATTTTAAGGGTGGTTTATTAATTTGGAAGCTTGGGTTAAAAGAATTGGAAGCAAGGGTTTTGTTGAAGCTTTAAGTTTAGTGATTGTTGATCTTGTTTTCTAGTTAATCTCTTCACAAGTGTTGTAAGAAAAACCCTACACATCTCTATTTGATTTCTGTAAATATTTGTATTTCATGTATTTTATATATTTTTTATGCTTATTATACATGATTATGCTTGGTAACTTGGACTAAATCACTAGAAACATTAAAAAGGACTAGTATTGAAGAACATTTTCTAGACAGGGGATATAATGGAATAACTGGGCAAAATCCATGAACTGTAAAACTTAGGTAAAAATATAGAGAGTTAGGTCTATGTCTCATGGTCGTTTTGATGGGTAGAGGTCCTAATAACGATACCCGATGATTAAATTAAAAATGTTTTTGCGAGAAGTGTCAAAATCTGAGTAACAGTTTTCAAACGGGTAAAACTCATAAAATTTGCATAAAACCAACTGTTGTCAAACCTGAGTAATAGTTGTCAAAATATGATAAACATAATGAACAACATGTTCAGGAAACAAAACCAATTGTTCAAGAAGAACAACCTGAAACCCTTAACCTTAATGAACCCCATGTGACTGCCAATGAGTCTCATGCTCCTGAAACACTTCAACCTTCAACTCAAGAACTTACATATCCTAGACTACAAGATAGATAGAAATGATCTCAGGATATTGAGCTTGTAAACATCATTGGAGAACCCACTTAAGGCATTCTTACTGGAAGCATGACTGCAAAACTAATTGCAGCTTCAACTAATGAATGTCTATTTTGTTGATTTTCTCTCTGATGTTGAACCAAAACCTGTCAAAGAAGCCCTAAAATACCCAAGTTTGGTACAAGCCATGCAAGTTGAACTAGAACAATTTGACATAAACAAAGTCATGACTTTATTAAAATACCCAAAAGATGTTTTAGTCATTGGCATGAAGTGGGTCTTCAAGAACAAAACTGATTAAAATGGAATAGTCATTAAGAAAAAAGCCAAACTTGTTGCAAAAGGATAAAATCAACAAAAAGAAATTGACTATGAAGAAACATTTTCTCCTGTTGCTAGAATTGAAATCATCAAGATCTTCCTTGCCTATGCAACCTACATGAACTTCAAAGTATACCAAATGGATGTCAAGAGTGCATTACTCAATGGTAAACTCAAGGAAGAAGTTTGTGTTCAACAACCTCCTGGATTTGAAAGTAGTGAGTTCTTTGACCATGTATGTAAGCTTGACAAAGCTCTCTATGGACTAAAACAAGCTCCAAGAGCATGGTATGAAACTCTCTCAGCTTTTCTTATTCAGAACAAATTTTTTAGAGGAGAGATAGCCAACACTTTATTTATCTATATGAATAAAGGAGATATGAAACTAGTCCAAGTGTATGTTGATGACATCATATTTGGCCCAACAAATTACAAACTTTGTAAACGGTTTGAGAAAGTGATGACAAAGGAATTTGAAATGAGTATGATGGGAGAACTCACATACTTCCTTGGACTTTAAATAAAAAAGACTAATAAAGGAATCTCCATCAGTCAAGAGAAGTATACTAGAAATCTCCTAAAGAAACATGAGATTTCTCATTGCTCTTCAGTGAAAATACCTATGGTTCCTCCAAACAACTTAGGGCCCGACTTTACAGGAAAATTAGTGAATGAAACATTATTTAAAGGAGTAATAGGCTCATTTGATGTACCTTTTGCCTTAAGCCACGACATTCTATTTGCAATCTTCACGTGTGCAAGATATCGATCGATCCAAGAGTCTCATCTCACTGCAGCCAAAAGAATCCTCCGGTACCTGAAAGGTACTCCAAACCTTGGGCTCTACTATCCCAAGTGTTCAGGATTTTACCTCAAAGGATACTCAGACTCATACTATGCAGGCTGCAATATGAATAGAAAAAGCACATCATACTCCTGTCAATTTCATGGAGGCAAACTAGTTTGTTGGAGCACCAAGAAACAAGAATCAGTAGCTATGTCCTCTATTGAGGCTGAATATGTGGCTGCTACTAGCTGTTGTGCAAATGTAATTTGGATGAGAAGTCAACTCAGTGACTATGACATCCATTACAAGATGGTTCCCATGTTTTGTAACAACACAAGTGCAATTGCCATCTTTAACAATCTAGTGATCCATCAAAGAACCAAACACATTGATATCATATATCACTTCATCAGGAACCACATCATGAAAGGAGACATTGAGTTACACTTCATTCCCACTGAGTATCAACTAGCTGATATTTTCACAAAACCCCTTGGATGAGCCCATTTTCACAAGACTGAAAGCAGAATTGGGCATGTTGAATATTGACAATCAGGCCACTGATTGAATATGTTTAACAAGATGTAAATAATCTTAAATCACTGAATAAATAATAGTCCCTGAATAACAACATCCCTCAGTGAATAAATATCTCCTTGAATAAGCGATCTGCGATACTGCGCGCGTTCGAAGTCAAAGGAACTTCCTTTTAAATCGAGCAAGTTTTTCAACACCCTAGGCGTTGAACCTAATCGTTGTAGTGTAGTATTAGGGTAAGCCTCGGGAATTGATATCATCTCTAGGGAATAGGAATGCTAGTGAGAAATTACTACGCTAAGGTTGGGGCCGAGGAAGATTATTTTTATCTTTTTATATTTTAAAAAATGGAAAGGTACGTTTCTGGGTATTGGATTTGGGGGTTGGTATTTCTCCGATTACTCTACTTATCTAATTATCTAAACTAAGGTGAGTGTAGTCTATGTCTATTCTTTGTGTGCTCTTATGATGATTAAAAATGTGTTTACTTAGATGCTATTACTCCCTAGTTATCTCCTATTGATGGTTGAATTGTCATGTCCTTATTCTTAACGCGTTGTGTCATCTAAGATCATAGGGTATGTGTTTTTCCCTAACTCTTTGAGTCTACCTTAATGTTATTGCCTACGAAATCTCTAGGATTCATAAACTAACTCTAAGGTTATCTTTGGATGTTTAGACTACAATAACTCTAGGTGATTATAAACTAATGTTCACAAAGATTACTCAAGCATTAAAAACACAACGAATGACCTATCGCAATACTAGGTCAATCACAATTAAGATAAGAGACAACCAATCAATATTCAATACCTAGGTTTCATAGATCTAAGCAAACACACAAGTAAATTAGCCGGACATGGAAAACATGCAAGCAAACACACAAACAATTGAAGACATAATTGAATCAATAAAGTAAATCACTTATCTTGTTGTAAAATAGGGTATGGAACCCTAAGAATCTTGAAGACAACCTATGTTCGGTTTAGGTTTACTCCCAAAATTACCTCTCTAAAATCTTGAAATTCAATTCTATATATAGAGTTACAATATCGTGGCGGCCACTCTCTAATTGTGACGCCGTCGGGTCGCTGCCATTAGGTTTTCGTCTTGGCCACGTCAACTCTGTGAGGGCATCACCTTATGCATGTGATGCCGTCGGCTTCAACCTATGACGCAGTCGGGATCCAAAACTAGGTCGTTTGAGTTGTGACGCCCTACTCTTTTAAACCTGATGCCGTCACTTGTAAAATAGCAATTTGTTGTCTGAGTCGTCTCAAGGTGTGTCGCGACGGCCTCACTATTAGTCGTGGCCGTCCCTTGATTCAGCGACTTGAGTGTCTCGATTCTTGACTTTGGCCATTTTCTTCTTATATTCGCCTTTTGGTCCGAATAAGTGTCATTCGACAATTTGCCTTCAAGAGACCTAAAAGTGAAAAGGCGAAATTAAGTAGTAACGGATACAAAAGTGATCAATTAAGGGCTTAAATGACCCTCAAAAGTGTACCTTTTAAATCCTTATCAAATATCCCTACACTTGGTATTTGCTTGTCCTCGAAAATGTGTTTTAGCCAATTAATTTATAAGTTAGGGGTCATGAAGCATTAGTTTAGAACAATTCACAACACGTATAAGCCCATAAAAGTCATAACAAGCACATAAATTACATACTAGCACCTCACAAGTGGTGTTTGGATACTCTCATCTCTCGGGTGTATATGAAATATATCAAGTTGGAAATGGAAGATAAACACTCATTAACGGGTCCTAGTACATAGATTACGATAGGCTTGAGACTAGATCAAACCTCCATCACTTTTGGCGTAAGCACCTAGGAAAAACTATCCAAGATGTCTTTTAAAGGGTTGTAACGTTAGGCTTACGGTAAGGAAACAAAGGGTTTGGTGGGATAGGAAATTTAGTGGTGGCAAGTAAAAAATCTTTATGTTACAAGCATGAGAAGAATGGCGTTGCTAAGCCAAGACTCGACACTCTAAACTGTAGATAAATTGAAACAATAAAACATAAATTTAAAGATAGATGCTGGATGGTAGCCCGTTTTTTTTGTTTTTTTTTTCACACTTTATTTTTTTCTTTTTCTCTATTTTTTTTTCTAATTTTTTCGATTTTTTTTATATACACTTTTACTCTACCATCCTCTACGATGACATCAACATAATAGGGATTTATAGGCATATCCCTACACTTGAGTTTTTTTATTACTCTAACACTAATTTGACCCGAATTGAAAAGATCAAAACACATGGAGTACTGATGAGTGTCTAAATACTCATCATTTTTGTACTATCTAGACTGCAAAAACATCTGAAAACACTCAAAAATGCATCAAAATGATGAAAATATCACAAATCGTGTTTTATGTGTTTTAAATGCAAAAGATCAAAATCGGATGAAACGTATCAAATTTGCAAAATTGGCGGTTTAGTCCCCAGTTTCAAAAGTTGTCAAAAGCAGGTCCACGGTATATCTAAATAAAGAAAATATCATTCAAGGTCCGAAATATTTTAAATTATCAAAATGGTCCTTGAATGAATCTTTGGTCAAATGGGAGAAAAGGTCCTTAAAGTTTGAAAAATGTCATGTTTAGTCCTGGAATTTTCAAAGATGGTCGATGCGTGCTAAACAAATCAAGCTAAATCACTCAAGCTCGCCACTTGTGAATGGCGGACCGTAATCGACTTAAACCGCCTAAGCACGAATGCAATGAAGATCCGAGGAGTATAGGGTTTCCTGTCGTTATGTCCCAAATGGTATGCAATGGATTATCAAGCGTAAAGTGATCGAGAAATTTGAACGGGAAAAGGATTGTGAATATGATTATAACTAAGGAAAAGCCAACAAATTACAACGGCTTAAATGCAAATTAAAGGAAATTAAAAAGATAAAATCTATTAAATAAACGCTATCACTATATTTAAAATTGATGAATGTTTAAAACTTAAAACTTAAAACTTACGTTTAAAATTAAATTACATAAGCGTACAAAATAAAAAGTGAAATCTAAGAAATAAAGTCCTAAAAATATGAAATGACATTTTACAAACCTAATGATAAAATAAAATATTTAGAAAAGACATTTTATAACTATTTATCTAATTATTATTAATTAAAAGCTATTTTAACTATTTAATATTAACCTAAAACACAAGAAAATATGAAATAAGGCTTGAAAAATAAAATTAAGACTTGGAAAAATCTAAAATAACAAACTAGAACTTTCAAAACTATTTTTGTATTTTTCGATTATTTTCTATTTTTATGAATTTAAACTATTAAAAACTACTTAAATTATTTAAAAATACAAATTTAACTAAGAAAAATCTAGAAAAATATTTTTTGCCTTTTATATTTATCTTAACTTAATAAAATTGAAAAATTATTTTTTGAACCTTTTCTTAATTTTTGTATTTAAAGCTAATTAAAAGACTTAAAAACTAATTTAAATTAAGAAAATAGCAAATCAACTTAGAAAAATCTGAAAATTTCAGGAAAACTATAAAATTATATTAAGAAGCTAGGAAAATTGGAAAACAGGGCTTGTTTGGAGGAATTTGAACGATGTCCAAAGTGCTTAACAATAAGCACTTAGAATAAGCAAATGGGAACCAATAAGCACCAAACCAAAACAGAACTTAAATAAGCTTAAAGAACCAAAATGCAACTAGAATCAACAAGCTATAACCTCTGGATTGCAAATTACCAAGATTTGATGATTATGAGATAATGAGCTAAACAGGTGAGAGGTACCAACTTGCGACTAGGAAATAAGCACTAAAATAAGCTGGGCCGAAAAGCAACAAATGGAACCTAGACTAGACACGGGTGAGAGTGTTTAAACCAAGAATCAGACCTAGTGAAGCTCAACTGAACCTAATGCACACTCTGCAAACCTGGCCAAGTCACATGCGAATTAGTACCTGCACAGGCACTTGACCTCATATTGACAAGCTTCTTTGGGGCTTAAAGAAAATTTGTAAAAATCGGGAAAATGGTAATAATAAAATAGACCAAGGTAGGTTTTGAAACCACAATTTTCATTGAATTTGACTCAAGAATGAGCCCATGAAAAATCAACCTATTTTGTGGCAAACTTTTTAGCTTTTGACTTTTTAAGTAAAGATGAAATGTTGACTATTTGGAACTTTGAATCAAATTTATGAACTCGAAATGATATATTATGATGAAATGAAGCTAAAGCAACCTAACTCTATGGATTTTAAACACAAGATGAGCTTTTGATATGGCATAATAACAACGGATAAGCCATAAGGGGTTTAATGGAATTTTGACTTTGAGCTGTTCGTGCACAAGATTATGAATGCAAAGAGCTAAGTTAAGCTAACCAAGCATGATACAACAGGTCCTAACTATTGAACAAACTTCTAGCAGTTTGAGCACATTAACCAAACACCACTTATATCTCTTGTTTTGCAAATTTAATAAGGCTAACTAGTGATCCGAATTGAACCAATGACCAAACTGAGCTTTCATGACCATAATACAACTAAATTAACTGGTTAAAACCAATGGTGACCACAGAAACAGATACAAGCATACTATGCAACATGGCTTGAAAAGTGAAAAATGAAAAATCTTACTAACCACTGTGTCCAGCTTTAGCAGGCCAAAACCAGAACCCAAACCTAACCTAATCTAACCTATTTCACCCCATATCAACCTCTGCATCACCAGTAACCATTTCCAAAACCATATGAGCTCACAGTTGACTTCTGTTGACCATGTAACAAAATGACTTAAACCTTGAATGCTAGCTTATACAAAGCTATCATGAGCTAATACAAGCTTGTTTGAGATGAAATACAAGCTATTGAAAGCTTAAACATAAGGATTTGAGAATGAGATTTGCAACAGTAACCTGAAACATGAAATTTATCTAAAACTTGGATTGAAAACTCAAAAACACATTACAAAGGTGATTTTAACTTAAATGAGATACACAAAAGTGAAATTACAACATTGGATTTAAACTACAACATTTATTTGAAAAAGCGACATCAAGGAAAAAACTTAAAACTAACTACTCCTCTTGAAGCTTATTTCTTCCTCTTTTATAGCTCGGATGATTTCTCTTTCATCTACGATTAAATCCACTGAAATCTAGACCACTTGGATAAGCTTAAGCGGTTTATAGCCATTGATTGTATTTTGCGGGAATTTGGTTTAAGCGAGATGAGGCTTGAGTGTGAAGAGGGGAGGTAATTATTGATTCTTGGATGTAGTGTTTGGAGGGGGACATGGAGAGGATAAGGTGAGGAGGGGATGGGGTATGTTGAGTGTTGCAGGGTGATTGCAGGGCTAGTGGGAGAGATGAGTGACTTTGGCGCCAAGGCCAAGTTTGGTGGTGTGGTTTGACCGGGCTTATTAATACAAAGGGGTCAAAATGCAATTTGTGGGGTCCAGTAGTTTATGACAAGGCCAAAAGTATTAAAGGGTATTAATGACAAGGGCTCTTTTGTAATTTACGAAAAGTGAGGGACCTAAGTCGCCAATTCGAAAAGTTGCTTCAAGGGTTAAAAGTGACAAGCTTTCATAATACAAGGACCAATCTTGTCATTTTCAATTTTCAAGGGCCATTTTGCCAAATTTCAAAGTTGGAGGACCAAACTTGTAATTTTCTCAAACTTTTGATATTTTTCACCAAAGGACTAATTTTGACAAGTTATGATTTAAAAGGACCTTTGGTGACTTTTCTTTGAAATTAGGACTGGGTACTATTTTGACAATTTTAGAAACTTGGGGGTAGAACGCCAATTATGCAAACTTTGCTCATTTTTCATCGATTTTAAACATTTTGCATCGAAACATATAAAATGCAATTTTGGAATATTTTCGGTATTTTGATGCATTTACGAGCATTTTTAAGCGTTTTGCGATTCAGATTGATTAAAATGATGAGTATTTACACACTCATCAATCCCCACACTAAACTATTGCTAGTCCCTAGCAATCTTTTGATAAAACTTAATGGTTTGAATCTCTTTACCAAAAGCCATTACTCGGAGTAGCCAAATGTTTGATTCAAGTAAGAACCATGGTACACCGATAACCATGTGATTTTGAGCAAACCACCGACTTTCAATGGATTTGATTTTGTCTTTACCGAAGCCGCTTATCTGGACTAGCCAACTCTTAGATAAATTATCAATATTATCTTTGGTGAGTGATTACCAATTATGGTTTTTCCATCGCCTTTACCACAAGCCATAACCTTGCGGGCTGTGACTCTTCACTTTTTAGGATATGGTGAATGAATACCATACAATTTTGGGCAAATTGCAAGCGTAAAGCGGTTTGAGATATCTTTACCAAGAGCCGTTTGCTCTGGATTAGCCAATCCTTTTGTTTATTAGACAAGGCGGATGATAACCATAAGATGAGTCGGTGTAAACACTTACTCCAAAAAAAAAATTGGCCAAAAGCGGGAATTGGTATAATTATATGATAAAATTAGTGAGAATTCCCCACACTTAGAAATGAATATTGCCCTCAATATTCAAAGTACTGCAGTTATGCCGAAACAAAGAACGTAAAGGAAATATTACGCCATTATTTAGAAAGGTTTTTTTTTTTTTTTTTTTTTTTTTAACAAACTTATATATATACAACATGTGGGCAACTCCCCACACTAGGGTGGGACACACGGTGAAAACCCATGTTTAGCTATCTTTTTTGATTACCGAGTCGCTAGCTTGACTCGGCCCAATTCATTTGTTCATGGGAAGCAAAGTGGAAGAAACAATCTCCATCGGACTTTCATTCAAGATGTTTGGACAAAATTTTGAAGCACGTGAAAGTTCCACACCGATGAGATATACATAGAACCGGCTCAAAATGGTACATGAAAATGCCGGATCAAAGATAATGTCTTCATTCGAAGGAGTGAAGAACATGAGAAGTGACGAATATGAAGAAAAGAAAGAAAATCATGATAGAAATCATGACTAACTCTTCATCCTCAATAGGAGAATTCATAGTCTCATGAATCTCATCGGTTAAGCTTGCAGATCAAGACATATTATGAGTGTCTAGATCAAAGTAGAAATTATCATACTCGCGAGATATGATATGAGTGAGTTCATCGAGAACTCCATGAAGGTGAATGAATCATATTCGAATTGATATGAGTGGGTTGTGGCGAACTCCTCAATGTACATGATTCATAATCGGGAGAGAATTATGAGAATGAAAAGTGGTATCGCCACTAATCTTCTCTCCCATATTATCAAAGCAGGAGGCTTTCATTTCCGAATAGAATCATCGGAAAGAATGTCACTATCCTTAATGGGGATAGGAGATGAAATAGGTTTCTCTTTGAAAGCCTCGATTTTAGAAATGAGAAGACCGACATTCAATAATGTTGCTCAAGAGCTTCATCTTTGATTTCGGTGTCGCAAGAACTTCATCATTCTCTTCTTCTAAGCTAACAAGCTCGGAAGGTGAATCTTCCACATAAATGATGTCTCCGCAAGATGACGAATCATCATCATCGAATCGGAGAACATCTCAACATGATCATTTTGTAAGACAAGAGGAGGAGGATATCACACACATGATCAAGAATTCCTGTGACTCTCTTGGGATTGGGACAAGGTTCTCAACACTAGACTTTATGAATTAGGTCCGATTCCTTTTCGGGGAGCGAGGTCGAGATGCTCGTCCCCATAATAAGAGTGAGTGTGAATCTCGGGTGTGATAGCGGTTGTTTGAGATGGAATCTCAATCTGGGATATCAATGGACCGAGGAGTTGAGAAATATTATCTTTAAAGGATAAAAACTCTCCTCGCCATCGCCATAAAGAGCCTTGAGAAATTGGGAACGCCTTTAGAGCCGCATGCTCTAGGATTAATAATTCTTCCTTAGATTTGCGAGCCTCTCGTTCTTCTCGTTCTTGACCAAGAATTCTCCTATGGTCTTTTCACCACTCACTTGATTCTTAAAGTTTTGAATCATATCATCAAGTGTTTTCATTGTGGTTTCAAAATCTTGGGAGATTTCTTGAGATAACGGCTCAAGTGAAGCTTGAACCGTATAGTCTTGTG
The DNA here is from genome assembly GCA_022545495.1 of Chrysanthemum lavandulifolium. Lineage (NCBI taxonomy): Eukaryota > Viridiplantae > Streptophyta > Magnoliopsida > Asterales > Asteraceae > Chrysanthemum > Chrysanthemum lavandulifolium. The sequence continues at coordinate 147,716,392 of CM040243.1, forward strand.
GAGGTTGGAAATTATCAAATCAGGAGAGTCATGATTGTTACAAGGAAATGGATTCCTATTTGACAATCAGAGTAAATGGGACCTCCAGACTCACAACAAGAAACTGTTGAGTGCAGACAGTGAATCATATGGATTTTGGTTATAACCAAAGTTACGAACATCAACTGGAAAAGCTGTTCATAGACAAACGTGTTTCGGATTGACACTCAAATCCTTGGTGAGGACCTCCACAAAATTCACAAAGTGTTGATTATATGAAGATAAGTCGGTGTGGTGGGTAATTGAAAAAAATTTGAGGGTCGTTAAATGAGTTACGATTAGGATCATAATCAAATGAATTCCTCGAACCACAAAACAAACAACTCCCGTTATGAATATCATTACCACATTGTACACACGCACACAACGATGAGGTGAACCATAAAGAGGCTCACCACAACCGACACAAGGAATAAACGATTGCATTTGAGAGTTATGAAGAGGAATCGGTTTATTCAAAGAATCAACAAAACCAACATGGTAATCCGAATGACTATCAAGTCTCAAGAACATTCGAAAAATCGGGAGGTGGGACAAGTGGTGTGCTCGAGAGCTAGCAATTTCCACCACTTCCGCTTATGGTCTCCGGTTCTTGAATGGGTTCATCGGGTTGTGGCGGATGGTCGGAAAAATTTGGATAATCATCGAGAGTTATCGATACCGCACCAATAGCAATATTTGCTTGCACCCATCCTTCCACATTGCTTGCATAAACAATCCGGATTACGAAAATCGGTGATCCTCTTCCATACGGCTTTTGCAATGGAAACAACGAGGATAATCGATCGTCGCCATGAGAATTAAACATGTAGAGGTTAAAGAAAATAGAATTAAACGGTTTTGAGGTTAAAGAAGTAGAATCAAACAGATGCGAGGGGTAAGAGAAATAGAATCATACGGATAAGAGGAATGAGAAGAGTATTTTTGTATTTTTGGCTAAGAAAATATAAACATATCTGAGATGGATGGTATGAACAAAGAGTGAATATCCAAATTACTAATCTGCTAAACGTAAGATAATCAAAGACTCCGGCGTAAAAAATGGGGATTGATGCGTACAAACAACAAGCTAATCACTCAAGCCCGCCACTTGTGAATGGCGGCATCAGAATCGACTTAAAACCGCCAAGCACGAATGCAATGAAGATCCGAGGAGTATAGGGTTTCCAGGTCGTTATGTCCCAATGAGCTATGCAATGGATTATCAAACGTAAAGTGATCGAGAAATTTGAACGGAAAAGTGGATTGTGAATATGATTATAACTAAGGAAAAGTCAACAAATTACAACGGCTTAAATGCAAATTAAAGGAAATTAAAAGATAAAATCTATTAAATAAACGCTATCACTATATTTAAAATTGATGAACGTTTAAAACTTAAAACTTAAAACTTACGCTTAAAATTAAATTACGAAACGTACAAAAATAAAAGTGAAATCTAAGAAATAAAAGTCCTAAAAATATGAAAATGACATTTTACAAACCTAATGATAAAAGAAAATATTTAGAAAAAGAAAATTATTTTATAACTATTTATCTAATTATTATTAATTAAAAACTATTTTTAACTATTTAATATTAACCTAAAACACAAGAAAATATGAAATAAGGCTTGAAAAATAAAATTAAGACTTGGAAAATCTAAAATAACAAACTAGAATTTTCAAAACTATTTTTGTATTTTTCTGATTATTTTTTATTTTTTATGAATTTAAACTATTAAAAACTACTTAAATTATTTAAAAATACAAATTTAACTAAGAAAAATCTAGAAAAATATTTTTTGCCTTTTTATATTTATCTTAACTTAATAAAATTGAAAAATTATTTTTGAACCTTTTCTTAATTTTTGTATTTAAAGCTAATTAAAAAGACTTAAAACTAATTTAAATTAAGAAAAATAGCAAATCAACTTAGAAAAATCGAAAATTGGAAAACTCTAAAATTATATTAAGAAGCTAGGAAATTGGAAAACAGGGCTTGTTTGGAGGAATTTGAATCGATGTCCAAAGTGTTAACAATAAGCACTTAGAATAAGCAAATGGGAACCAATAAGCACCAAACCAAAGCAGAACTTAAATAAGCTTAAAGAACCAAAATGCAACTAGAATCAACAAGCTATAACCTTTGGATTGCAAATTACCAAGATTTGATGATTATGAGATAATGAGCTAAAAGCGGTGAGAGGTACCAACTTGCACTAGGAAATAAGCACTAAAATAAGTGGGCGAAAAGCAACAAATGGAACCTAGACTAGACCGGGTGAGAGTGTTTAAACCAAGAATCAGACCTAGTGAGCTCAATCAACCTAATGCACACTCTGCAAAACACCAAGTCCTGTGCGAAATTAGTACCTGCGCAGGCACTCACCTCATATTGACAAGCTTCTTTGGGGCTTAAAGAAAATTTGTAAAAATCTGGGAAAATGGTAATAATAAAATAGACCAAGGTAGGTTTTGAAACCACAATTTTCATTGAATTTGACTCAAGAATGAGCCCATGAAAATCAACCTATTTTGGCCAAACCGAGTTTTTTAGCTTTTGACTTTTTAAGTAAAGATGAAATGTTGACTATTTGGAACTTTGAATCAAATTTATGAACTCGAAATGATATATTATGATGAAATGAAGCTAAAGCAACCTAACTCTATGGATTTTAAACACAAGATGAGCTTTTGATATGGCATAATAACAACAGATAAGCCATAAAGCGGTTTAATGGGAATTTTGACTTTGAGCTCTGCTCGAGCACAAGATTATGAATACAAAGAGCTAAGTTAAGCTAACCAAGCATGATACAACAGGTCCTAACTATTGAACAAACTTCTAGCACAGTTTGAGCACATTAACCAAACACCACTTATATCTACTTGTTTTGCAAATTTAATAAGGCTAACTAGTGATCCGGCTTGAACCAATGACCAAACCGAGCTTTCATGACCATAATACAACTAAATTAACGGTTAAAACCAATGGTGACCACGAAATGTATACAAGCATACTATGCAACATGGCTTGAAAAGTGAAAATGAAAAATCTTACTAACCATTTGTGTCCAGCTTTAGCGAGCAAAACCGAACCCAAACCTAACCTAATCTAACCTATTTCACCCCATATCAACCTCTGCATCACCAAGAACCATTTCCAAAACCATATGAGCTCACAGCTGACTTCTTGACCATGTAACAAAATGACTTAAACTTGAATGCTAGCTTATACAAAGCTATCATGAGCTAATACAAGCTTGTTTGAGATGAAATCAAGCTATTGAAAGCTTAAACATAAGGATTTGAGAATGAGATTTGCAACAAGAATCTCGAAACATGAAATTTATCTAAACTTGGATTGAAAACTCAAAACACATTACAAAGGTGATTTTAACTTAAATGAGATACACAAAGTGAAATTACAACATTGATTTAAACTACAACATTTATTTGAAAAACGACATCAAGGAAAAAAACTTAAAACTAACTACTCCCTCTTCAAGCTTATTTCTTCCTCTTTTATAGCTCAGATGATTTCTCTTTCATCTCTGATTAAATCCCACTTGAAATCTAGACCCTTGGATGGCTTAAGCAGTTTATAGCCATTGATTGTATTTTGGCGGGAATTTGGATTTAAGCAGATGAGGCTTGAGTGTGAAGAGGGGGAGGTAATTATTGATTCTTGGATGTAGTGTTTGGAGGGGGGGACATGGAGAGGATAAGGTGAGGAGGGGGGATGGGGTATGTTGAGTGTTGCAGGGTGATTGCAGGGCTAGTGGGAGAGATGAGTGACTTTGGCGCCAAGGCCAAGTTTGACTGGTGTGGTTTGACCGGGCTTATTAATACAAAGGGGGGTCAAAATGCAATTTGACAGGGGGTCCAAGGTAGTTTATGACAAGGCCAAAAGTATTAAAAGGGTATTAATGACAAGGGGCTCTTTTGTAATTTCTGAAAAGTGAGGGACCTAAAACGCCAATTCGAAAAGTTGCTTCAAGGGTTTAAAGTGACAAGCTTTCATAATACAAGGACCAATCTTGTCATTTTTCAATTTTCCAGGGCCATTTTGCCAAATTTCAAAGTTGAGGACCAAACTTGTAATTTTCTCAAACTTTTGATATTTTCACCAAAGGACTAATTTTGACAAGTTATGATTTAAAAGGACCTTTGGTGACTTTTCTTTGAAATTAGGACTCGTGGACTATTTTTGACAATTTTAGAAACTTGGGGACCTGAAGCGCCAATTATGCAAACTTTGCTCATTTTTCATCGATTTTAAACATTTTGCATCCAAACATATAAAATGCAATTTTGGAATATTTTCAGATTTTGATGCATTTCGAGCATTTTAAACGTTTTGCGCTCAGATTGATTAAAATGATGAGTATTTACACACTCATCAATGGCAAGTATGGTCCTTATATTATTTGAGTTGGCAAGACCAAACCTTGGGCTACATTTTCAGAGGTTCTGATTTTGGTCCCTGGAGATTCGATTTGTACACGTTTGGTCCCTAAGCTACTTAATGGGTTCAATTTTAATCCTAAGTCCAAACCCTTAACTATCCCGACCCCAATATAAGCCCAACTCACCTTTTACCCATCCAACCCGTTTACCCAACCCCCAAACCCGGTCAACACAACCCAGTCAAACAAACACACCCCCACCCTTTACCCGCCTTTTTCCTCTTCCTCACCAAACCCAGACACAACCCATCCCCCCAGCTCTACCTCTTCACCTCCATGTCCCCTCCACCTCACCTAAACAACAAAATACAATTAATGTCCCCTCCTCACCTCACTCAACCCCTCAACTGCTAATACCACTTTTTGGCACCAAATTCAATCATACGGCCAAAAATGGCTTAAGTTGATCCAATGGCCCAAATAAGTGGTGGGATCAAATCAGAAACAAGTGGGAAGAATTTTCAGATATAAAGAGAAGCAAGAGGAGAGAAGAAAAACAAGTAGTTAGTTTTTAAAGTTTTTCTTTATGTCGTTTTTTTTAATAAATGTCTTAGCTTAGTTTAAAATATGTAATCTTTTGTTTTATTGATTCAAACTTAAGTTATGTTATCTTTGTAATCTGTTTCAAGAATCAATTTCAAAGTTTGGTTAAAATCCTTGTTCTTGTGTTTCTTGTTGAAATTTCAATTTCATGTTCTTATACTTAAGCTTCCAATAGCATAATTTCTCATTCAACCAAGTTAATTCAAGCCTATTATAGCTTTAGATTAGCCTGGGAAACAGTTTCAAACAATTCTCATTTATAGTCAACAAAAGTCAAATTGTGGCTCAATTTGAAATAGAAGCTGATTTGGGTTAATGCAGTGGTGATATTGGGTTGGAATAGATTAGGTTAGAGTAGATTGGGTTTGGTTTTAAGCCTGCAAACAGTTTGACACATGTGAGTATCTGTCTCCTTTTCACTTTCACTTCATGTTGCAGATTGTGTTTGCACTTGTAATTGTAGTTATAGATAGCTTAAATGTGTTTAACTAGTTGTATTGAGGTCAATGTCACTCAGTTTAATCAGTTATACAAAGTGGATCAGTAGTTAGCTTAAATAAAGTGCATATCGCTATATATAGTGGTGTTTGGATAGGTCGATAATCTGCCTTAGAGGTGTATGCAAGTGGATAATATCTGTTGGTTCATGCTTGTTAAGTCCTATTGAAATCATATCTGTCTCAATATTGAGCCCGCATAAGCTTAAGTCAAAATTACACCATATCCGTCTTAATCTATTACCGTTGTGGTTTGGACAAGCAAAGCTTATTTTGTGTTCAAAATTCATAGAACCGACTTGCTTGATTTTATTTCATCATAATATATCATTTTCGGTTCACAAATCTAGATCAAATCTCATTAAAGTCAACTTTTCGGTTTGTCAAAAGTCAAAATTTGCAACAAATCGGTTTCACATAGGAGGAATTTTCATGAGCTCATTTTGAGCCACAACAAGTGAAACTTGATGTTTTAAAATCTCATGTTGGTCTAATTTCTCATTAGCATTTTGTATAATTTTGAGAATTTTTAGAAGTCTCAAAAGGCTTGTGAATGAGGGCTTATATGCCTGTCTGAGCACTTAATTGCCACTGAGTTTTATGCAGATCTTGCATGCTTGTCACAAAGGCTCATAATGACTCTTCATGGTCCGGTTTTGGTTTAGACATTCTTGGCCAGGTCTAGTTTAAGTTCTTTCATTTGATTTTTAGTTTCCACTTATTCAAGTGCTTATTTTTCATTGCAATTAGCCCCATGAAACTGTTTTAGTTCATTAGCTTAAAACACCAAATCTTAGCATTTTTCCATTCCGTTGGTTAGAGCAGTTGAGGCTTGTTGCAATTTGGTTCTTTTAGCTTATTTAAGCTTCCGTGATCGATGGGTGGTCTTGGGTTTTCATTTGTTTATTTGAAGTGCTTATTTCATAGCACTTTACATAGCACCTTATTTTCCTCCACACAACCCCTGTTTTTTATATTTTTCCTAGATTCTAAATATTATTTTAAGCTTTTCTTGAATTTTTCAGATTTTTCCAAGTCAGTTTAGTATTTTTCTTGATTTAATTTAGTTTTTAAGCATTTTTAATCATTTAATACAAATAATTAAGAAAAGGTTCAAAAAAATAATTTTTCAATTTTCTTAAGTTAAGATAAATATAAAAAGACAAAAAAATATTTTTCCATATTTTTCTTAGTTAAATTTGTATTTTTAAGTGATTTAAGAAGTTTTAAATAGTTTTTAATTCCTATAAAATAGAAAAATAATCGTAAAAATACAAAAATAGTTTTGAAAATTCTCTTTGTTATTTTAGATTTTCCAAGTCATAATTTTATTTTCTAGCTTTATTTCATATTTTCTTGTGTTTTAGGTTATTATTAAATAGTTAAAATAGTTTTTAATTAATAATAATTAGATAACTAGTCGTAAAAATAATTTTATTTTTCCAATAATTTTCTAGTATAATTAGGATTGTAAAATGTATTTTTCATATCCGTAGGTATTTTCTTTTCTTTATTCTCACGCTTTATTTAGTGCGTTACGTAGTTTTTTTTTTTTTTTTTTTTTTATTTATTTATTTATTTTAACGTCGTTTTAAGTTTTAAACGCTCATCATTTTAAATATAGTGATAGCGTTTATTTAATATATTTTATCTTTTTAATTTCCCTTAATTTGCATTTAAGCCTCTGTAATTTATTTCCTTTTTCCTTAGTTATAATTGTTCAATCAATCTATCTTTACTGATCACTATCCTTAGTGATCATTCTATCGTCTGAAAGTGTTTACACACCATTGAGTCTCCGTGTGACATAACGACCGGAATTCATTATATTCTCCGAGGACTTCATTGTATTGGTTTACGAGCGGTTTAAGTCTATTACGGTTAGCCATTCACAGTGGCTAGCTTGTGTGATTAGACTTGACTGCTTTCGACAGATCAAATTTTGGCGCCGCTGCCGGGGAGGCTTTAGCGTGTGTTAACCTTTTTCAGATCTATTCTTGCACATACCCCACCTTTTGTAAACAGTTTTCTTTTGTAAAGTTATCAAAAATCCAAAAGTTCATTAACACTTTTCCTAAAGTGTTAACAACACCAAAAATATTTTCATTCTTTGTTTTTACAAATTTTTTTTCAAAAATACCAAAAATATTCCTCTTTACCCTCTTACCTTTTGATTCTTCATTTCTTACCCTCTGTTAACCTTTGATTCTTTCTATGTCTTATCCTCACCCTCTTGGTTGTCAATGGTGTGGTGGTCCTTATAATGGTGGCAATCGCCCATTGTAGACATGGTGGAATCAGAAACGGGTCCGCTCTATAACAAAGATCCCTATTCCTACCATAACACAACCGATTTATTCCATCGCCACTACCACCTGTGAGACTCGTAGCTTTTATGTTGTGAGCACCGCGGTGGTTCACATTCCATTCGATTGTCAATCGAAACACGCTTGTCATGAAGCGGGTTCCCGATAACAATTATGACTACAACACATACCACTCACAACCACATCGCTTTCTTGTTGTGAGTATTGTGGAGGTCCTCACTCTAGCTCGGATTGTCAAACAAGGAATCCATTTCCTTGTAACAATTACGACTCTTCAGATCATGACCAACCTCTACAAGACTAAACAGGCCACTTCCTCAAAATCTTCCTTGATCTTTTGGATTTAGTGAAAGATTTGAAGAATATAAACACTCCCAAGATAATCCAAATGAGAAATCCATGGAAGTTTTGTTAGCGAAGAGCGGGTCGCTAAATTAGATTCCCAAATTGCCTTTGAACAATCTATTAGGGAATCAATTGCAAAAAAAAAGCGGCCAAATCTAGCTCTCGATTTCGTTTCATTCACGATGACGATGATGATGAATATATCCTTGATATCCTACAATTTTATAACGGTTCATCAAGTTCATCGGTTGAGATTCCTTCCATGAACAATCGGGAGAAAAGACTATGATGGAATTACTAGCGAAGAACAAATGGAAAGTATAAAACATATGTATGCTAGTCCTTCTAAACTCCCCGCCTATTGTTATCACACCAAGCTCCCACTCACTCTCGAACATGGGGATGAGCATCTTGACACTGTTCCTCGAAAAGGAATCGGACGAATTTATAAAGTCTAGTGTTGAGGACCTTGTCCCAATCCCAGAGAGTCACAGGAATTTCGATCATATGTGTGATTCTTCTTCCCTCTCGAGTGTTCAAATGATCATTTTGAGACTTTCTCCGATTTTAGCGATGATTGTAAATCTTATGGAGACATCGAGTATGTTGAGGCATCACTCCCACAGATCGATCCTCTTCTTGAGGAGTTCACCGATGAACTCACTCACATCATCCACTTTCATCGTAAAGTGACGATGATCTCTTTGATTTCGCCGATCTTGGAGAAACTAGAAATCTCCTATATAATGATCATCCACTCATTTCTTATCCCATTTCGACTCTTCCATTCCTTCTCTCACCGGATGAGGAAGATGACAACTTTGGAAGGAGGTCGATGATTTTCTTAGTGATGAGTCGATTCAGCAGAATTGACAATACTTACTTTGATTCGGAGGAGACATCCTTTTCTTGAAAATCTGTGATTGAAGAACTGCTTCCAGCTCTTCCTCCGGAAATTTTGTTACCAATCACCATAAAAGCTTCAAATTTAAGCTTAAAAATGTCAAAATGGTGATTTGGTTCTTTCGATGAGGAATGGACATGCATTGTGATGCACATATTTATTCCATTCTTCACTAATGGTGTGGTTGCTCTTTCCTTTTCTCCTTCTGGGAATGAGGATACTATCTTTGACCCGGCATTTTCATTTATCATTTGTGAGCCGGGTGCGTCTCTCTATATCTCATCGGTGTGGAACTTTCGCGTCTTCAATGTTTATCCAAACATCTTGAATGAAAGTCCGATGGAGATTGTTTCCCGACTTGCTTGACTTTATTTCATCATAATATATCATTTTCGGTTCACAAATCTAGATCAAATCTCATTAAAGTCAACTTTTCGGTTTGTCAAAAGTCAAAATTTGCAACAAATCGGTTTCCACCCGCTTTAGGAGGAATTTTCATGAGCTCATTTTTGAGCCACAACAAGTGAAACTTGATGTTTTAAAATCTCATGTTGGTCTAATTTCTCATTAGCATTTTGTATAATTTTGAGAATTTTTAGAAGTCTCAAAGGCTTGTGAATGAGGGCTTATATGCCTGCGTGTGGCATTTGCATTGCACAGTTTTGTGCGCAGATCTTGCATGCTTGTCACAATGCTCATAACAAATCTTCATGGTCCGGTTTTTGGTTTAGACATTCTTGGCGTGTCTAGTTTAAGTTCTTTCATTTGCTTTTTAGTTTCCGGCTTATTCAAGTGCTTATTTTTGGTTACACCGCATTAGCCCCACTTAAGCATTTTTTAGTTCATTAGCTTAAAACACCAAATCTTAGCATTTTGCCATTCCGAAGGTTAAAGCGTTGAGGCTTGTTGCAATTTGGTTCTTTTAGCTTATTTAAGCTTACGTGATCGATGGGTGGTCTTGGGTTTTCATTTGCTTATTTGAAGTGCTTATTTCATAGCGCTTTACATAACGACCTCATTTTCCTCCACACAACCCCTGTTTTTATATTTTCCTAGATTCTAAATATTATTTTAAGCTTTTCTTGAATTTTTCATTTTTTCCAAGTCGGTTTAGTATTTTTCTTGATTTAATTTAGTTTTTAAGTGTAAGATATAACTTTTCACATACACATCAAACCATAACACAAAGTAGCATATAGATGGAATTCTAGAGAGAAAGTTAGAGGTTTAGGAACTTAGTGAGAGAAAGTGAAAGATATTATTATGAGCTCAACTCTACCTTGGGAGGTAGAGAGTATTTATAGTCTTACATAAATCGCCACACAACGGTGTGGATCGGGCATCAGCTGGTAAAGACCCGTCCGTCCTCCACGGTGTTACTTAACTAATTACTACTTAACGAAAAGAACTACGACTACGAGCTTTCTAACGATTACATATACTTGAGGTGACCGACTCTTTAATACCGGAATTTCTAATTCTAACAATCTCCCTATGGAGGTCACCTCAATCATGTACCAAAATTACATAGAATACAACTAGATAATACATTAACACTTGATCTTGCATTCTTGACGTAGTCCTTTGCTCTAAGCTCGTAGTCATTGATTCTTCACAATGCATGTTTGGTTACTCCAAGTGGAGGTCTTTCTTGATCCATGTGATAATAATTTTGAGCCATCTTTTGAGATCATCACTATCAAAAATCTCTAAGACATCCATTGTGGAGTTGTGACTTTGGGACCGACATGCTCACATTCGGATCATGATATCTTCTCATCGAGTAGCGGAAGCATTTGTTGAATCATGATATTGGCGTGAGCAGTAGCGTAAGCATGGAGTGAAAATATCGAGTCATTGATGCACTTATCATGATTTCTTTTGAGATGAATGTGTAGTGTGAGCATGCGGCTATGGATTGACCGCTTCATTCGATCACCGCAAACGCGGGTGTACACGCATAACAACGCTTAGCAATAAATCGCGCGAAAGTGTCTTTGATCACTTTCGTTGAATTGAGGTACTCGGCCACGGTTCCCGTTGATCAATACAAATCTTGCTGTGATCGGTAGGATTCCTAAGAATCTCCTTGACGAGGTTTCGCAATTGTTCTAGCCGTTCTCAAACCGAACATCTCAAAGAAGACAACACGGAGTGAGTGAACCAAATAATTTTAAGTCCACCGATTGATGAGAAGAGATTTGAAAAACAATCGTGTATTGCTCAATAGAAATTGTTTTTGCAATACAACGAAGGTTTTATTGAAAATCAATTATCAATCATAAAAACACCTTTTGGTTTGAAAAATTAGTACACGGTCGATGTGCTAAAGAAACGAGTTTTTAAGCACAATGACCGGTTTTCAAAGGTATCCGCAATCCATAACTGAACCGTGATTGATTCAAGAGATTGAATCGCCCATTGTTTCGTTCGGTTGTCACATGGTTAATCTATAAAATAGATCTCACATGCCACCTACCAGAGCTTGTTTGATGTTGGCTCGAAGGCTTTCCATCTTCATTGTGAATATGTATACACATCACTCGGATGTTACGCAATACCACAAGGATAATGCGTGGGACTCAAGATATAATCTCTTTTCCACATTGTGTGAAACAGAGTCTTCATTGAAAGTGTCCTAATGAGATTTATTGATGATCTCGTGGCTCTAGACTCAATTTGTGCATATTTGGATCTGTCTCGGGAGACTAGGGAGAGGGTCTCCTTCTTCAATATCAACCATCTCTAAGAGAAAGTCGATAGATAATTTCGGTTCCCGTGAGAATGAAACAAGTCCTTTAAGAGGAACTTGAGTGGTTTGGAAAGTTGAAGTGCGGTCGTCGGGTCCATGACGCCTTGTCTTCAATACCGATGTTACCATCGGTAGCATATGAATTGAACCCGGTTTACGCCCTAAGGTTGAATAAATGGAGGGCTATTTGTTTTCACCCTTTCCTCATTCAATTCTTTTAATTCTTCAACCCTTCAAGCTTACCGAGACTTCATAGCTAGAACCTTGTTGGGTTTATTCCGTACTAGCTTCGCCTTAGTCCGCACTCTTCCCATATCTCATTTTTTTCCTTTTATCATCATACCTAAGGACTTCTACACTAACTAGTGGATTGTCCCCGGTAGATCCCTCCGTTACGGCGGATCATGGGAACACATACCTAACCTTATCATCCTTATATCACCGTACATAAAGTAAAGTTGGTCGGTCTATTTGGTATTGTTCATCCGCCATTGGAACCAATTGAAAACCATTTGAAAATCAATTCGGATACTTGTGATATGTTATCAAAGCATTTTGTACCGAATTGTTTTTGATATTTTAAACGAGAACTCCCTCAACATGCATCAAGTATTTGAAAAAGTTTTGCACACGGAGGCAAGAGAAAGAATTAACTTCTTTGATTACCATTTTCTAAAGATATCAACATCACTTCCCACATCAAATCAAGTAGGTATAGCATTTCGGGAAGGATGAGGTTTCCATGAATTTGCTCCCCACGAATATGTGCCTCGAGGTTTGAAAAGAGTTTTGCACATACTAGAGGGAACTCACATTGGGATGAATGATCACGCTTCAAATCAAAGGTTTAAGATAGATGCTCCCCCTCAACATGTGCATTGAAAATTTGAAATCGTTTGTCACATGTGGGAAGGACAAGATGTACATTCTTATAAAGCCATTTACCGAATTATCGCTTTAAATCAATTTAAATCACACATTCTCCCGATCACAATTATCAAATCATTTGAGATTTGTGATCTCTTATAGATTTAAATTGATTTTGAAAGCTTTTAAGGAGAATTGTGACTTGATTGTGAAAGCTTTTGAACTGATAAGGATCGAATTTTAAGACTTTAAACTCCATTGATAAAACATGCATGTATATCTTTTGAAAACAATTTAATGCCAAATAACTTTTTAATTTAATTGAAATCATTCTCCCCTCAATCAATGACATAGTTTGTTGATTGAGAGATAGAGACCTGACAAATAAGTCCCGATGATTATCAAAATGGAGATCGAGTTATTTTTCAAAGCATTTAGTTTTCAAATAGATAAATGTTTATAGAATCGAGCATGGAATTTTGAAAACATGATAAGACATGGCTCGTTCTTTCTTTTAAAACCGGTTATTGCACGAAAATGACAATAAACCATTGTTTCTCTTTCTCCAATTTTTTTTTTTTTTTTTTTTTTTTTTTTTTTTAATAAAATTCGAACAACATCTAAAGACCCGTGTCATTCTTTGAATGACAACATCAAGACCGTAGATATTATCGAATCGAGAGAAACATGACAAAATGACAATATTTTTGAAGATTTTTCAATTTTCAAATTTTTATGGATTTTGAAAGTTTTATATTTTTCTATTTGATTTTTGAAGGTTTTATAATTTTGTATTTTGTTTTTCGAATAGATATATACAAGAGATAGATGAAGATAGACCTTTACTCCTCGTCTTCCTCCCGAAGACGTTTGAGAGTTCTCGTTGAAGGCTTTTCAAGCCAAGTCGTGGAGGAATAAACTCAAACGCTCTTGGAAGAGCTTTGGTGAAGATGTCTCGCTAACCGATATTCGCACCTCACAAAATATAGTTCCACCACACCTTTTCCACTTGTTCCCCGATGAAATGATGTCGAATGTCGATATGCTTTGCTCTTGAGTGTTGAACGTTGTTGCATGAGAGAGCAATAGCACTTTATTATCACAATGCGAGAGGATTTTGTTGAATTCAAAGCCATAGTCGATAATTGAGATCTCATCCATAAGATTTGAGCACAACAAGATGACATGGCTATGTATTCAGCCTCTGTAGAGGAAATAGAAGTACTCATTTGCTTTTTGAAGACCACTCACAAGCTTATCACTCAAAATCGAGCACCTCCCGACGTACTTGACGTGTATCTTGACAACTGCATGATCGGCATCTCGCATAGGCCGTTAGTGACATACCGGTGTCCTTCGGTACCAAAGACCCATATTGATGGTTCCTGGAGATACCGAAAGACCCGCTTAATCGCTTCAAGGTGCTTTTTAGTAGGCTTAGCACGGTATCTAGCACACATGCAAACAATGAACAAGATGTCGGGTCTACTAGCGGTGAGATACATCGGGATCCAATCATACTCGATATTTCGTTTGGTCAATTATGATCCCGAGAGGTCCTCATCTAGTTTGGTTCGGTCAATCATGGGGGTGTCAACAGGTCACATGAATCAAATCCAAATTTCTTTAAAATCTCATTGCATATTTAGATTGATTTATGAAAATGCCTCAGGACTTTGTGAAATTTGTAATCCCAAGAAAATGACATTTGTCCCATCATTGACATTTGAAACTTTGAACTCATTTCATTTGAAAACGATCACATTCCATTGGTCCGCTCGAGGCAAAAATAATATCATCAACATAAATTTGAACATGAATTAAATGTTTGCTGACTTCGGTGAACAATGTAGGATCAATCTCCTTTGATGAATCCGGTTGATAGAAGAAACTTTGACAATGTATCATACCATGCCCTTGGAGCTTGCTTTAAACCGTAAAGAGCCTTCTTCAAATGATAAACGTGAGTAGGATGCTCTTGATTCACAAATCCTTCAGTTGGCCGACGTAGACTACTTCTTTAAGATCTCCGCTCGTAAATGCCGTCTTTACATCCATCCGATATACTACCATGTTCTTACTAGCGAAGATTAGCGAGAAGATTACGATTGCCTCGATTCGAGCAACCTGAGCAAAAGATTCTTCAAAGTCTATACCCTCCTCTTGACGATATCCTTTAGCAACTAATCGAGCCTTGTTCTTCAACACATCACCATGCTCATCAAGTTTTACTTTGAAGATCCATTTGAGAGCTATAATCATAGCACAATCTGGGCGGTACTAACTCCCGTACATCAAGACGATCAAACTCATGAATTTCATCTTGCATGGCATTGAACCGACTATCTTCATTCATGGCGGTTTAACATCTTTTGGTTCGATCTTAGATAGTACGGAGTTGAAGAAGCACCATAAGGCATCGGTTGCGAGTTGTTTCCGGGTTGATCACAGACGAGAGGATTTCCAATGATGTTGTCTAAGGGGTGATCGTGAGTCCATTTTCTCGAGGTGTTCATGTGGCGGTTGTTGAGGCCGAGGTAGTGAATCGATGTCTCTGAAGAAGATGGTTCGATGATGATTCGTGAGTAGCAAATATGTTTTCAAATGGAGAATCTTCGAGAGTCGCAAAGGGATTAACTTCATCATTGATGCGAAACATTTCCATGATGTACATTTGAAGAATGATGATTTGTTGATGAGATCAAGGATCGTGACGAGTTCTTCTTGACTTAAAGATATTGATCTTGAGGATTGACTTCATTCACGGGAATATAAGCATCCTCTGTTGTAGGAATCAACACCTCATTAGTAATTGAATCATACATTCATCAAACATAGGATCAAACAATTTCTTTACATCCTCTTGAGATGGGGTACATATGGAGTTTCTTGAGAGGAGTTTGGAACAAGGATGAACCAATAGGACTGTTTTGAAGTCGGGTCCCGAGCTAGAGTGTCCGAGGAGCCATTTGACCGTCGACTCATCAAACGTAACGTGAATTGTTTCCATGATATTTCGGGTTCTTTTGTTGTAGATTCGGTATCCCTTTTGTTTGGTGCATATCCAACAAATACTCCAATGTCGACTTTAGCCCTAAGTTTGCCCAAGTCTTGACCTCATTAGTTGGATAGCACAAGGCACCAAACACACGAAGGAAAGATAGATTAGGTTTTCATTGTGGACAAGTTCATATGGAGTTTTCCATGAATAGTGTGAATTAGGGAGCGATTTTGTGTGTAGCATGCGGTGGCAATTGCTTGACCCGTAGAAACATTGGAACCTTTGAGTAGATCGGCATTGTTCTAGCGGCTTCAACAAGAGTACGATTTAGTCTTTCAACTACACCGCTACGTTGAGGGGTTCGTGGAACACTTCTTTGATGGCTGATTCCACCGAACAAAGATGATCCTTTTCATACTTTAGTCTAGGTAAACCTACAACTAAGTCCTTTACGGAAAGATGGTTGATGGTGCCAAGTTCAAGTGATTGAGACGACGATGCCATAACCATGACTTTGTTTTAGAAGCCTTTGATAACAAGCGATTGGAGAGGCCTCATCATGTCATCGATAGAGATGGTGTAAAGATTTGAGCCACGAGTTCCTTTTAACAGTTCCTTACCATTAAGATCTCTAACAAAGCGGTATGTTTTACAAGGCTACTTCTAGATCGGAATCACGAAATTGACCAACAGAGAACAGATTATGACCTAAACCTTCCACATAATATACTCTAGAGATGACACTATCACCAACAACATAATCTCCATAACCCATAATAGCACCGAAATGATCATTACCAAATCTAACGGTCCGATGAATTTGCTCACGAAGTTCATGAGCGCGACCGGTCTCGGTCCTATGCTTGGAACAACTGAGTCCGTGTACCACGAATCGATTTGAACGATCTGCGGTTGAACATGATAAGAATGGATAATCGGATAATTGGGATCCCATGCAAGAATGGGTTCCATTTGGTTAGTAACAATGTTTGGAACACCCAAATCGTAAATAGAAGCATTCATATCGAAAAGTGAGGCAATGGAATCGTTGTGAATAGATGCGATTACTAGTGTCGAGATAGCCCTGCTTCACGGTGTGATCACTTCTTAAGGAATAGTTCTACCGGTAGGCATCCATTTTCTAGTGGGCATTATCGATTAGTCTTAAGACCAACAGTGTCCAATAAAAGCCTATTTCTTGAATGTTCTTCCCGGGTTTCCACGTTTTCTAACTTTCTTCGTTTTGCCTTTTAGCCTTCTTAGCATGAATTATAGCATTAACAATATTAATCGGACAATTAACATCATTAGGCGTAACATTAACACCACATTCATGATTAGAGATGAATTCAAGCGGACATCGATTACAAGGTTTGCAAATAGTATCGAATTGAATTAATTACAAGATGCCTATGGCTAATACTAGAATCAACACGATTCATTTTATTCAATTCAAGCTTAAAGTTCCTAGATTGTTCTTCACTCTCTTCCAAAGGTGCATTCTTAGCTTGAGAGGTCCTATCATTCCTTGTATTGTCTTGAGACTTTGACTGCTCCCTTTAATGTCACCGATTACTCTGTAGAGGAATGCGAACATTAGTTTGTTTTACTACTCTTTGCACCACTGTTTAGATGTCTTTGGGATCCGAACTACATGCAGTGCACTAAGGTTCACTTTCTTAAAACTAGAGGTACCGAGATTAGTACTCTAGAAGGCATCTTTGAGTTCTCTCTCTTAGCATTGATGATCTAGAATCCGAACTACTCAAGGGTACACTACGGTTCACATTCAAAACATTGGGAATCGAGTGCATATCATATTTGGCATTAGGCATCGAGCATGGAATCAAAGGGTTAACTCTCTCACCTAATGTCTTTGGGCATATTGTGATCAAGCATTCTAAGATTTCTTGAGATCGTTTGGCATATAAGCATGCCTGTCCAATTGCATTATCATGAGGTTTCTCTAGCTTATCCTTTTCAACAATCTCACGCAGGCATTCTAAGCAATCCTTAAGAGATGAAAAGTATGTTTGAATAGCTAGTTTGTTGTTTCTTAGATGAGGAGGGACATATGTCATAGACAAAGCATATTTGTTACAAGAGTGAACCTTTGATACACCATTCTCCCCATTGATCATTGGCATTTTCCTTTTACGACACTTGATTCTCAATTTCCTTTTGCAATGAAGCTATTTGTTCGTTGTTTTTGTTACTGAGTGACTTTAATTGATTCAAATAACTCATTGAAATGACGTTTAACCTTTTCATTTTCTTCTAGAAAACTTTCGTTTTCCTTTTGTAAAGCATTTACTAGGTTTTGAAGATGAAACGTTTGAGAATTCGAGAATCTAAAGGATGAGGCATTTGGGAGCTGTCATATTGTTCGTTTGACCCTTTAATTGAGAGATTTGGGCTTTCAACTTTCTCGATCGTGTTGCACCGAGCTTGAATCATTCATCACGTTTGTTAATTTGAAAAATCGCATCAAACTCGGAGCATCGAAGATGTCTTGACATTTGAAGTTTTGACATTTTCTTTAAGATGATGATATTTTAGTTGTAAATTAAAATGTTCAACTTCTAGTTTAGAAAAATGTTTAACGAAATTGTCGTGATCATCGATTCAATTTTCTCGTTTAGTTTAGAATTAGTTTTTCAAGCTCAATGACACGATCATGGGAGACTTTCGGGGCCACAGATAGTTCATGAAATTTGGAAGCATTAATAGAGCAATTTGAGCGTTGAAAACACATCTTGAGCAACACATTCAAGAATAAGATTCTCATTTAATGTATGCAAGTTCTTTCTTTCAATCTCATTATATTTCAAAGCACTCATAGTCACTAACTTCAACAACCATTGCATCAAATTCCTTTTCCATTCCCTTAATATCGCTTTCTATCCCTTTTAAGACTCTCAAAGTGATCTTTTAGAAGTTTAAAGAAGGGCATGACCTCGCTTAAATAACATTCTTTCATTTGTTCAAAACCCTTTCTCCTTCGATTATACCAAGGGTGTGATCCTTTTCTTGCAAGTTTTCTCAAAATCAACAAATAGTTGAAATATAACGTATTGGCTAATTAATGTCTTGCTTTTAGTGGCAATTGTTCTAGGTACAAGATGCATTGGTGTATTAGGAGGATACACACGTCGCTCTAGGCATTTTACAAAGGGAGGTTTGTTTCAACAATATTTTCGACTTTACGCTTATCTAAATCCTTTTCCGAAAGACTTGTTCGGAGTCAACAATGTCGTGGCTTAAACTTGTTCAAGAAATCCAGTTTTCCTTCTTGTAATCGTGAGGAGAGATAATTATGTTTTCTCTTTGCATTTGGGATCATTTTGTTTCTTATTCATCTTTTCCTAGTGATTTCATTTGATTTCTTATCTTCCTCGGTGCACTCAACGCAACTAGGTTTACGCCTAGGCTTAAGGATTTCATTACCATCATAAAGCACCTTATGAGCGTTTCTAGCCTTTTTAATTACCTCTGGATTTGGTTCCTCAACAAGGGGAATGCTATGCTTGTCGCTTAAGACTCGATGTTTAGTGACCATGTGAGCGATTCGAATGGTGTTTCCTTGTATGTACAACTTGTTTTCAAGTTTGTTTTCAAAGTTTTCGATTAGAAAAATCTCTCAAGAGTTTTGATTCCTTTGCATTAAATTCTTGCTTAAGCATTTTCACATTTTCTTGAAGTTCTTGTTTTGTTTAATTTGTTTTAGAAAGTTTTTCTTGCAAGGAATTTAATTCTTGTTTCAATACTTCTTCTAAACTTACTTTTCTAATTCTTGTACTTACTTGGTCATCCATTTCACGCTCACGAGTGGTCAACTCAAATTTTGCACGTTGTTCATAAATAGCAACACGTTCTTTATAGGCATTTAGTTCGTAAATTATTGAATCATCGAGGGCACATGTAGTGTATTCATAAAAACATAGTCATTGTTGATTGCGGAAGATGCATCACTTGGTACAACTTCACTTTCACTTTGTTTCACATATTGATCATATGGGACAATATCGATATTACCCATATTTTCAATATTTGATTCAATAGTTTCGATTGATTGTACTTTGTCATGCATCTGTTGCACATCGACATCATCGTATAGTTTTAATACCTACGAGATGAGCTTGTCATGGGATGGCCCAACTAGTGGTGAAGAGGAGACCTTGGGAGAAACCATTGGAGAAATGCTAGCCATAAAATTGTGTGTGTGCGTAGGTCCATCATCCACATCAGTCGTATGCATCACGGTCGGTGACTTGAAAGGCATTCGATGATTGTGACCTATCTTCTCAATAGGTCGCTCATCCACATCGCATCATAGGTCTTGGCATTGCCCTCGGCAAAGAAGAAACAATTCCTCTTCATTCAAAGCACCCCATTGTCCCGAGCTTGTGCCAGAAGATCTTATCTATGAAGTAATCGGCGTTCGTGGATGCTTTGGAGATGTGCGCCCTTGCAATGTGTCCTCACCACCACGCTTATAGCATTTGATCGGCTTAGCTTGACCTTGGTTACCATTCCTTCCTCGATTCGATTGCCCACATAACCTCTACCAAAGACCACCTCTTCCCCGATCATCTTGTCTTTCTGAATCGGTTGCACCACGATCCTTCCATCCTTAACAATAGCTTGATTGTGTGGGTTAGATCTTTGCTCGAGGTTGTTGTTGGTTTGTGGGAGAGAATTCATGTTTTGGCTAATCGTAAGAGCTAGTTGATTAATGAAGTTTCCCACGTGTGCATCAAGATCGACTTGTTTGTACATAGGATCGGGAATGAGTTTGTGATTACTATTACCCAAGGGTATGACTTGTGAAGCTTTGGTTGTGATTCGATGTTTGAGTAGAAGGCGGTTGAATCATTAGACGAGCTTGTCTCTCCGGGTTGGTTTTGAACGATTGAGAATCAATTTTTCAAACATAGCATGTCTCTCATTCGAAGGAGGAAGGCATAGAGTTGCTCATAGTTTGTATTCTTCAATCCTTTAGTAAGCTTCACAATGGTAACAAACTTGTGCCATTCGGGATTCATGTTGTTCACAAATTTTGAGTTCAATCAATGTTAGGCATAGTCATTCGATGTTCCTCATGTCATTAACTAACTTATGAAATCTCACATAGTACTCATAGACATTCTCATCTAGTTTCATCTTGAAGTGCTCAAATTAAGTCATAGAGTTGGGATTCTCTGTCTTCCATAGTTAATTACGAACACGAGAGAAGCATCTTAACATTATCCCAAACCGCCTTAGCATCGGTGTTATGATTGATCGACTTGTAGATGTCTTTAGGAAGACCTTGAAGAACAATGTTTGAAGCCACGATATCGACATCAAATCTCTTTTATCCTTATCATCAAGCTCATCATACATCTTAGGTCTGTCCATTCCGTAAACAGAGTACCATCTTCATTAGTATCAAGTATGTCTCTAGTCGTCTCAACTCGATATGGTCCTTCATCAATGGATTTGAGAATGTTGACACCATTTTCCTTTCCAAGGCAATACAATCGATTCGTTGAGCCCAAGAATCGTAGTCGATTACTGTCAAGCATGGGTGGGCGAGTATCCGAGCCACCGCTTGAACATCCTCGACAGCGATGGAGATTACAAGAGGGAGCGTTGGTAGACATGTTAACAGATTATACGGATTTTATAACTCTATGATTAAACCGGAAATAGATTCTTTCACGGATTTTACTAAATCAAGAGAAAACCGTAAACAATCACTCAAGTCGCTAGAAGATAATGCACTAAGTCGCTAGAAGATAATGCACTAAGTCGCTAGAAGATAATGCACTAAGTCGCTAACACTTAATTCGCTACACCACTAAGTCGCTAGAGTCCCAAGTCGCTAGACAAATGCAAGTCGCTAAGTAGTAACTCGCTAAGCCTCAAGTCGCTAGCAAAATTTTGGCAAGAATAAGCTACTCAAGTCGCTAAAGATACAAGTCGCTAAAGAGCAACTCACATGGACCAAGTCGCTACCACTGTCATTGCTACTCGTAGTGGAGAGTCCACTACTTGTACTTTAACTCGCTAGATCTAACTCGCTAGGTCTAAAGTCGTAACTCGCTACAAATTTGTAAAGCAAGTCGCTATGAAGAGAATAGTCCGTGAGCTAAGTCGCTAGCTTGAAAAACCATATAAACATCACTTTTCAATCCAAAACAACCCAACCAAGATGATTCAAGCTTACCAAATGAAAACCTAAACACTTGTGATGATTCTAAACATAAAAGTACTAACAAAATTCAAACTTTAACACAAGAAATCAACCAAATGATGCAAAACCACTAAACTTTTCAAACTCAAAACCACCTAAAACCACAAGAAATCCAAAGATGTGCAAGATATGATCTAACCATGGCTCTTGATACCAATTGTAAGATATAACTTTTCACATACACATCAAACCATAACACAAAGTAGCATATAGATGGAATTCTAGAGAGAAAGTTAGAGGTTTAGGGAACTTAGTGAGAGAAAGTGAAAGATATTATTATGAGCTCAACTCTCTACCTTGGGAGGTAGAGTATTTATAGTCTTACATAAATCGCCACACACGGGTGTGGATCGTGCATACAGGTGGGTAAAGACCGTCCAGTCCTCCACGGTGTTACTTAACTAATTACTACTTAACGAAAAGAACTACGACTACGAGCTTTCTAACGATTACATATACTTGAGGTGACCGACTCTTTAATACCGGAATTTCTAATTCCTAACATTAAGCATTTTTAATTAGCATTTAATACAAATAATTAAGAAAAAGGTTCAAAAAAATAATTTTTCAATTTTCTTAAGTTAAGATAAATACAAAAAGACAAAAAAATATTTTTCCATATTTTTCTTAGTTAAATTTGTATTTTTAAGTGATTTAAGAAGTTTTAAATAGTTTTTAATTCCTAGAAAATAGAAAAATAATCAGAAAAATACAAAAATAGTTTTGAAAATTCTCTTTTGTTATTTTAGATTTTTCAAGTCATAATTTTATTTTTCTAGCTTTATTTCATATTTTCTTGTGTTTTAGGTTATTATTAAATAGTTAAAATAGTTTTTAATTAATAATAATTAGATAACTAGTCGTAAAAATAATTTTATTTTTCCAATAATTTTCTAGTATAATTAGGATTGTAAAAATGTATTTTTCATATCCGTAGGTATTTTCTTTCTTTATTCTCACGTTTTATTTAAATGCGTTGTAACATATTGGATTTCACATACACATCAAACCAAACACAAAGTAGGCGTACAAAGAGTTCTAGAGAGAAAGTTAGAGGTTTAGGAACTTTAGTGAGAGAAAGAAAAGTCTTATTATGAGCTCCAACTCTACCTTGGAAGGTAGAGAGTATTTATAGTCTTTACATAAATCGCCACCTATCGGGCCGTGGATCGTGCATACAGCTGGGTAAAGACCCGTCCGTCCTCCACGGTGTTACTTAAACTAAATACTACTTAACTTATAATAATCTACGACTACGAGCTTTCTAATGATTACATATACTTGAGGTGACCGACTCTTTAATAACCGGATTTACTAAATCCTAACAATCTCCCTAAGGAGGTCACCTCAAACATATACTAAAATTACATTGAATACAAACAGATATTACATTAAAATTGTTCTTGCATTCTTGATGTAGTACTTTGCTCAAGCTCGTAGTCATCGATTCTTCTCATTGCATGTTTGGTTAATCCAAGTGGAGGTCTTTTACCGATCCACGTGATAATAATTTTGAGCCGCTTTTGAGATCATCAAGAAACATCAATCTCGACTCATCCATTGTGGTGTTGGTATTATGTGATGTTGTGACATACGGACCGACATGCTCACATTCGGATCATGAAATATTCTCATCGAGTAGCGGAAGCTTTCGTTGATTCATGATATTGGCGGCAGCAGAAAGCGTAAGCATGGAGTGAAAATATCGAGTCATTGATGCACTAATCATGATTTCTTTTGAGATGAATGTGTTGAGTGAGCATGCGGCTATGGATTGACCGCTTCATTCGATCACCGCAAACGTAGGGCGACCGCATAAAACAGCTTAGCAATAAATCGCACGAAAGTGTCTTTGATCACTTTCGTTGAATTGAGGTACACGCCCACGGTTCCTCGTTGATCAAGACAAGCATCGCTCGTGATCGTATAATTCAAGAATTTCCTTGATGTGGTTTCGCAATGCTCTAGTTGTTCTCAAACCGAACGCCTCAAAGAAGACAACACGGAGTGAGTGAACCAAATAATAGAGATTCACCGATTGATGAAAAGATATTTGAAAACAATCGTATATGCTCAATAGAAATTGTTTTTGCAATACAACGAAGGTTTTAATGAAAATCAATTATCAATCATAAACACCTTTTGATTTGAAATATTCGTACACGGTCGATGTGCTAAAGAAAAGAGTTTTTAAGCACAATGACCGGTTTTTCAAAGGTATCCGTCAATCCATAACTCGAACCGTGATTGATTCAAAGGATTGAATCGCCCATTGTTTCTGTTCGGTTGTCACATGGTTGATCTATTGAATAGATCTCACATGCCACCTACCGTGAGCTTGTTTGATGTTGGCTCCGTAAGGCTTTCCATCTTCATTGTGAATATTTTGCATATCACTCGGATGTTCCGCAATACCACAAGGATAATGCGTGGACTCAAGATATAATCTCTTTCCACATTGTGTGAAACAGAGAGTCTTCATTGAATGTGTCCTAATGAGATTTATGGATGATCTCGTGGCTCTAGACTCAATTTGTGCATATTTGGATCCTCAGATCGGAGACTAGGGAGAGGGTCTCCTTTTTCAATATCAACAATCTCTAAGAGAAAGTCGATAGATAATGTCGGTTCCCGTGAGAATGAAACAAGTCCTTTTAAGAGGAACTTGAGTGGTTTGGGAAGTTGAAGTGCAGGCGTCACCGGGTCCATGACGCCTTGTCTTCAATACCGATGTTACCTTGGTAACCACCAAGAGCAAATGAATTGAACCCGGTTTCGCCCTAAGGTTGAATAATTGGAGGGCTATTTGTTTTCACCCTTTTCTCATTCAATTCTTTTTCATTCTTCAACCCTTCAATGCTTACCGAGACTTCATAGCTAGAACCTTGTTGGGTTTATTCCAAGACTAGCTCGGACTCATCCGCACTCTTCCCATATCTCATTTTTCTCCTTTTTCAATATACCTAAGGACTTCTACACTATCTAGTGGATTGTCCTCGGTAGATCCCTCCGGTTCGCGGATCATGGGAACAAATACCTAACCTTATCATCCTTATATCACCATACATAAAGTAAAGTTGGTCGGTCTATTTGGTATTGTTCATCCGCCATTGGAACCAATTGAAAACCATTTGAAAATCAATCCGGATACTTGTGATATATTATCAAAGCATTTTGTACCGAATTGTTTTGATATTTTTAGAACAAGAGCCCCTCAACATGTGCATCAAGTGTTTGAAATCGTTTTGCACACGGAGGCAAGAGAAAGAATTAACTTCTTTGATTACCATTTTCTAAAAATATCAACATCACTTCCTAATCAAATCAAGTAGATAAAGCATTTTGGGAAGGATGAGGTTTTCATAAGCTTGCTCCCCTCAATATGTGCCTTGAGGTTTGAAAATGTTTTGCACATACAAGAGGAACCCACATTGATATAAGTTGATCACGCTTCAAATCTTTGTGGTTTAAGATAGATGCTCCCCTCAACATGTGCATGGAAAATTTGAAATCGTTTGGCACATGTGGAAGGAGAGCTTGTACATCCTTATAAAACCATTTACCGAATTATCGATTAAATCCAATTTAAATCACAAATTCTCCCCGATCACAATTATCAAATCATTTGAGATTTGTGATCTCAGAGATTTAAATTGATTTTGAAAGCTTTTAAGGAGAATTGTGACTTGATTATGAAAGCGTTTTATCCGATAAGGATCGGATTTTAAGACTTTAAACTCCATTGAATAAACATGCATGATTATCTTTTGAAAACAATTGTATGACAAATAACTTTTGATTTAATTGAAATCATTCTCCCCTCAATCAATGACATAAGTTGTTGATTGAGAGATAGATATTTTGACAAACTTTTAAGTCCAGATGATTATCAAAAATTAGAGTCCGAGTTATTTTTCAAAACAACTAGTTTTCATTAGATAGTAAGGATTAGTTTAAAGAATCGAGCAAGAAATTTGAAAACCAAGAAAAGTATGGCTCGTTTCGTCTTTGAAAAAGCGGGTTATCGCTCGAAATGACAATAAACCATTGTTTCACTTTCTCCCAAAAATATTTTTGATTTTTTTTTTCGATTTTTTTTTAAATTCGAACAACATCTAAAGTCCCGTGTCATTCTTTGAATGACAACATCAAGACCGTAGATATTATCGAATCGAGAAAAACATGACAAAAGACAATATATATATATATATATATTTTATTTTTATATATATTTTGAAGATTTTTGAATTTTTATATATTTTTATATGGATTTTTGAAGGTTTTATAATTTTGTATTTTGTTTTTCAAAAAATATTTACAAGGGATAGATGAAGGAACCTTTACTCCTCTTCTTCCTCTTGAAGACGTTTGAGAGTTTCGGTTGTAGGCTCTTAAGGCCCGGTCGTGGAAGAATAAACTCAAAACGTTTCTAGGAAGAGCTTTGGTGAAGATGTCTCGCTAACCGGTATTCGGACCTCACAAAGTAAAGTTCCACCACACCGCTTTCAACTTGCTCCCGATGAAATGATGTCGAATGTCGATGTGCTTTGCTCTTGAGTGTTGTACATTGTTGCATGAGAGAGCAATAGCACTTTTATTATCACAAGATGTAGGGATTTTGTTGAATTCAAAGCCATAGTCGATAATTGGGATCTCATCCATAGGATTTGAGCACAACAAGATGACATGGCTATGTATTCCGCCTCAGAGAGGAAATAGAAGTACTCATTTGCTTCTTTGAAGACCACTCACAAGCTTATCACCCAAAACCGAGCACCTCCGTAAGTACTTGACGAGTATCTTGACATCCTCGCATGATCAAGATCTCGATAGGTCGTTAGTGACATACCGGTGTCTTTCGGTACCAAAGTCCCATATTGATGGTTCCTTGAGATACCGAAGACCCGCTTAACCGCTTCAAGGTGCTTTTTAGTAGGCTTAGCTCGGTATCTAGCACACATGCAAACAAATGAACAAGATGTCTCGGTCTACTAGTCGTGAGGTACATCGTGATCCAATCATACTACGATATTTCGCTTTGGTCTACCATGATCCCCGAGTGGTCCTCATCTAGTTTTGTACGCTCAATCATGGGAGTGTCAACAGGTCACTAGAATCGAATCCAAATTTCTTTAAAATCTCATTTGCATATTTAGATTGATTTATGAAAATGCCTCCGGACTTTGTGAAATTTGTAATCCCAAGAAAATGACATTTGTCCCATCATTGACATTTGAAATTTAGAACCCATTTCATTTGAAAACGGTCACACTCATTGGGGTCACGAGGCAAAGATGATATCATCAACATAAATTTGAACATGAATTAAATGTTTGCACGACTTCCGGTGAACAATGTTGGATCAATCGCTCCTTTGTCAAATCCGTAGATAGAAGAAACTTTGATAGCGTATCATACCATGCCCTTGAGCTTGCTTTAAACCGCATGAGCCTTCTTCAAACGATAAACGTGAGTAGGATGCTCGATTCACAAAGCCTTCGGGTTGGCCGACGAGACGACTTCTTTAAGATCTCCGCTTCGAAATGCCGTCTTAACATCCATCCGATAGACTACCATGTTCTTACTAGCAAGATTAGCCAAAAGATTCGATTGCCTCGATACGAGCAACAGAGCAAATGATTCTTCAAAGTCAATACCTCCTCTTGACGGTATCCTTTAGCAACCAATCGAGCCTTGTTCTTTAGGACATCACCATGCTCATCAAGTTTCACTTTGAAGATCCATTTTAGAGCAATGATCATAGCACAACTGGAGCGGTACTAATTCCCATACATCAAGTCGATCAAACTCATGAATTTCTTCTTGCATGGCATTGAACCATTGTCTTCATTCATGGCGCTTTTAACATCTTTTGGTTCGATCTTAGAGAGTACGGAGTTGAAGAAGCACCATAAGGCATCGGTTGCAAGTTGTTTCCGTGTTGATACCGGACGAGAGGATTTCCAATGATGTTGTCTAATGGATGATCGTGAGTCCATTTTCTAAGGTGTTCATGTGGCGCTTGTTGAGGGACCGAGGTAGCAGAGTCGATGTCTCCTCAAGAAGATGGTTCGATGATGATTCAGAGCAAATATGTTTTCAAATGGAGCATCTTCGTGAGTAGCAAAGGGATTAACTTCATCATTGATGCCGTAAACAGCCCATGATGTACATTCAAGATTGATGATTTGTTGATGAGATCGAGTTATCGCAGCAGCGCTTCTTGACTTAATGATATTGAGACCAAGGATTGACTTCATTCTCGTGGATATGAGCAGCCTCTGTTGTGGAATTGATAGTTCATTAGCACTTGGCTCATAGAGTTCATCAAACATCGGATCAAACAATTTCTTCAAATCATCTTCATTGGAGGTACATATGGAATAGCCGAGAGAAATTTGGTACAAGGGATGAACCAATGGGACTGCTTTTGAAGTGCGGGTCCGTAACTAGGTTGTCCAGAGCCATTTGACCGGTCACCATCGAACGTAACATGAATTGTTTCCATGATATTTCGGGTTCTCTTGTTGTAGATTCGGTAACCCTTCTTGTTTGGTGCATACCCAACAAAACTCCAATATCTGCCTTTGCTCTTAATTTACCTAAATCTTGACCGTCATTTGTTGGATAGCACAAAGCACCAAACACACGAAGGTAGGAGAGATCAAGTTTTCGCTTATGAACAAGTTCATATGGAGTTTTTCCATGAGAGGTGTGTATAAGGGAACGATTTTGGGTGTAGCATGCAGTGGCAATGGCTTCACCCATAGAAACATTGGAACCTTCGAATAAATAAGCATTGTTCTTGCGGCTTCTACAAGAGTTCGATTTCGCTTTCAACTACACCGCTCGTTGAGGAGTTCGTGGAACACTTCTTTGATGACCGATTCCAATACTTTCATAAACCGAATTAAGTCTTTGTTGACAAACTCGTGCCATTGTCTGCTCGAACAATTCGATCGTATTGTTGAGTCGAACTCAAGTCGTTTGATTAGTTTGATGATGACATCTGAGTTTCATCCTTTGTCCTCAAAAACTTTACCCAAGTAAATCGAGAGTAGTCATCAACAACTACTAGAATGTATTTCTTCCCATTTATCGCTTGCACTCTCATTGGTCCGCATGCATCCATATGAAGGGTATGAAGAACTTCCATTACGTAATTTGTGGGTTTTGGTTTGTGGGCATATTTCGTGCTTTTACCCAATTGGCAAGTCGAACAAAGATGATCTTTTCATATTTTAACTGGGTAAGCCTCGACAAGATCCTTTCTCGAAAGATTGTTTATGGTGCCAAGTTCAAGTGATTGAGACGACGATGCCATAACCAAGACTTTGTTTTAGAAGCCTTTGATAGTAAGCGATTGGAGAGGACTTCATCATGTCATCGATAGAGATGGTGTATAGGTTAGAACCTCGAGTTCCTCTTAATAATTCTACACCATCAAGTTCTCTAACGAAGCAAGTATGTTTTCTAAAGGCCACTTCTAGATCGGAATCACGAATTGACCAACAGAGAATGATTGTGACCAAGACCTTCCACATAATATACCCCGAAATCACACTTTACCAACCACATAATCTCCATAGCCCATAATAGCTCCAAAATGGTCGCTCCCGAATCTAACTGTCTCGATGAATTTACTCACGGTTCATGAGCCGCGACCGGTCTCCAATATATGCTTGGAACAACTGAGTCCGTGTACCACGTAACGATTTGAACGATCCGCAGCTTGAACACGCACAAGAATGGATAATCGGATATTTGGGATCCCCATGCAAGAATGGGTTCCATTTGGTTAGTAATGTTGATTGGAACACCCACATCGTAGATAGAAACATTCATATCGTAAATTGAGGCAATGGAATCATTATGAATAGATGCAAGATTAGTGTCCGATTTGCCCTATTCAAAGTATGTTCACTTCTTAAGGGAATAGTTCTACCGGTAGGCATCCATTTTCTAGTGGGCATTGCTCGATTATTCTTATGGCCAATGTGTATCCATTGATAACCTATCTTACTAAATGTTCTTCCCGTGGATTTCCACCGTTTTCTAACTTTCTTTCGCTTATGCCTTTTTGCCTTCTTAGCATGATATTTTGCATCAACAATGTTTATCGGAGATTTGACAAAGATTAGATAAAGCATTCACACCACATTCATGATTAGAAACAAAATTCAAGCGACATCATTACAAGGTTTGCAAATAGTATCGAATTTGAATTAATTACAAGACGCCTATGGCTAATACTAGAATCAACACGATTCGCTTTATTCGACTCAAGCTTAAAGTTCCTAGGTTGGTCTTCTACTCTCTTCCAATGCACATTCTTAGCTTGCGAGGTCCTATCATTCCTTGTATTGTCTTGAGACTTTGACCGCTCGCTTTAATGTCACCGATTACTCTGTGAGGAATGGGAACATTAGTTGGTTTTGCTACTCTTTGCATCTCCTGCTTAGATGTGCCGGGATCCGAACTATATGCGTATACTAAGGTTCACTTTCTTAACACTAGAAGTGCCGGAATTTGAACTTCTTGCAGCACACCGAGGTTCACATTCATAACATTGGGCATTGAATGGATTTCATGCTTGGCACTAGGCATAGAACAAGGAATCAAAGGATTAACTCTCTCACCCAAGGACTTAGGGCATATTGTGATTAAGCATTCTAGAAGTTCTTGAGATCGTTCGCATATAAGCATGCATGCCCAATTGCATTATCAAGTGGTTTCTCTAACTTATCCTCTTCAACAATCTCACGGAGACATTCTAGACAATCCTTAAGGTATGAGAAATATGTTTGAATTGCAAGTTTGTTATTCCTAAGATGAGGGGAACATATTTCATGATAAAGCATATTTATTACAAGAGTGAACCTTTGATACACCATTCTCCCCATTGGTCATTGGCATTTTCCCTTTACCGGCTCTTCGATTCTCAATTTCCTTTTGCAATGAAGCTATTTGCTCGTTATTTTTGTTACGAGTGACCTTTATTGATTCAAATAACTCATTGAAATGACGTTTAACCTTTTCATTTTCTTCTAGAAAACTTTCGCTTTCCTTTTGTAATGCATTTACTAAATTTTGAAGATGAAACGCTTGAGAATTCGAGAATCTAAAGGAGGAGGCATTTGGGAACCAATCACATTGTTCTTTTGACCCTTTAATTGAGAGATTTGGGCTTTCAACTTTCTCGATCGTGTTACAATGAGCTTGAATCGCTCATCACGCTTTGTTAATTTGAAAACGCATCAAACTCGGGAGCATCCGAGGATGTCTTGATATTTGAAGTTTTGATATTTTCTTTAAGATGTTGATATTTTAGTTGTAAATTAAAATGCTCAATCTCTAGTTTAGAAAAATGTTTAACCAAATTGTCGTGATCATCCAGTTCAATTTTCTCATTTAGTTTAGAATTAGTCTTTTCAAGCTCAATGACACGATCATGGGAGACTTTCAGGGCAACAGATAATTCATGAAATTGAGAAGCATCAATGGAATAATTTGTAGCAATGAAAAACACATCTTGAGCAACACATTCAGTAATAAGAGTCTCATTCAATGTATGCAAGTTCTTCCTCTCAATCTCATTATATTTTAGTGCTCGCTCATAGTCACTAACCTCAACTATCATTGCATCAAATTCCTTTTCCATTTCTTTAATGTCTAAATTCATTCCCTTTTTAAGACTTTCAAAATGATCTTTTAGTTGTTTAAAGAAAGGCATGACTTCAGTTAAATAACATTCTTTTGTTTGCTCAAACCCCTTTCCCTTCGCTATACCAAAGGGTGTGATCCTTTTCTTACAAGTTTTCTCAAAATCAACAAATAGTTGAAAAATAACATATTGACCGATTAAGGTCTTGCTTTTAGTGGCAATAGTCCTAGGAACTAAATGCATTGGTGTATTGGGAGGATACACAACAAGGCAATTTCCTAAAGGGGGGTTTGTTACAACAAGATTCTCTCGCTTTTGCTTATCTAAATCCTTTTCCGTAACACTTGTTCGGGAGTCAACAACGCTTGAGGCTTAAACATGTTCAAGGAGATCCAATTCTCCTTTTGTAGTCATGGGGTGTGATAATTATTTTCTTCTCTTTACATTTAGGATCATCTAGTTTCTTGTTCATCTTCTCCTAGTGACTTCATCTCGATTTCTTATCTTCCTCTCGCACTCAACGCAACTAGGTTTTTGTCTAGGTTTAAGAATCTCATTGCCATCATAGATTACACTTTGAGTCGCTTTTGCTATCTTCCGCACTCGTGGTTGGGTTTATCTATAATGGGAACACTATGCTTATCGCTAAAACTCTATGCTTAGTGACCATGTGAGCAGCTTGAATGGTATTTCTTGTACGCACAACTTATTTTCAAGCTTGTTTTTCAAGGTTTTAGATTAGAAAATCATTCAAAAGTTTTGATTCCTTAGCATCAATTCTTGCTTAAGCATTTTAACATTTTCTTGAAGTTCTTGTTTTTGCTTAGCGCTTTAGAAAGTTTTTCTTGTAAGGAGTTTAACTCTTGTTTTAATACTTCTTCTCTAAACCTACTTTTTCTAATAGTTGTACGATTTGGTCATCCATTTCCTCGCTCACGGGTGGTTAATTCAAACTTAGCTCGTTGTTCATAAATAGCAACACGCTCTTTATAAGCATTAAGTTCGAAATAATGTAATCATCGTGGCACGCGCAAAGGTATTCGTCAAAAACATAGTCATCATTGATCGCATAAGATACATCACTTGGTACAATCTCACTTTCACTTTGTTTCACATATTGATCATATGGGACAACATTGATATTACCCATACTTTCAATATCCGACTCAATAATTACAGCTTGATTGTACTTCGTTATGTATCTTTTGCTCATCAACTTCATCGTATAATTTTAATACCTCGTAAATGATTTTGTCTTTGGATGGACCAGCTTGTGGTGATGAAGAGACTTTAGGAGAGACCATTGGAGAAATGCTAGCCATGAAAATGGTTTGTGCAAGAGGTTCTTCATCAACATCGAGTCGTATGCATCACAATCGCCTACTTGAAAGGCATTCGATGATTATGGCCTATCTCCCGAATTGGTTGCTCATCCACATCTCGCATCATATGTCTTAGCATTTCCTCACCAAGAACAACAACTCCTCTTCATCCAAAGTCGCACCATTATCCCGAGCTTGCACAAGCAACATCTTATCCTCAAGTACTCGGCCATTCGAGGCGTTTTGGCGATGTGCGCCTCCTTGCAATGTGTCCTCACCTCCACAATTGTAACATTTGATTGGCTTTGCTTGACCTCGGTTTCCATTCCTTCCCTATTCTCGATTTGCAAGATAACCTCTACCACCCCACCTCTTGCTTGTTCGATCGCCTTTCTTGAACCGGCCGCACCATAACCTTCCCATCTCCGATAAAGGGCTTGATTGTGTGGATTGGATGCGCTTCGAGATTGTTGTTGGTGTGTGGAAGAGAGTTCATGTTTTGACTAATCGGAGAGCCAGTTGATTAATGAAGTTTCCCACGTGTGCATCAAGATCGCCTTGTTTGAACATAGGATCGTGAATGAGTTTGTGATTACCATTACCCATGGGTATGACTTGTGAGGCTTTGGTTGTGATTCCGATGTTTGAGTAGAAGGCGCTTGAATCATTTGATGAGCTTGTCTCTCCTCGGTTGGTTTTGAACCGATTAAGAATCCTTTTTCAAACATAGCATGTCTCTCATTCTCAAGGAGGAAGGCATAGAGTTGCTCATAGTTTGTATTCTTCAATCCTTTGGTTAGCTTTACGAGGTGACAAACTTGTGCCATTCGGGATTCATGTTGTTCACAAACTTTGAGTTCAAATTGAATGTTTGGCATAGTCATTCGATGTTCCTCATATCATTAACAAGCTTGTGGAATCTCACATAGTACTCATAGACACTCTCATCCGGTTTCATCTTGAAGTGTTCAAATTCATCATAGAGTTGTGATTCTCTGCCTTCCATAGTTAATTCGTAACCCGAGAGAAGCATCTTGACATTATCCCACACCGCCTTGGCTTCGTGTTGTGATTGATCGCCTTGTAGATATCTTTTGGAAGACCTTGAAGTACGATGTTAGAAGCCCCGATATCGAGATCGAATCTCTTTTCTCCTTATCATCGAGCTCATCATATGTCTTTGGTCCGTCAATTCCATAGATCATTGTTCCATCTTCACCAGTATCAATTAAGTCTCTAGTAGTCTCAACCCGATACGGTCCTTCATCAATGGATTTGAGAATGTTGACTCCATTTTCCTTTCCAAGACAAGACAATCGATTCGTTGAGCCCAAGAGTCGTAGTCGGCTCACAAGCATGGGTGGACGAGTATCCGAACCAGTCGCTTGAACATCCTCGAAACAAAGGAGATGATTGTAGGAACGTTGGTAGACATGATGACAGATTAAACGGGATTTTATAACTCTATGATTAAACCGGAAATAGATTCTTTCACGGATTTTACTAAATCAAGAGAAACCGACATAGATGTAGTCACCAAGTCGCTAAGAAAACTCGAACCAAGTCGCTAAGCACCAAGTCGCTAGTAAAATTTTGACAAGAAGTCGCTACACCAAGTCGCTAAGTTGTCAAGTCGCTAAAGAACAACTCGCTAAGCACCAAATCGCTAGCAAAATTTTGACAAAGAAGTCGCTAAGCACCAAGTCGCTAAGTTGTCAAGTCGCTAAAGAGCAACTCGCTAAGCACCAACTCGCTAACACCAACTCGCTAACAAACTTAAGTACAAGTCGCTAACTTTCACCAAGTCGCTACCCGTAGTGGAGACTCCACTAAGTGTACTGTTTGTCGGCTTGTCTCAATAGACAAGTCGCTAGCTCAACTCGCTAAGGCCTTCAACTACAACTCGCTATCAAATTACAAAGCAAGTCGCTACCAAGAAAACTTGTCCGTGGCTTAAGTCGCTAGCAAGAAAAACACATAAACATCACTTTTCAATCCAAAAACAACCCAACCACGATGATTCAAGCTTAACAAATCAAAACCCAAGCACATACAATGATTCTAAACACAAAACTACACTCAAGTTTCAAACTTTAACACTAGAAATGATCCAATGATGCAAAACCACTAAACTTTTTCAAACTCTAAAACCACCTAAAAGTCACTAGAAATCCAAAGATATGTAAGAGATGATCAAACCATGGCTCTTGATACCATTTGTAACATATTGGATTTCACATACACATCAAACCAAACACAAAGTAGGCGATAAAGAGTTCTAGAGAGAAAAGTTAGAGGTTTAGGGAACTTTAGTGAGAGAAAGAAAAGTCTTATTATGAGCTCCAACTCTACCTTGGAAGGTAGAGAGTATTTATAGTCTTTACATAAATCGCCACCTATCGGGCCGTGGATCGTGCATACAAGGGTAAAGACCCGTCCGTCCTCCACGGTGTTACTTAAACTAAATACTACTTAACTTATAATAATCTACGACTCACGAGCTTTACTAAATGATTACATATACTTGAGGTGACCGACTCTTTAATAACTAGGATTTACTAAATCCTAACAAAATTCCTACAAATCTAAGGCGATCCTCACATTTTGGGTGGAATTTAAGTGATAAAGGGTTTTGTGCTAGTCATATAACTTCCTATCCATGAGACGCTTTATTAGGACTAATGGCCCACTCCTACATATCATGAAAATTTTTAAATTTGATGCCAAAATTACCCTAACCGATATTTCTCATGGTTTATTACACAAATGAAATTGGACAAGGCAAATAGTCAAGGATAAACATAGTTTCAAAGTTCCCGTTTTATTTTCCCTCCCTATACTTAAACTGAACATTGTCCCCAATGTTCCTTGAAAGTATCAAAGTTATAATAATGGAAGGTAATTAAAAATGAAAAAAACTAGTACTCCCCTGATCAGCTCGGTAAGATCCGTGTGAAGTAGTGGTTAAATCTTTCTTCAAGAAGAATGTATGCGTAAAATGCTCCTTCCAATCTTATGTATCTTCTTCTTGATAAATAAAACCTGCACACTTGAAGAAAATAAACAAAACCTTCGTGTAAAATCGGCGGTAACAATAATATATATATGACTCTACTAAACTAGGATATAATGCTTGTGGAATGAATGTTTACTGATTTTACGGAAAATTAAGACCTGAAAGTTCCAAAAACTTATAAGTAGCACGAAAACGAGAAAAGTAGTAAGTCGTTTTACTCCTCCCGACGCCGTCAGTTATCCCGACAAACCGGTCTCGATTTTACGGAAAAATTATGGAAAATTTATATCTTTAGAATATGGAAAAATTTCCTGCAAAACATCCATTATGACTCAATACAAGCATTTGACTCGAACAAACACACATGTATATCTTTTTAATAATCGCAATTCTCATGTTCACGTTCTTTTTGAAAGCATGTGTAATCCTCCCTACACTTATCCCTTTTGTAAAATACCTTTATATATAATTAAGACGAGGTTAAAGACAAAATAAAGCATTTTTACAAATTTAAACGTGAGAATAAACAATCAATAAAAGATATACGACACACAAACAAGCAAACAAGTAAGCATTATTGCCTCCCACGAAACGCTTTTCTTTATTTATGAGTCTTGTAGCTAGACTTGAAGTCGTGCCCCTACGTACCGATATAAGTAAGCTTATCCTCTAGAATTTCATAAGGATCAAACTTATCATTTAAGTTCCTAGTGGTACGCTTGGTTCAGTATGCCTTTTCAAACTTTTCTCCATCGGGGTCATAGATCGTTATCCTAATGTGCCTCTCTCCATTACCATCACTAGGCGGTCAATCCCAATTCCACTTATGCTTAGGGCTTATCGCTCTCAACTTTCCACTTATTCATGACAAGGTTGATGGGCAAGCTTCCTAGGAACTCGGTCATCTTCCTAAATACTAAGGCGTCCTCGAACAGGTTCACTTCCATGTCCCTAGCCAATTCTTTTTCATGGAAAGTCGCTTGACTAGCAAAGGCTTCATCTAGATAGAAAGGTCGTTGGGGACCTATAAAGTCTTTATTAATCCAAGGTCCATATCTAGATGGTGTTCTATCCAACCTAATCTCACGTGGGATTTCCTCTTCCTTGTAGTAAATATGCTTTTTAACATCGTAAATTGACCTACCACTCCCTTCTCCTACCACTATCTTAGACATCTTACAATCAATGATGGCACTAGCGGTGGCTAAAAATCCCCTTCCTACTAGCAATGGGCATTTCGGGTCCTTATTCATGTCTAGCACATGGAAATCCGCCAAAAGAGTCAATTCTCCTACGTGTACTACCATGTCTTTTATTATCCCTACCAGATATGCAATACTACAGTCCGCTAGACCTAAGATGGTTTCCGTTGGTTCTATCTTACCTAAGTTAAGGCTTTTATGGAGGGACAACGGAACAAGATTGATGCATGATCCTAAGTTGGCTAGAGCATCGAGAGGTTTGGAAGTTCCAAGCCTACACGGAAGAGTGAATAGCCCAGGATCGTCTAACTTCTTAGGTAAATTATTTTGCACAAACGCGGACCCATGTTTTCCAAGTTTTAGTTCTCGCTCATATTTTTCTTTTAAAGCATTATAATAAGGTGCATGAACTAAGACTTCAAGAACCGGTTTTTCTTGATGGAGTTCCTTGTACTCCTCCTTTAGATTAGGTTTGGGTTCTTGGTTGACGAGTTTCTCAAGAGTAGGTTGTACCAATGGTGCGGGGCCTTGGTACCTCATTTGGGATCACTTGGAACCCTTGTTGATAGCATTTACCGAGTGGACCGTTGGGTGTGAGGGGCATGGATGTTCATTCTCCCATGGTGAACAAGAACATGAAGTCGATGAAATCGAATTCACTTTTGGGTTCTTTATAGTATCACTTGGGAGTGCTCCAATTTCACGGTCATTGAAGGCTTTTAAGGGGGCGTCAAGCTTGTTTGTCATCTTGTCTTGTCGTTGCTTGAAATCAGCTTCAAGTTTAATCAATCGAGTTTCTTGAAATGACATGAATCTAGACACAATTGCCTCAAGACTAGTGGGGTTCCTGGTGTTTGGAGGGTTGAACCTATTAGGTGGACTAGATGAGCTTTGGGGTGGGTTTGAATTTTGGTTCCACTTAAGGTTAGGGTGATTCCTCCATGAGGGGTTATAGGAGTTTCCTAAGTTGTTTTGTTCGGGCTTGAAAGTGTACCACTTCTCTCCCGCTCCGTCGGTACGTGTGGAGGCGTAGTCCGCAAAAGCTTGTTCGGGGAGTCTTGTGCAATCACGAGTTCATGGGGACCACTACACAACTCACAAGATAGAGTGATTTTGTTCACTTGATGTGAAGACTTAGGATTTTCGTAGGAGATCATTAGGAATTTAACTTGATCTTCAAGCTCGAGCATCCTACGGTCGGAAGATTGTGATTCAATGGGAGGCAAGGAGATTGCCTTTACGGTTTTGGGCAACTCACGGGGGTCATTCCAACTTTCGTTGTCATAGAGAGCAAGGTCCTCTATTATACCCTACGATTCTTCCGCGGTGAGATCACTAAGTTTACCACCACCCGCTTGGTCAATGGATCGCTTAGTAGGGAAGTTGACATGCTCATAAAAGAGTTGGACTTGAAGCCAAAGATCAATGCCGTGATGAGGGACTCTATGGAGTAAGTCCTTGAATCGAGTCCATGCTTCGTAGAGAGATTCACCTTGACGTTGTTGGAACATCAAGATTTCATTTATAAGCTTAGTAGTTCTCCCCGGTGGGAAAAATTGAGCAAGGAAACGAGAGGTGAGATCATCCCAACTTGAGATGGAGCCGGCGGGAAGTCGCTCAAGCCAATTGCTAGCTTGGTCCCGTAGAGAGAATTGGAAGAGACGCAAACGCGTGGTCTCCTAAGTAGTAGCATCGAGGTCGATGGAATCGACGATTTTAAGGAAATCCTTAAGATGTTGATTAGGATCTTTGGAACGAAGTCCATGGAATGCACATCCGTTTTGCACCAACCGGATGGTGTCGGATCGAAGGGCCGTAGTTTGGGCTTGGTCGGGAATCTCAATGGTGTTTCTATAGCCTAGGTGGCTTGGTCTTGAGTATTCACCAAGAGTACGGCCTCTTGGCGGGTCATTTGGTGGTGGGTTGATGAGTGGTGGTTGATTATCACCTTCCATGATGAAAAGTGATGGGGTTACTAACAAAGGTCACGAAGAAGGGGGATAGACTACGAGGAAGCTAAAAAATGGGAAAAAAGCTTACTTGATAGGAATCAAGCAAGGAAACCTAAACGAGGTGGAAATCTAACTAGCTATTCTATTCCGTAGCGGCGCCAAAACTTGATACGCTGCATAACGCGCTCGGGGTCAAAGGAACTTCCTTTCGTCGAGCAAGTTTTTCAACACCCCAGGCGATGAACCTAATCGTTGTAGTGTAGTATTAGGGTAAGCCTCGAGAATTGATATCGTTCTCTGGGGAATAGGAATGCTAGTGAGAAATTACTACGCTAAGGTTGGGGTTGAGGAAGATCATTTTTTACCTTTTTATAATTTTTAGAAAATGGAAAGGTACGAATCTTGGGGTATTGGATTTGGGGGGTTGGTATTTCTACCGATTACTCTACTTTTCTAATTATCTAAACTAAGGTGAGTGTAGTCTATGTCTATTGTTGTGTGCTCTTATGATGATTGAAAATGTGTTTACATAGATGCTATTACTCCCTTGTTATCTACTATTGATGGTTGAATTGTCACATCCTTATTCTTAACGCATTGTGTCTTCTAAGATCGTAGGGTATGCGTTTTTACCTAACTCTTTGAGTCTACCTTAAGGTTATTGCCTACGAAATCTCTAGGATTCATAAACTGACTCTAAGGTTATCTTTGGATGTTTAGACTACAATAACTCTAGGTGATTATAAACTAATGTTCACAAAGATTACTCAAGCATTAAAAACATGACGAATGACCTATCGCAATACTAGGTTAATCACAATTAAGATAAGAGACAACCAATCAATATTCAATACCTAGGTTTCATAGATCTAAGCAAACACACAAGGAAATTAGCCGGACATGGAAAACATGCAAGTATACACACAAACAATTGAAGACATAATTGAATTAATGAAGTAAATCACTTATCTTGTTGTAAAATAGGGTATGGAACCCTAAGATACTGCCCAAGAAAGCCTATGTTCGGTTTAGATTTTACTCCCCAAAATTACCTCTCTAAAATACTGAAAATTCGAATTTTGTATATAGAGTTACAATATGCGACGGCGTCACTCTTTAATTGTAACGTTGTTGGGTCGCCGCCATTAGGTTTTCGTCTTGGCCACGTCAACTCTGTGACGGCGTCACCTTATGCATGTGACGCCATCGGCCAACCTCTCGCGCGTCGGGATCCAAAACTAGGCCGTCCGAGTTGTGACGCCTACTCTTTAAACCCGATGCCGCCACTTGTAAAATAGCAATTTGCTCTCTCGAGTCGCTCTCAAGGTGTGTCGCGACGGCGTAGCTATTAAGTCGTGACGCCGTCCCTTTAGTTCCAAAGAATTGAGTGTCTTGATTCTTGACTTTGGCCATTTTTTTGTATATTCGCGCTTTTGATCCGAATAAGTGTCATTCCAAAGAATTTGCC
This sequence comes from Chrysanthemum lavandulifolium, assembly GCA_022545495.1. Lineage (NCBI taxonomy): Eukaryota > Viridiplantae > Streptophyta > Magnoliopsida > Asterales > Asteraceae > Chrysanthemum > Chrysanthemum lavandulifolium. Next base: position 147,756,979 of record CM040243.1, read on the forward strand.
TTCAAGAGACCTAAAAAGTGAAAAGGAACGAAATTAAGTAGTAACGGATACAAAAGTGATCAATTAAGGGCTTAAATGACCCCTCAAAAGTGTACCTTTTAAATCCTTATCAATAACATAACCAAACACAACTCACTGAATGAAATCTCATTCATGGGCTCATGGCACTAACAAAAGGCATTCAGTTCCAAACTAAATGCTCTAAGTATTTAGTTAGTAAATGTCCTACGTTGGTGACTGAACATATTAAATAATAGAATATATGTTCTTTTTGCCTAACTGGCATTCACTCTTGGGCCCTCACACATCTCTTCTAAACCCACTAGGCATTTAATGTACATACTGGCAAACAATATCTCTTGATTTTTGTGTACACATGTCATGCCGGAAAAAGTGTCTTTTGCATAACCACGTAACTGTTCACATCAAAAGTCGCGAAAAAAGTGGGCATTTGGAGTGGTGGCATTAATTCGGACTTCAAAGTCCTTCCAAAACCGTTTTCAAAACAAGGTTTTTAATATTACAAAACCAACCCTCTCCACCACTCTATAAATACCCCTCTTTACAATCACAAAAAAAACACACAAAATCTTTAAAGACACTTTGCTAAAATCTTTTCTCTTAAGCAAAGTTGTGTGTATTAAAACACTTTCCCCAAACTGTTTTTCTTCATCAAACTTATATTAATACCAATATATCCATCTAGTATCCATCTGTTTGATAACATATCAATCATTTCACGGCAGCGAGCAAGTTGGACTCAACTTGTGACCATCTGGTGCTTGTATACTGCCATTCAAACTTTAAAACCTTTTTCTCAAAAACTTAAAATGGCAGCTGACCAGGGAATCGTGTATGCACCTCAATGGTCAGGCATGACTCTTGACCATGTCAATTTTCAAACAAACAATGTTTTATGAAACTTTAACTACCCGAAAAATATTTCTGCCTACAAGAAAATAATCAAATTTTTATACAACTGTCCTCTCAAAATGGCTTTCACAAAATGCCCATCAATGCTATACCAAAACTTCATCAGGGAGTTCTAGTGCACTGCACAAGCCTATGACCCAATACCACCCACTGATGAGTCTGAGGCACACCCACTCAGAGAATACCTCATCAAGTTCTTAGTGATGAACGACCAAAGGCCACTAACCCTTGACTTTGCCACCTTCTGTTCATCTACTGGGCTGGCCTACAAATAGGGTACGTATGTTACTCACCCTGAGCCTGAGGCTGTAAAGACTGAGCTATCCAAAATAGCTCTAAAACCAAGTTACTTGGATAAAATTCCGTTCTTGTGGCTTGGAGAATCTTATTCATTTTTGTGATTCACGTTCTCGGCGGAAACTACTCATAAACTGAGAAGGTTAATTATGTTCTACTGATGATGGCCTACTGTCTCATCATTGGGACTGAGCTCGACATAGGTGAGATCATTTACGGTAATCTTGTAACCAGGCTCTAGAGTAAAACTAGGGTAACTTATGTATCTTACCCAAGGTTTATTTCTTGTGCCCTTGAAAGGTAACTAGGCTCCAACTATACTCAGGATGTACCTTTGGGTTTTCACCTGTCATCTTGAGTGCCACAAATTTTAAAACGTGTTGGGATTATTATGACTTGATAAGACAAAACATGAAAGAATGAAAAAAGAAGGAAACTGATTCCATTTTTATGATGTTGTTTTGATACTACTGCTCTTTATGATGAATCTGCTGCTCGTGCTTTTTAACTGCTGCTACCTATAAAAGTTTCTGCTGCTAGCTTCTTGTTTCTGCTGCTCGCCAATGCTAACTACTGCTACCTTGAGTTACTGCTGCTCCTTATCATATTGGTGCTGCTAGTATCAAGTTCCTACTGCCCGCTATACATGAGTGTCGCCTTTAAATTTTTAATGTTGCTCGTACAGTTTGGAAGCTCGTTACCGCTGCTACTTATATGTTTAATACTGCCAAGGTATGTTAGGACTGCTAGACATCATGGTTATGTATTGATCGGTGGTTTAAATTTGTTGAAAGATAGTTTGCTTGTATGATATATGAAGAATTTATGTTGCTCGAATTAAGACTCATATTTTGTGGGCTATAATTGAACCATCATGATGGTATGGGCTAATTATAGTTAAGTCCAATGTTCTGATTAGTGAAAGATGATATGTGGTTTGCAACTTAAAGTTATTTTTCTGGACTTAAGGGGAAGTCGAGCAGAGTGAATATTTTCTGGATGTTTGGTGTTCAAATGGAGTTCTAGTAGGACATGAAATTCATGAGGTTCAACATTGATTATTTTATTTGTGATTCGTGATTCGTATTTTTTTACTTTTTTTGGATTTGCGGTTTGAAGTATAGAGAGTCGGATCAAAAGTGTCCCGAATACATATGCTTTCGTGAAACGTGGTAATAAATGCTAAGAGGGTATATTCGTTTTGATTAACACTGTTCTTTGGTATTCTCGATACTTACTCTTGCTGACCTTAAGTAGATATTGCTAGTTAGTAATTATTACTGCTAGAATATTTCACTATTATTCGACCATATTGATGTTGCTCTTCAAAAGTTACTACTACTTGATCTCGGATATTATTGTTGTCATCTTTCAAACCTAATGCGGAATTAGGATGTTCATTAATGGTTGGTACTACATGGTGTTCGTGGTTATTGATGGTTAGTTTTTCGTATAACTCTTATGGTTGATTCTATTGCTTTTGGTCATAAGATGGTTAACATATTGGCTTCAATGGAAGATTATGATTACATGTTTAACTATCTTACATGCGCCATTTGAGGAGAAGGTTTTTACTACTGTTAATTGATATTACTAGTGCTGGTTCAAGATTTTAGTGCCTTAATTTCATTTTTTGTAAGCTTTTTTGTGTTCATTAATGGTGGGTATTATAAGGCATTACAAGATTGAATTAGAAGTGTGATTTTGGTTCGTGGTGGTCGAAATCAAAGTTGCTTCTACTTAGCTTCTATTATGACAAAAAGGGGAAGAAGAGTTTTGCAACTTGAAGATCCTTGTTGGTGCATGAGCTGAGTTTAAGGGGAAGATTGTTTCATTCATGGTGAGATTTAATTATCTCAATTTCTCTACTTCATCTAGAGAAGTTCGTACAAGACTTGTGTTTGATTTGTCATTATCAAATAGGGGAAGATTTTTGGGATTATGAGTTGATAAGACAAAACATGAAAGAATGAAAAAAGAAGGAAACAAAAGGATCAAACTTGTCATTATGGAATTCTACAAGCCGTAGGAGAACATGAAGATTTGAATAGAGATTAGGAAAATATTTAGTTTCCTAATACATTTATGATTCTTTTGTAAAACCCCAATCCTCTAGTATATAAAGAGGATAGGGTCGTAGAGATTTTGTGTGCACATTCAATGTAGACGTCTATGGTTTGGTTGTAGCCTCAAGGATCGTTTGATCCCTATTATAGTTAGGTAATCATACTACACTTGATCACGTAGTATTGAGGCTTGTATGGTGTATGATGATGATGATGAAAACCTTGTTTCAATAGAATTGATGTTTGTTTAATCCTCTGCGTATATTATCATTGTTATTGTTATTCCTAGTGCTCAAAGCGATCCATGAAGTCCTAACAAACTCCACAAAAAGGACCTAGCCCAAGTCTCCAACATTGAATTGACAGACTATATGATTGCTATAAACAATAATAAAGACTCGGTGTTCTCACCTTTTCCTCCCAAAAAGAAGAAGAGAGTGAAGTCTTAGACTTTGACCACCCAGTCACAGGGCCCTGAGGCTTCTGGAACACTGCCTCCAAATAGGAGAATGCCCTATACTAAAGAGCCACCCATGGAGACCAATGTTCCACTGACCCAGGAACAAATGCCAACGGAGGTCTCTGAGAAATCACACTGAGGGTCCTTGGACAAACCTTCTATTCCCAAAGACTCAGCTAACATAAACAAGTCAGTTGACTCAGAATCATCTCGACCCTCACATCCTTCTCATGACTCTGGCGAATCACAACCAGGGTCTCAGGGAGACACGCGTCCTAAATCTTTGGCAGAGCAGCACCACCCTGCTAGAAAGGGGATCCTCACCCATTCACAACCTGATGAGGACATTCGCAAATCACAACTTTTGTCTTAGGGCACAACTACTGATCCAAAGACTCAGGGGGAAACACACAACCCACTAATAGGGAATTACCTTCCACGATCCTTAAGGATAGCACTGGCAAAAACCCACCAGTGTTTGAAGGGCCACATGCGGACAAAGACTCAGAGGGATTTAAACCACCCGCTGATACAGAACGATCAACCCCCAATGGAATTGCGCATTCCTCAAGGACTGGCCCTACGGACCAGGCAGAGACAACCCACTCTGCTGCTGGTGGGTCAGACCCTGACCACAACCAAGGCAAGTCTTCTTATGAAGAGGAGTTGACTAACCCTTTTTTGCAGATAGTGGCTAATGTGGAAGCTTTTCTTTTCTTTGAGGAAGAGCTTGTACAAAGTGAAGAAGAAAACTATGCTGTTAGTGAAGATCTGGACATTGATGCTCAAACCATTGAACAAGAGCATCAGTCTTCACCACCCCAATCTACAAGGCCAGAAGACTCTCCTTTTCATGAGTGTAATTCTTCTGACTCAGTAGCTTCTTCTTGTCCAAAGATTTTGAAGAAGTATGACAATGTCCCCCCTCTCACTGAAAGACAGCTGGTCAAGTTTCTTCGCAAAGCCAACTCTGCCCTCTTCAGTGAGCTTACCAAGGAATAATGGGATCAACACACTGAGGCGACTTTCAATTATGTTGATCTCATGGCCTCTGTTGAAGAATTTTATGATGCACATGTTGATCACCGAACAGCTGTTGAAAACTCCCTGAATACTCTGGATCAACACTTAAGTGGTTTTATTGACTCTCTCAAAAGGCTTCACCAAAGCATTGCAATAATTCACGAAGCTATGAAAGATGATCTTGCATTCAACAAGAAAGTTCTTGAGGCTTCTGAGGCTTACATCTAGAACCCAACCAGCCTCACTGAGCTTATTAAGATGAACAACAACCTTAATATTTAGGGTCTTAATTCCTATACCACTTACATCCAGTCCATGATTACTACCCAGGGGAAGAATCTGGCAGTCTAGGAAAAATCTACTAACTCCTTGGCCTGGAACCTTGGGTCAATAATGACTACCCTGGAGAATTCTCAGGCCTCTATTCGCTCATATTTCTTCGTTCTTAGGAAGGACACCTCATACATCAAGTCCATGATGTCTGAAATTTATCAGGTGTTTAAGGGTCAATCCACCCCCTCAACTTCAGTGCCAGAGCCAACTCTTGCTTTCACTGAATGTACAACAATAGTTGGGGGAGAAAGGCACAGAAAGACCAACTCCTTCTCATACTAAGGGGGAGACTGAAGAGCCAAAGGCAGTTATGCCCCTCTCATCCTTCAAGCCAGATCCTGAACAACAAATCCTTGAACAACCAAGTTCATCAACAGTCTCAAAGAGGAAAGGCAAACGGATTGCAACCACATCAGAGCCTGAACAACCCAAACTTGTAAAAGCTTCATCGATTATCTGTCAGGACCCTCATGCACCTATCAGGATGCCTTATGAGATCAATGGAAAGATATTCCATCTGACAAACGATGAAATCAATGCTCATCTGAAGAAAGAGGAAGAAATAAAAAAAAAAAGGCTGCTGAAGAAGAAAGGAGACTAGCACTAACAAAGACTGAAGTGATCAAGATCGTTCAGGAAGATGCTGAGGCACTTGGCATTGAACCAAAGAAAGTCACCACTGACAATGCTGGTGTCAAGTTCTTAAAGGCTCAGGATGAAGAATTAGAGGCTCTCAAGAAACAGGACTCTGAGAAGGTCAAAAGAATGACTGAGTTGAGAAAGAAAAAGATTGAGCAGTACAATTGGACTATGACACAGAGACTAAGGCTTGAACCCATCATAGATGTGAAGATTCAACCCAATACCAAGCCTACAGTTCTATGGGTCTACAGGGGCGGTGACCAAAGGAACTTCGAAGTTCATGATCCATTCAAGTTCGCAAATTTTGGAATCACTAAGCTGGATGAATTGGGTCCAATCATTGAGAAGAAAAAAAGCATTATCGTTAAAGACCTGATGACATCATTGGGAAAAAAGTATGAAAGACTGAAGGATATGCCTAAAGAACTCAAGATTCAGTCTGCTCTCCCAGCTCCAACTCCTCAACAGGGTCAAGCTCAATCCTCAGGAAGAAAAAGGAAACATGTAAGGTATGAACATGAAATTAAAGTTCCTAGACTTGAATGCAATCGAGTTCCCCCTGAAGGTGTTCCATTCTCCAATAACTTGATCACTGAGAAACCTGGTCTTGGATGCTTTTTCTATGATTCATATGGGAATCCAGCCTTCCAAAGATGGAGTGAGATTAATAATGCTAGGATTGATGCATTGGTTGGATATATGGTAATGGCATCAAAGATGAAGACTACTGAAAATGCAAAGTTTTGCATGGGCCTGAGGAAAAAGGTCGTTGATCATCCTGACCAAGAGAAGCTCAAGTCAAATAGAGTGAAGCTATAAGCCTTGGGATATTATTTGGATTGAGGACGTTGTACTCACTATCTTTTAGCAATGATGTAATTTATGAATAAAGGATGTTTTATGTTAAATCAGTGTTCTTTACTTGCTTTCTTGTACCATCAACATAAGAAGAAGACCTTTGCTCACTTCAGAAATACTTAGGCTATCTTTATATCCAAATAGGGGGAGACTATTGGGTCCATTTAGTACCCCAAGTAGCCTTAAACAAGGATTTGAATAGAAAATACCCTAAGTGTCGTATACCCTTAAACAATATTCAAGTCACTGAGTGAATAATCACTCAGTGAGTCATCTTCAGGATGCTCAGGACAAGTCTAAGAAGAAAGATTTTCATTCAAGAAGCGGACTCAGTGAATGATACCTGAGCCAAAGAAGAAGGTGGTGGGTTCAGTGAGTGATGAAAATAACTCATCGAACCCCAAGTCTCCTCAACATCTATGAAGACTAACATCGATGATTAAAGACCAAGATCAAAGACTTAAGACTTGATCAAGGAATGACGGACAAGGTAGGATAAGTTTGAAACGTATAAGGAAGAGTCCTTATCAAACAAAGGTCAAACTTTCCTTGAATGGCTAAAGACTAGAGCAGTGTCATCACTGTGGCTCAGAAAGCTCTATTGTCCTATACCCAAAGTAAACATTGTAAATCATTGTGTATAAATAGGACCATAAGTAGGAGTAGAAAGCTCTATTGTCATCATTGTGCACTTAATGTGTTGACATTCACAAACTCCTTTCTCTCCTCCAAATACAACTAAGTCCTTGAGAATAGCTCAATTGGTTTAGCATAGTTGTACTTAAGCTTAGCTTAAGTTTAGTGAGAGAATTACCATACTTGTCATTCAATCCCAAGTGTTGTTCCAAACACTGGGTATAATCTTTGTTAATTACAAATAGAATTAAACGTTGAAAAATCGTATGGCTTTTACTTTACGTTTATCTTTTAACAAAGTATTTTTCTTACATTACTAAGCCATGAAGCTTGGATAGATTAACTTTGTAGTTAATTCTAACCAAGTTAACGGGAACAACAGTTTGCCCTAACTTTATTTACCCCATTCTCATAAAATATTAATTGTTTGTAATTTTATTCATGTTTTTATTATTTTATATTCCATCTAAGGGTTCAATTTGTGTTTGTTAATTGTTGCAGTTCTAATGAATAGCCAACAACGTGTGGTATTCAAAATAAAAATAGATGGTTTATTTTTTATTTGCGCCACTAAGGTATAAACAAGGCACATTTATGAAAGTTAAGGCGTGTACAACTGATAGGGTTGTGTTTAGTCAAATGTTAGATTTTTCTTTTGCCAAGGTTAAGAGAAAAGGGTTTGAAGTTAATCGATAGTGATAAGTCAAATATTAGATTTTTCTGAGTATAGTTATAAGTCTCAGACGCATTTGGATTACACAAGTTACATTTATTTTAAACTAAAGGGCATATAAGAATTTGACCATGTTTTATGTTTGGTAATTGTGATGTTTCACGTAAGGAGTTCATACTATAAATACAGCTTAATAATTATATGACAACTATATTTGTTCGGTGTGTATTTATAAGTCATGATTTCATTTTGATACAACACAAATTTGAGTATTACAAAATTTTCACATCTATAATAGAATGTACTTATATTAAAACCCTATAAATTAATAATACCTCTTTTATTGCAAATCGTACAGAGTGATTAATTGCATTTGCAAGGCTTCAAAACCTGAAAATGAAATAGCAGGTAGGGACACACAGTTAGAAAACACACAAAGGAAACCAGAAAGAATAACAAAAATGCCCTCTATATATTACTACCTTAAGATCATGTAAAGTGGTCAGTGGTCATGGATATTGGAAAGAAATATAAAGAAAGTGGCGTTGATGACTTGAGGTAATCTGAGCTAGAAAATGAATGTTTTATACAAAGACAAGTAAGATCGTGTCACATTTTGTGGGGACCAGTTTGTAAATATATTTTATATTCAACTCTAATTTTACGTCTTTTTTTTCATATTTCTTAGCTCAATAAGATTAAATAATTTATATACTTTTGAATCTTAATTATCTGAAAGGCCTGTTAACCAAATATTTTTTTATCCGAATACAATTTTAGTGCCTTAGAAGTTATAAAAGGACCATATAAAAAGCACTGACAAAAAATATTTCAATTAGACTTAGATTATGTGCAAGTAAACTTTTTTATAATTGAAAAATTCAATGATGCATGATCCCGTCTTTGATGGTATGAAGGAGATGAAATGTAGACAGCCCGACTCTTACTTGAAGGTAAAAAGGCTCTTCCAGAAGACCTCCGACCTTTTTGCAAGGAATGAGGATAGAACCCTCACCCCTGTCTCCAAAAAATAGGGGTTTTTCCAACTGAAAACTTTTATTTTTATAAACGTTTATGTTATTTATAGAAAATAGTTTATTTCTTAAATTCATTTCAACTTGGAATATCGTTACTTGTAGAGTCATTATCATGAAGAAACGTATAACCAAAACATCACCGCTAAAAATCAAATACAGTATTTGTCGCCGCAACACGCGAACCTCGCTAATAAATGTTTATATATGTTACAATTAATCTTGCGCGTACACTTACAAACACGTGCTTCTGTTTGATATTTGTAAGACGTATATTTACGGAGTCTTAGTATCACAATCAATAATAATAATTCCTCTTATGGTTTCTAATGAAGTGATGTTTTTATAATAATAATAATAATAAAGATGATAGTCGTCTTTTAAATAAAGTTCAAACTACATGGGTATTTGTTAAATATATAAGTTTCCTAAAAGTTATGGAAATTGACTCTATAATTAGATGTAAGAGTGCGTTTGGTATAGGGTATTGTATGGGGTTTTGTTTGATTTGACATTAAATATTTGTTTGTTTGTATATTTTAAGATGAGGAATGGATTTAAGAATCAAAGATTGAAAGATAGATAAAAAATGGGTATTGGTAGGTATTAATATTTTAGTGGGTCCTATCTATTCTCTCCACTCACGTAAGGAGAGAATAAATATATACTAACTCAGCTATCTAGTAAAGTTACATATGTTGAAGATTGTAACTAACTCAGCTATCTATTCTCTCATATCTATATATACTAATTAATACTACGTACTATTAAAAAAAAATCTCTCCTACATCAAATGAAAATTGTAAACCCACCTATAAACCAAACGGGCCCGATTAGTTGTTTTATAAAATTTTAAGATTTGATTGTATTAACCAATAAGAATATAATGTTTATTTACATTTAAGTCTAAAATTTTTCAAAAAAATAGCACACAAAGCCATGCTTATTTTTATTTATCTCCACCAAGTTCCTCTACCGAATGTATCTATAGTTTAACCAAAACAATCTAATTTTGACTTTTAATGGCTAATAAAAAGTCTCGATTTTGCAATTGAGCTCTCTTATTGGTCAATTAACACAAAACATTTTTCTCTTATTATAGAAAAGATTTTCTTTAAAATGAGCAAATCCAAACATCATATGTTCATATCCTAAAATGCTTATTTTTAAGTAGTTAAAATAGCTTATAAATACTCATGTCCTAAAACCTTTTTGTCCATTTATTTGCCTCTTAATTTCAAACACACTTTATATGTGTTCGCTTGATCTTGAACTCCATAGACACTAAGACACGTTACTCAAACGAGATCAAGGTTAATACTTAATACTAGAGTTGCACGACAAAAAAATGGGCTCGCTTTTTTTTTGAACGGCAAAGATGGAATTAATAAAAAGAGACTAGCAAGGCGCTAGAAACTCAAAATACAAAAGAGTCAGTTAAAAGAACTACATAATATAGGAAAATAGTAAAATCCCGAGACTTTAATCTGAGGGAGACAAAAGGATGAAAAACTTTTGACACGGGCCGACGGATCGATTTTCACTTGAAAAGAAAACCCCCATCCCGAGGCCGAGCCACCGGTTTCACTCCGGATGGTTTTTGATGAAACCCCAAACAAGTCCCGATAAAAGGATAGAAACAAAAACAATCCTCAATCCAACGAAGACGCCAAACGAAAAAACCTTGGCGTACATGAACACCATCCCAGTGAAATTGAACACCAGCTTCAGGAAAAAACCAAACGCAGCTTTAACCATTACCAATGCGCGCGATCGAAAAGGGAAACATAAGCCAATCATTCCAAGATAACTGCATATGGTCCCTATTGTGAAGCCACGAAAATGAAGAGAGACGAACATTATCGAAGAGATCACTTTTCCTCAACGGTTGAGAGTTAAAAGTGACGCTATTTCGGAATCTCCAAAGCCACCAAAGAACCGAAGTAGTAATAACATAGAACCTGTGTTTTTTCTCTTTAGAAGCATGCCAAGAGATGTTCCAATCGTTGAAAAAATCCAAAGAATAAGCTTGAAAAAGAGGAATATCACACCATCTAAAAACGAGCTTCCACAAATCAGTAGCAATGGGCTCGCTTGCAATGCTACCAACTCGTTACGTCGAGCAGAACACACGGCATCGCTTCTCCTCCCCTTTTCGGCCATTGGCACTGATTTTCCCATCTGATTACTAAGGTTTTAGCAGCCTTGGCAACCATGACCAGCTAAAGTGAACTATCTTATGATTAATGGTTTTATGATAGACTTGACATGTCCATATTTTCATGCGAGCCAACAATGCCCTGTCCTGGAGACACTCTTGAACGTGGAGATAATCGAAGCAATAGACATTGACGGAATTGACACTTTATATGATCTATGATCAACATAAAGGGAACGGAATGAATTTAGTTGTTGTTATCATAGATATTGAACACATACCTTTGTCACCTAGCCGTGAGAAAATTGTAGAATTCACAGGCAAGGGTTTATCTCATCATACAAGAAAGCATTTGATGGAATAGCTAGCAAAAGGGATTCATTTGACACAATAATCCAGATATAACAAGGAGCCGGCATAGGATCTTTCGTTACACACCTAGAATAAAGCACTCTCCAACATATGTAACTTTACTAGCTGAGTTAGTTACAATCTAAGAAACAGAAACCTTAATAGCATGGATCCACCTTCTTACGCCAAAAAGCAATTACATTCCTATTCAAGGTATGCATGCCCAATCCTTTGAAACCCGTAATACCAAAATACCCGAGACACTTGCAATTAGAGATATGACATATCATCATGATCTTTCTATGGAATTAGACTTGTTTATAGGAGAGACAAATGGATTTAGTTGGCATGCAAAATTTGGTTTAAACCAGTTGTACTATTACACTAGTACTAAACCGTTGCTAGATCATGCCAGACTTTATCAGACATCATCAAGGAACAAATCATTCATATGGGATAAATGAGTCAAATAAGAAACACAATTGTTTTCCTATTTTACCAACAAAGGTTACGTAAAACCAAAATATCAAACGTGTTATACTTTATTACTGATTCTGGCAATCCGCTGAAGTGACAGGTTATTAATGGTTAATGCTGACATGACAACCGATGATGCCTAGCGAGCTGCCATGTCATATGCCATGTGTACGGAAATTACAGACGTGGATGTAAATACATTATCTCGCCTTTTAAAGCCACATGTAATTAGTGTGTGGTGCATGAGGAAACAATAACTCTAGCAAGTAGCAACCAACACAAAACTGACAGTAACGCTTTCTCATACGGTAACCTCTGCCTTACTGGCGGGTCCCTTTCCCTTTTTCTCAGCAACTATGCACTCCCACAAGTCAAGAACAATCATGGAGGATTCTACGTATACATGTTACTGGTGCGCTATGGTTGGTAATAACATGTAAGTTTGTTGTTATAATCAATAAAACAATGTGAAACGGTTATTATTTTATATTTTATTTCTTGCTAACTGTCAAAATTTGGGGGGAAATGTAAAACTGAATGTTATTAGTGCCGTTGCTCTTGTAAAAGAAAAAATAATAATAAAAATAAATTAAAAACTACTACTATACAAATGTAGACATTCTTCAGGCCATGGTTCCCTCCTGTAAGTTCTTAATCCAAACGCGCTCACAAGGGGTACCAATAAGAATAAGACCATCAAAGACTTCACAAGGGGCCATTTGAGCTTTATATAGTTTTCAATTGTATCTTAGCTATATATTGCTACTTGTTAGAATGAATCAGTTCATAACAGCAACAACCGACATGCAGAACTTAATTAAAAAACTGAAAATTACAATTCTCTTATACACTATGAACATTGTCAATTAGCCTTTAAAACTATTTGACTGGTCTCGAGGGTACTCAAACTAAGCAAGGATTCATAGATGTAGACATATTCACATGATCAAATATATATTATAATCATAAATATTTGTATACACGATAAAATATCATAAGCATTAGGTGATAAAAATGAGATTGAATATAAATCAAGATAAATTAAATGAAAAATGTAAATGGTGTGTAAAGAATCACGGGTTTCTCCAATACTACCTTTTAAGCAACTCAGTGAAAAAGCTTCAAGCACAGCCTGTTTGAACATTTCTTGCTCGTGATCACTTCAGAGAATGTATCAACAAGTTGCTCCGCAAGCAAAGCTGGATCGTCCATAAATGTGTCCACAAACACCTTTACTATTCTAACCTCTTGTGGACTCGCTCTCAAGCTGTACCAAGTGAGAAATTTCTGTCTAAAACTTGTATCTATATGCTGGTTACACTCTAACGATCTGATCACTTTCACATAATATTCGAAATCCCTATCTTGCTCTTCTTCACCACTCCTCTTTTTTGAAGAGCTGCCATCTTGTTCCTTACCAGACCCATCATCAAGATTGTTTTTTGAAGGTTCTGGTCTTGATTTTCTTGCTATTTTACCATCTTTTGAGCTTTCTGCTTTGCAAGGAGAAATGGGTAATTCGACTTCTGTCATGTGAGCAAACTGATCAGTTTTTTTCCCATTTTCGATAGTGTCATCCTTATCATCTGGAGCAATATTTTCTGTTTCATTACAGTTGTTTGATTGTTTCTCCTTCGCGTCTTTGTAGCCAGCAATGTTGTTATTTTCATCTTCGACTGAAGAGGGATTCGAAAGACTGCTAGAATTCGTTGCCAGACTTTGACTTCTTTTAAGTTTCTCATTATCTACAAAAACATCAAGATTTGTAAAATAACTACACTTTGACTTATGTTCGCTTAACCTCAAAAGTCGACCTGTAGTGAAAAAACGCCAAAAAACAAGGGACAAAACCTTGACAACAGGATCATGCGTGTGAGACAGAACTGAATCAAGACACTCGACTGCAACTTTGCATAGTCTCTGAACCTCTTGACCAGAAGCGAGCCGGTTGATAATACCCCTGGCTTGTCTGACTGGCAAACCGGTTAAAGGGCCTACATCTGCTTTCAGTTTTTCAATTATTTCTTTCACAATTTTGTGAAGATTCTCATGACGCACGGTCCCGCTCAAAAGCTTCTGGCTCAAAGAAGCCCGATAGCACAAAATGTCAACTCGCCTGGTGTCCCTTGCTATAGTCATTTGTTTTCGCCAACATCTATATACATAGTTTTCAGTCAGCATAAAATACTACTTTATGAAATACTTCTTTGCAGCAAAAAATTAGAAAAGAAGAATATTTGCAAGAAATTGTAATTTAGTATATCATTATAACCATTTAATGCCGTATACTTGTAAATTCTTACCAAAGTATGCAATTTGGGTAACTACTTATGCAACTTAGTTTACTATTTAATGCTGCAACATAGTAATTATTTAAAGCAATTAATTGCATTCTTCGGTAATAAGGGAATAGTATATTTCATTTTCTTGCAAAAAAATATATATATACAAAAAGAACTTACTGGAGCAAATCATTCACTTTACCACACGATATACAGTAAAAGCTCCCATCTAGTCCTCTGCTATGCTCATCTTTTGGAATGCCAGATTTTTCATGTTGTAAGGCACATTCAAGGTGACACGAATACCCACATGACTTTTCCTGATATGGAGGTTCCGAGCTGCAAGTCAGCCATAAACTCGGGTCCTTGTTGTCATCATATTTATGACAAATGCAGCAAGAACATCGCTTACAGAATTCATCTTCTTGGTATAATTTAGCTCTACAAGCAGAATTTTTGCATACTTTCATCTCGTCAGAACTAGTATCAGAATCAACAATGTTGATTACAATATTAGGTTGGTCGGATTTCCTCTGTCTTTTGGTGGCATTTTCAAGACCCTCAAGAGTCTTATTTGATTTTTTTTTATCAGCCACAATTTTAAGAAGGATGTCAATGAGTTTCAATTTTGATACTCCCGTATACTTTTTATCTTTTCCTGTTTCGGTGCATAGAAGTTGTAAAATGTCTTGTCGGGTCCATGATTCCAACAGTTCAGGTGCCCCCTGTGACCACTCTGCTATTTCGTACACGAGTTCTCTCTTTGCCTCCATCCTTAACTTGCTATACTACGATGGATCTAACACAAACCCTAAAGCCAAAGATAAAAAAAAAAATCATAATTATGTTCGTTATTTGTATATTTTCAAACTCATAACTGAATACATGTTTGACTTTCACACAGAAACCGAATACTTTTCAACTAAATAATTACTATTGACTTAGAAACTGTGTGTCGAATCCGTCAATGCCTACATTAAATTCCACACGTCAATCTACAAATTTATCAATTGTTCTAATATCAGTTATGGATTGAAAAGTAGCAGGTTTGACTTCTTTGATCATTAAAATTCAACAAACAACTTCCAGTAAGACAGATGAATGATTACATAAACATGGTTTTATAGATAACAACTTCCAACATAACATAAATATAAATCATCAAGATTTGATAAACAGTTTACATTAAGATGGTAGACTTATTGTAAGTGATTATAAAGGTATCTAGTGTAACACAATAAGGTATCTATCTACATGCATACCAACTAAAAAAATATTATGTCCTAGTTAATTTTGTTGGACACAAAATACACGAATATAAAATGCTCAATATCTGGTGTCTGCAGAGTTAAACTACCTCAATCTGATGTGTGTAGAACTGATATCCATCTTATCGTGTAATAAAATAAAATTTTATTTGTGAGGCGTTTTATATAGCTTCTTGAACCCATCCCAAAAAAACTGATTTCATAATAACTAAATATGTTGGAAGAACGACCAAACTTACGGTTGCTTGGGAATTCTTATTACGAAGTTTAGAATAAGCAACCTCAAACTGTTTACCCATGACAGCTTATTTTTACATTAACAACAACAATATGACACTCAAAACTAATTACTGTTTTATCGAAACACTACAAGCTTATTTTCATAAACTCTTCCGGATTACTTATTTATACAGAATATACTTTTTTCCAGCTTATAAACGTATCAAAACACAATGCAAGATACATAACCATGACACAAGAAGGTGACATAAAACACCTTCTTAAAAACAGTAAAAACAAACTAAAACCCCATATCCAAACACTCAAAACTGCTTATTATATAATAATACAGTATAATAATAAGCTTGTCAAAACTGCTTATCAAAAAGCGCATAATATAACAAGCTTGTTATATAAGCAACCCTTAATACACAATCCCAAACACCCCCTTAATCTCACAGAACAATCATGCAAACAAAACCAACAAACCAGATCCAAACCAAACAAAAACCCCATTATTAATTTACAATAAAAATCCAATCTTTAACAGTTTTATAAAAAAAGAATCAAAACCCATAAACATATCATCAAGATTTAGAAAACCCATCAAGGAAACATAATCTTTTTAACAAATTACCTTAAAAAAACTCAAAGGGTTCGGTGTTGTTGTTGTTGTTGTTCATCATGTGTTTTTATATCCAACCGTTTTTGTGTATTATTAGTCACGTATAAATAGAGACAAATAAAGCAAGCATGTGTGTGTGAGTTAGTGAGTGTGTGTGTGAATGAAATGTAATTGGGTGATGTTGCTTTCTTTTTATTTATTAAATTGGATGAATCTAATATTGGTTGGTTAACTAGATAATTTAATGTTATCTTTTTAATTATTGGTTTAGAATAATAATATGATACGTGTTTAGTTAGTTGGGGTGTGATTATATGGACGGTCAATTGGGTTTTTGGGTTCATGATGCATCTATCATTTAATTATTACTATTTTCATCATGTGGATGCATTAAAATCTTCTTGTTTGGAATTTAAATGAAGTATTGAATTGTTTATTTGGTGTATTGCATATTTTTAAAAAGATTATAATTATGAGTTTTGGATTTTGTACCTTATTGACTAATCTCGTATCGTTATTTACAATAACAATATAGAATCTTAATATAAAATCTTGTAAGAGTTGGGTGTGAGATATGATAAATGATTTGTACATGACAATTGATTGTAACAATTATTCATGTATTAAATATTTTTATAATATTGATATTTTGCATTAACTGTTTGTATATTGACATATGTTAATAAAAAATTTGAGTGTGCAAATCATCTCTCATGAGATATAAGATGTAAGATAGTTACGCTACCATATGAGGGTAAGAAGAATGTTTTCGATGAGACTTTTGGCAAGTATATATGTAAGCTTCAGTGCGCGCAACTTTGATATGTGAGTGTGTATGTTATTTGTTTATTC
Source organism: Chrysanthemum lavandulifolium (assembly GCA_022545495.1). Lineage (NCBI taxonomy): Eukaryota > Viridiplantae > Streptophyta > Magnoliopsida > Asterales > Asteraceae > Chrysanthemum > Chrysanthemum lavandulifolium. The sequence continues at coordinate 147,774,166 of CM040243.1, forward strand.
TATTAAGAAAAAGCACTTATAAATAAGCACATAGAAATGTGCTTATTTTATACTGTCTATAAGCCACAAGCAAAATGCAACCCCAAACGCGCTTTTCAATTTATTTGTTTTATGATAATGCAATTTTCCCTTAATCACTATTAGTACATAAATCACATCATATAGTTATGTCTTGCTTGAACAATAAGCTAAGTAATTAACAGGCTAAGCCTTTATTTAATAGGGGATTGTCTAAGTGCCCTCAAGGCATTAGTTATAGTGCATTAATTCATTCCGAACTTTTTATTTAAATTAATAATTGCACTTAATACACGTTTATTAAACTTATAGTTTATCTTAATTAATTATGATTTTCAATTAATAAACATAAAATTTTCTTAAATAATATTTTTAACCAATGCCTTGAGGACATTGGTTAAAAAAACTAATTTAATAATATAAACAGGGTCGTAGAGTTGAGATCCCTCTAAACCCACTATTCTCTATAGACCTATTGAACACATCTCAACCTTCCATTCCAAATTCATCTAATGGTTGTGATTAAATCACTGATTCACATATTAAGGGCAAAATCGCCCCACTATATAAGCCAAAAATACAACACATCTTCATTTTTCCCCAAAACACACACAAACTCCTGATTCCACCATAAATCATCAAAAAAAACACTCCTATTTCACTCCGGTTTCACCATCAATCAACATCACAAATTGTTAATCGATAGAAAACGTTGATTTTGATAAATTTTTAGATCGATTTAACCATAAATCAAAAATGATTCAGTAAAGCATTGATGATAATCAGTTAACGAAACAAATTTAGTTGATGCTCAAGTTATGGATGTTGAAAATCATGTGGTGGATTCTGAAATTCAGGTTATGGATGAAGTTGTTGATGATCCAAATGCACACAATGTGTTTGATGAAATGCGTATGTGATAATTACATGCGATTCTGAAGCAAAATCACATGTAGCGGGTTCTACACCGAGACCGACTTTATAAGAACATACCAAGACGACGCATGGAGGATCGGTATATTGGGAACCTAATGTTGAAAGGACTTATCACTTTTGAGGGGAAAGTTTGCGTCTAAAATATAATAGCAATAGAGAGGCAAAAGTATAGGCAAGAAGTAATCTAGTTGATGAAGCTGAAGTTGATGTTGTCACAGATGAAGAAGATAATCTAGTTGCTGTTCCAGGTAAATCACATGTGATTTTGGTTTTTGTTTTTTAATATTTTGTAAAATGAATTATATGTTATTCATCTTTTTATATTTTGCAATATGAATCACATGTGATCTTCTTTTGTTATGTTTGCATGTAAAAAAAGAAAATCACCAATCATTAGCTTTATTTTAATGACATATGTTATAAAACATGATTCTGAACATAAAATCGCATGTGATTCTGTAACAGATTCTATGAGCACACCGAGACCAACTTCATATAGTCATACAGAAACCTAGGGAACATCTACTCAACAATCTGCAAAGGGCTCGAAACAAAGGTGGTGTGAATGGAGCATGTAGAAAAAAAGTGGAAGAGAAATAACACTTCAAGATAGAGCTAAGCCGAGTAAGAAATGTGGAAACTCTGAAGAGAAGACTAACAAGCACACAAAGACAACATGTTCGTCAAATCCAAAATATTTTGCAAAACTAGCAAGAATTGTTGCTGCTGCACAAGCAACAAACGCTTCTTGAATCTCATATTTTGTTTAGATTTGAATTTTTTTATATCTTTGTTGAACTTTTGGAAAAGTGTTATGCGGATCTTAATTCAACTATTGTTAATTGAATACCTTTTTGTTTCATGTTCTAGCAGATTTGGTATTACATTGAATAACTGTTTGGCATATTTGGTACTACACTGAATAAAAACGATAGTTGTAAAGTTACATTATGTAAATCACATGTGATTCTACAAAATCATATGTGATTCAAAAAAATCACATGTGATTCATAAACAAATCACATGTGATCCAGATGTAAAACTTGCCCAGGCTACAACCAACAGATTATGACATTTACAAGAAAAAAAAAGGATGTTAAAACATTCAGCAAAAGAGCAGTTAATAAACATATGACTTGTTCAAAATTCATTTCATACTTCAACCATACGACTTGTTCAAACTATAACCATCATTACTACACCAATTCAAATCTACGACCATCGGTAGTTACCAAAAAGACTACCATGAACATCTAAACTTGTCCAGAAACAACCATAAGCAAACTTCTTGAATATCATACTTTTTTCATATTTGGATTTTTCATATCGATGTTGAAATTCTGAAAAAGTATTATTCGGATCTTAATTCAACTAGTTTTTAATTTGATTCCTTTTAGTTTGATGTGTTTTAACTTTTGGTAAAGTTAAACTATGAGAATCACATGTGTTTTTACATTAATAACATGTGATTGTGAAACTTGTAAACTTTAATAAAATGAATCACATGTGATTCATAAATAAAATCACATGTGATTCATTGACAAATCACATGTTATCTAAATGTATAACTTGTCCAGGCTACAACCATCAAATTATGACATTTAGCAAAAGAGGAGTTAATAAACATATAGCTTGTTCAAAACTTATTACATACTTATAATAAGATCATCACATACTTGTTCATACTACAAACCATCAGTACTACACCAGTTCAAACTACAACCATCATTTACCAAGACTACTATCAGTTATATAAAAGACTATCATTAACATGTTCTTACCACTACGACCATTAGAACTATAATGAAATCAAAAGACTACCAAATCAGGTATCAACATCATGAGTACTACGACCATCAAAAGAATAATATTATAGAGACTATTCATGCTCTTGACTTTCACGTTCACCCGCCTTGCCACAACCTTATCTCTTTCCTTGGAATCTTCATCTGCAACCTCATCTTACTCCTCATAATCCTCATATGAATCACCCTTTTTCCTCATCATTACAATTTTCATCAGTGTCACCCTCTTCATCAGTTACATCTTCCGATCTCTTCCTCTTGCCAAGCTTTGGTTTGGCAGCCGGCTTTGGTTTGCCAACCGGCTTTGGTTTGAAAACATCATTGAGCTTTGGTTTGACATGAGTCTAAGGGTTAGGCTTCGATGTGTTCTTAGCTACTTCTTTTGGATCATAACTCATCCTACAACCTTTAATTTAAGCTTAAGCTTTTCTCCGTGAGCTTGAGGAACCGATTTACGACAAACATGCTTCTTTTTACCACCTCCACCTGCATTAAAAAGTTGATCATCACAAATTATAGATAAAAAATAACATGCTTCTTTTTACTACTTAAACTACAACAATACTATACGTAACAAATAACAAATCATATGTGATTCTTCATCAAAACTACTTCATATAAACAGTCAAAATTGTATTAGCTACCCCAATAAACGATAATTGTCTACTACATAAATAATATTTATCAACACAATAAAAAATAAATAAAAAATCACATATGATTCTTCATCAACAACATCAATATTACCACTTAAAGAAACACTACTCAACAAATATCAACACCATTACTACTACCAATTAAATAAACAATCACATGCCATTCTTCATCAAAACTACCTTAGATGAACAATCACAGTTTTATCTACTACTTCAATAAACAATCATTTTCCACTAATTATGCAGTACATAAACAATATTTAACAGTATTCATAAAAATAAAATCACATGTGATTCTTTATCAAAACTAAAATAACAAAAATTACAACCAAAAACTCACAAAACCACAACTATATTGATTATCTACTGTACTTTCAGTTGATTATCTAATGAAATCTAAAAATTTAGCATCAAAACATACAAAACCACAATTATATTAATTATCCATAGCTTATACTCATTATCAACTGAAAATAACCGTAATATAAAGAAAAAAATCAAAAAGTTACCGGCAAACATTATCATTAGGGATGAATCAAACTTCAATTTACATTTACTAATTGCAATTTCATCATGTATATCCATTAATTATCAAATTTGAGGCGAAGATTGGGGTTAGATGAGTAAATGATGTGTGTGTTATTAAGAGAAAATTAGGTCAAGTGTGAGAAAATGAAACAGGTTGGGGGTGGGTGAGGGAAAAAATGTGGATAAAAAATGACCACGTATACCCGTGATATCAACAAAATGAGATTTATTAATCTAATAATTAATAATTTCGGAATTAATCATAGTTGTTGGATGAAAAGTAAATGAAAGGTGGAAAACTAGTACAGACTAGAGAGAAAAGTGGGTCTAGACTGAACTTTTCTTCATGGTCGTATAATATAGTCTGATAGTTGTAGGAAAAATTGTATTCGAATGTAGTTCTTTGTTAATGATTATTCATCATGTAAATCAAACATAGCTTGAAGGATAAGCCAGCTAGTTAATGAGTTATGTATTATTCAGTAACATAGACATGCGTTGAATAGTATAAACTAATAAGTTCGGGATGGGTTGTGATCCTATGCAAAGTGGATAAAAAAATAAAAAGTTAAAAACGCGTGTCTAATATCTCCCTTCAGTATCACAATTCCTACTTCTTCTTTATCTACCCTTTCATCACTAATGAACATCTTTACCCCAAGTTCAGTTTTAAAGCATTAAAAAAATCACAAAATTAGGTTTCAATTTTGTTAGGTTCCCATTTATGTAACACAAGCATCAATATGAAGAAATGAGGTAAAGAATAGATCGGATGAACACACAAACACTTATGCGTATAAATGAAAGAAATTTTATGCTTAGGATAAATGTGAAAGTGAACAACCAACCTTCAAATGAAGGTTTACAAGGCTATTTATAGGAGAGGGAGCTAGGGCAACACTCCTAGTCCTTTCCTTTCCTTATTGGATATGGGCCAAGGCTTATGGGCTTTCTACATAAGCCTTGCCTTTAATACTAACATAAAAGCCTAATTAAGCTACTATTACATATTAATTACTAACACTTGTAATCTAGTTTAGGAGTGATTCCAACAATCTCCCCCTAATTGTTGGTGATTAATGATATGAGTGATAACGTTGTAGGTGCTGATGTAATAGTAGCTTTGACGTCTTCCCGACATTCTTCTTTCTTGTGAGAAGAAGTGTCTTGATTCGAACAATCTCCCAAAGTGTAGGGATCTTGTTTACTTTGAAGTTTTTTCACTTTGACGCCTTCATTATCTTTGTTCTTTAATCTTTGTTCTTTGTGATGAAAGTGATAGTATGTTGTGGTTATCTCATCAGTCCGCTCGCTGTTCAATGTCTCCACGCCTTTCTCCAACATGCTCACACGCCTATAACGTTGGATTTCGATCGATGTAGTTCTCTTAGTCTTTAAACTTTGTAGATTCTTTGGCTTTGACGAATAATCATTCTGACTTTGTGTTGCCTTTTGAGAGAACTTCAATTAGTGTTGATGTTGGTATGAGCATGTGGAGAATCTGCACGATCTTTTACTCCCGCGAGCATCCATAAGAAGAAAACATAAAACATGGGTTAGAAATAATCCAACGCTTACAAGTTTGAACTTCGAGTGTGTTAACAGCATAGTGTGAAAACACGACTCTAATTCTCACAAAGGTTGTTCCTGAACCGGAGTCTCACAAGTGAGATAACGCGATGTAACAAAGTACACCTACAGCTCGGATGAGTCATTGAGGTACATCAAGCATCACCCCACGATCGTAGACCATTTGAGACACACTAAGCGTAACCCACAAGGAGTTACCGAAGTGATCTGCCGTGGCTATTTGATGTTGACCTCGGCAGAGTTTCCATTCAATCACTTAGGATCACATTTGTGAACCTCTCATAAATGTTCTTGACATATTGCTAAGATCTGTGTAGGACTCGATATTGTATCACTTGCGTCCTTATTGTTGAACGACAAGTGATAAAATGTCAAGTGTACCTAAGAGATCTTTTGATGAATCTCGTGGCTCTAGACTCAATAGTGCGCTTTGGTTTTCCTGAGCGAAGACTATGGAGAGGGTCTCCTTCTTTAATACTAGCAATCTCTAAGAAAAAGCCGATAGTTTTCGTAGGGTTCCTGTGAGAATGAAACAAGCTCAGAGAGAAACTTGAGTGGCTAAGAAGGTTTAGTGCATGCGCCATCGGGTCCATGATGACTTTAATCTTCAATACGGTCTCATCAAGTGACAACCAAGAGTATATGAATTGAACTCGTTTCGCCATAAGTTGAATAACTGATGGCTATTTCTTTTCACCCTTTTCTTTACTTTTCTTTTAATTCTTCAACTCCTTCTTTCTCCGATTCTCATTTTCTCCTTTTTATAATCATACCTAAGGACTTCTAATTCTAAATATTGGTGGTGTCCTTGGGTAGATCCCTCCGACTCAAGGATCATAGACGGTTATTCCTAACCTTAGTCACCTTATAACTCCATGACTAACCTATGTTGCCATAAAACCATTATCTTGAAAATCTCTCAAAGTGGTTATAAGTAAAAGCATTTTGTACCACCGTGAGAGTTTAGAATTTTGCGTAAATACTCCCTCCATACGTGCTTAAGTATTTTGACAAAATCAGACCGAGAGAAGAGCGCACTTTTGAATTGATCAACTCAAGATAGACAATCCCCGTGAGACACGTTACGCTGCATAGTTAAAGAGTTACATTGTCGCTTTTAGGTGACAACTAGCTCTAATAACTTCCTTGAAGGTGTGGACAAACCTCGAAAGGTTGTCAAACCCACAAAGTTCATGTCTACCAAGAGTTTCTAATGGTACATTGTACTAGGACAAGTCCTTCATGAGACACGCTTACATCACTAGCGAACTAGTTTGAAATTATTACCCGTCCAAGTCTTTTCGAGTTACTAACATTTAAGATCTCGTCAATTCATTGGTTAAGTCTTTTTAGCACAACGATTCATTCATGAGGCTGGATCACTTGATAGACCTCCAATGCTCACTCCCGGAAACTACGATCAATGGGTGATAAGGTTCTTTAGGTTTTGTGATCTAAAGAAGCCACATGGAAAGTTCTTGAAGAAGGTCATCCGGAAGGTCCGCTTCGATGCCTCACCGTCATTACACCGGAGATCCAAATGCTAATCCACCAAGAGGTGATGTCACCAACGTTGTCGGTCTTAATGAACTCACCATCGATCAACTTCTACACTTTGAAGCCGATGAACCGGCAATGCAATACATCCTTTGGGATTACCTAATTCGATATCAAGTGTTGATGCTCAAAATATCGCTAAAGCAATGTGGGAGCATATTCATCTTCTCATGGAAGGCACATAACTCAATCAAGAAGACATGGAATCCAAAATCTACTTGGCTAATGAACACTTCATGATTGAACCAGGGGAGACATTAGAGTCATATCATCATCGATTCTCAGACATCATTAATGACTTGGACAAACATAACATCATTATGCCAAGAATTGCTGTCAACACTAAGTTCCTGAGTAGTCTTGGTCCTGATTGGGAAAAGTATGTCATTTTCATCCGTCAAGCTAAAAATCTTCATCATGCTACATACGGATTGTTGTATGACTATTTGAAGCCCCATCAAAAAGAAGTTGACAAAGAAAGGGTTATCCGTGGACTCCTTGTTTCACCTTCACTTCCGGATAATCAATAAATTGCTTTGTGGGCTCAAGTATGCTATCCTCAATTCCCGAATTTTCCAAAAACTTTCACAAATCCTCCAGAACCAACTGCAACAATTACACCATATGATCCGTCACAGCACCAATCTCAAGAAACTCAATTGGTTCCATACAACAACAACAACAATGATCAAGCACTTTACGGTGAATCTAATGAGGATACGAAGCTTTCGATGCATTGCGCAAGGGTTTGTCATGATTGCCGAGCCTTCGGCCGATATTCAAACAAATCCAACAATCACATTCGCACTTCATCAAACACAAGGAATCAGTCATTGTTAACAATGGACGTGTTGAAGTTCGTAATCGTGGTAATGTTCGCCGATGGGCGGTGGTCAAGGGTTTAATCCAATAGGAAGGAATAACATGGGTGCCCCACAACAACAAATGGCTCAAGTGGTTGAACAGGTAATGCTCGAATGGGGTTAATGGTCTTCGTTGTTATAATCAGAATGAGAAGGGTCATCCGCTAATGCATGCCCAAAGCCGAGGACAAGAGGCGCGCTTATCACAAAGAGGCTTTACTCGCTCTTAAGGATGAAGTCGTGGAACTCTTACCAACAAGGAACAGAGCTTCATGGCAAATGCAGATTCGATGATGATATAGAGGACTTGCAGCTAATGCAAAGAAGTGATGCTAATGGCTAACATGCACGAACTCCACATGAGTGACACAGGCCCAGTGTATGACACTGATGGCTTGTCTCAGGTACCGGATCAAACTATATTCATTATTGATCTGATATCTCCACCAACATCTACATCCGTCAAGGATCAGAGTGTTCAACATGAGCCATCTACATCTCATTCCGATGATAATCAAATAGATCCCGTAGTTATATTTGACGATCAAGATGACCTTACGGTTACCATTGATAATCAAGTTGACTCCGTGGTTATACTTGAGGTCCTTGAGGATCTGAATAATGATCCTGTTGAGACTCACGTTGAACAAGCTGAGCTTTCGTCTAATCTAGATATTGAGCTCATGACCTTACTTAAAGACCAAGAATCCCGACTGGAAATATGCAAGGACATCAATAAGCAATTAAAGGACAAAAATGCACTGTTAACTAAGGACAATGAATGCTTAAAGTATCAACTCAACATTTTTCAAACTCAAAAAAAGCGTGAAAAAGGTTTTGAAGTCGCTTTTGCTAAATCCTACCAAAACAAAAAATCATTAGAACAACAGATATGTGATCTAGTCGCATCTAAGAATGCTTTGCTGTCTCAAATAGAACAACCACAATATGCTCATAAACAACAACTTAACGCTCTCACTTTGGAAACTCAAAAGCCAAGTCTCGAGTTGTTAACTTGTCAAAAACAGCTCTCGAGTACAAAAGCATTCCACGAAATGAATAGATAACTATCTTGAAGAAATTGTCGACTTACAAAACAAAATCAAAGAGTTTCAAATGTTGTTTATAAACATGGTGAGTCAATCACAACTATTCAAAAGTTTACTTTAAACCAAATCCAAATGGATATGGACCGAATCTTGCGATTACAAACCAAAGTTTTTAATAGAGCATTCAAACCAAATCTTGAAGTTTACAAGTAACATAGAATTGATGATTACATTATGAGTGTTGTTGAATATAATCACAAGAGGAATTAGATGCGAGGCGAGAGTCGATCAAAATTAGAAAATGTTGTTTATAACAAACCATTTAACTATTCAAAAGCCATCACTTTCGTCGAACAATGTGATACTTCTAACACACCTGGGTTATCACACCTATTTCGAGTCTTCTAATGTTGGTCCCCAACCAAATTCTCGCATAAGTTAATGGTCCGTTACCTTCACTCGTTGAAGTAAAATCAATACCGAAAATGTCAAATTATTAAATATTTTGAAACATTCATTTTGACATCAAACTTTTGGAACGTGAAATTGAATTCCACTCTGAAATTAAAGTTAAACATTTTCAATCGCCTCATGTGAGAGAACAAAGAGATATTGGGAAAGGGATTTTCACAAGGAGCTTGGACTTATGAAAAGAGTTTTCGAACAAACAGAAACATCGATTTCAAATACAAAACGCAAAAAGAAAATGTTAAGAAAAGATGTTGATCGACTCTTGGAAGATGTTATCTGTGCTGATATCCATAATGTTGTGTTACTACATTTTGTTGCATATGCATTCGATTATATCTCTGCTGATTCTGTTGATTATGTTGAAAATGTTGAGAATATTGATACTGTGTCACAAATCAAGTCTTTAAAAATTGAAAATAAACGATTGCTAAACGAGCTTTCAAATGCAAAACATCGTCTTCAATGGTGTCAAAAAGATTGTGAAAATCGTGAACTCGCTTTGCAAAACAAAATCAACCAGTTGCATACCAAAACTCTTAGTCCAAAACTTGAGCAACTGGATGATCAAAATATGTCTTTGAAGTGTCAAATCTCAAAATATGAACAAGAAATTTCATAAGTTAAAAAGGAATATGGTGTCATATTTGATTTACTCAAAAAGACTCGTGCTAAAGCGTCAAAAGACCTTGATGATCATCTTGCATACACCAAAGATGTTTTACGACGAGATGGACTCACTCAGATCGAAAATCTAGATTTGTTACACAAAATCCATGATATAAAAGCGAGTTGGTAAAACTTAAGCAAGATAGGGATAGTAACATTGTAGCAACTACACCTACACAGCATTCAAAATAACTCTAGAACATCTAATGACAAACCACAAGAAACTAATGTGCTTCCTCATCGAAACAGAATAGTTGCCTCTTTTCCCAACGCCCGCACTTCACAAACTTAGAGCAATACAAGGAAGAATAGGAAGTTGCGACGTAAGAAAAGAACAATAAAGAATGTCAAGTAGAAGAACACCCTAGGACTTTAAATAAACTCAAGTTTCACCCACTATAGATATTAAGTCGACAAATGTAATGAACAAAGTGATGTAATGAATGTCAATCTTTAAGTACTCTTAATGTTTTGTTTGAAGCCTCTTGTGTTGGTTGTCGTAAAAGCATGTTTTCTGGTTTTCATGATAAATGTGTTGCTAAGGCTATCTTGAATCGTAAGCGGAATAATAGAGAACGGAATACCTCTAGGCCCACTAAAGCTTCTAAGTCTGTGCTAGGTAAACCACCTTCTAGTGTTCCAACTACGATCATTGATGTACCCATAGAACCACCTTCACCTCATAGGATGAACTTATCACCTAGTGCATTCACTAAGACCAAAGCTAAGACTAGTTGGAGATGGCAGAAATGGTTACATAATACACTTGGATTTCAATGGATACCTAAAATCATTAATATGTGTGTTTCTAATATAACTGCTACGGAACCCTATAACTCTTTGGGTTCCACATCTACTTCTATTCCATTTGTGTCGTCTTTGTGTAATATCGATGATACAAATCATCCTTTGGATTGTTGATAGCGGATGTTCTCGACACATGACAGTAATCTCAAACTGTTATCAAACTTTGTTTGAAAGTTCATTGGCACCGCCGATTCGGAATGATCACTCAGCAGCTATCATGGGCTACGAGATTACATCAATGGTAACATCGAAATTAGCAGGGTTTATTATGTGGAAGGCCTCGGCCACAACCTCTTCTCAAGAGGGTCGGCCTGTGATGGAGATTTAGAAGTTGCTTTTCGGGAGAAAACTTGTTTCATTCGTGATCTACAAGGAAATGATCTTATGTCCCAGACCGTGATAACGCTACACGTGTCGTTAGGGGTCAAAGGAACTTCCTTTTCGTCGAGAAAGTTTTTTAACATTCTAGGTAGTGAACCTAATCATTGTAGTGTAGTATTAGGGTAAGTCACGGGAATTGATATCGTTCTCTAGGGGAATAGGAATGCTAGTGAGAAGTTACTACGCTAAGGTTGGGGTTGAGGAAGATTATTTTTTATCTTTTTATGTTTTTTTTTACGAAATGGAAAAGGTACGAATCTCGGGGTTTGAATTTGGGGGGTTTTTGGTATTTCTACCAATTACTCTAATTATTTAATCTAGTGGGTAGTCTATGTCTAATTATTGTGTGCTCGTATGATGATTTAAAGATGTGTTTACTTAGGTTTTATTACTCCTAAATTATCTCCTATTGATGGTTGAATTGTCACGTCCTTATTCTTAATCGCGTTGTGTGTCTAAGGTCGTAGGGCATGTGTTTATCCCTAACTCTTTGAAACTACCAAAGGTTATTGCCTACAAAATCTCTAGGATTTGTAAACTTAACACTAAGGTACTCTTCGGATGTTTTAGCCTAATGACTCTAGGTACTATAAGCTAAGGTTCACAAAGATTAATCAAGCATTAACTACACAACGGATGACCTATCGCAATACTAGATCATTAACAATTAAGATAAGAGACAACCAATAAATATTCAATAATTGAATTTCATATTCCCTAAGCAAACACACAAGTAAATTAGGCGGACATGGGAACATGCAAGCATACACACAATTAATTGAAGACATACTTGAATTAATGAAGTAAAACACTTATCTTGATGTAAGATAGGTATGGAACCCTAAAATCTTGTATAAGACGACCTTGGTTGGTTTAGGTTTTACCCAAAGACTACACACGAAAACCGAAAAATTCGGATTCTATATATAAGATTACACATGCGACGGCGTCACCTTTGATTTGTGACGCCGCGGGTCGCCGTTATTGGTTTCATCTAGCCACGTTAGTCTTGCGACGACGTCACTTTATGCTTGTGACGCCGTCCCTTCGATCTCGACGTCGTTCGATCAAATCTAGGCCGTCGAGTCATGACGCCTACTCTTTTAAAACTTGAAGCCGCCACTTGTAAATGAGCAATTTGGCTACCGAGTCGTCATAAAACTTGTCCGACGGCCTCTATTAGTGTCTCGATCACTTGTTAAATCCTGACGCCCCTTAAGTTCCAAAGAACTGAGTGTCTCGATTCTCGACTTTGGCCATTTTCTTCAGATATTCGCGCTTTTCGTCCGAATAAGTTTCATTTCAGATTTTGCCTTCAAGATACCTAAAAAGTTAAAAGGAATGATATTAAGTAATAACGGATACAAAAGTGATCAAATAAGGGCTTAAACGACCCTAAAAAGGTACATTTTAAACCTTATCAAATATCCCTACACTTGGTATTTGCTTGTCCTCAAGCCAATGTGCTTTAGCCAATTAATTTATAAGTTAGAGGTCATGAAGCATTAGTTTAGAATGATTCACAACACATATAAGCCCATAAAAGTCATAACAAGCATCGAATTACATACTAGCACCTCACATGGGGTGTTTGGATACTCACATCTCTCGGGTGTATATGAAATATAACAAGTTAGAAATGGAAGATAAACACTCATTAACCGTCCTAGTACATAGATTACCATAGGCTTGAGACTAGATCAAACCTCCATCGCTTTGGCGTAAGCACCTAGGAAAGACTATCCAAGAGGTCTTTTAAAGGGTTGTAATGATAGGCTTACGGTAAGGAAACAAAGGGTTTGGTGGGATAGGCTATTTAGTGGTGGCAAGTCAAAAATCTTTATGTTACAAGCATGCGAAGAATGGTGTTGCTAAGCCAAGACTCGACACTCTAGACTCTAGATAACCTGAAACAAACAAACATAAATTAAAGATAGATGTAGGATGGTAGCCAAGAAGTTTTTTTTTTTTTTTTTTTCAACACTCTATTTTTTTTTCTTTTTCTATTTTTCTATTTTTTTCGCTTTTTTTTTTTTTTTTTTTTTTCCATACACTTTACTCTACCATCCTCTACGATAACATCAAAATGATAGAGATTTATAGGCACATCCTACAATTGAGTTTTTGTTACTCTAACACTAATTTGACCCGAATTGAAAAGATCAATACACTTGGAGTACATTATTATGCAAATAAAGGGAATTTGAATTTAACGTTCCCTTCCCGTCATTTCATAAAGTTTAACTTTTTCCATGAGTCCCAATCGTCCCAAAACTGTGTACAAGATATATGACTCGACTTCGCAACTTATGCAAGCAACAAGATAATTGAACTAAGGGTTAAGTGTGATAACAATAATGCACTAAAAGTGAGTGCATACAAGGTAGGCTAAGGCGATTTGGGTTTACATTTGGGGATGGATTGTAAACAATGCTCTTCATTGATATTCCGTAAAACCGAAACATCACGAGAACCGCTGGTTGGCTCCCAAACGGTCAGGTTTATTACACAAGTCAACCACTTGTGAATGGTCAACCGTAATAAAAGCCGATACGACTTGACAACGCAATGCAATTAAGTCCAGAGGAGTTTAGTGTATCCCGTGTCGTTAAGTCCCAACGAGGTGTGAACACCGTAATAAGACGAATCAGTGATCGAGTGATATTGAATGGGAAAGAGGTTCAAGATTTGGAATATTTATACCTAAAGAAAAGTTTGTAAATTACAGGGGCTTAAATGCAAATTAAAGAAAATTAAAAGCTAGATTATATTAAATAAACCCTATCACTATTTTTTAAAATCGTTTAACGTTTATAATCTAAAACTTACGTTTAAATTAAAAACTACGTAACGTACGAAATAAAACGTAAAAAATAAAGAAGGAAAATACCTACGGATATGGAAAATATATTTTTACAATCCTAATTATACTAGAAAATTATTGGAAAAATAAAATTATTTTTTAAACTATTTATCTAATTATTATTGATTAAAAACTATTTTTAACTATTTAATAATACCCTAAAATATAAGAAAATATGAAATAAAGCTAGAAAAATAAAATTATGATTTAGGAAAATCTAAAATATTATAAAACTTATTTTAAAACTGAAAATATATTTTTTACACTTTTTATGTATTTATTATGAATTTAAAACTAATTAAAATGCTAGAAAATACTATTTAAGCTAAGAAAATTATGGAAAAATTATTCTTTTGCTTTTTATATTTATCTTAATCTATGAAAATTTAAAACTTATTTTTCAAGATTTTCCGATTTATTTGTATTAAAAGTGATTAAAAAGCCTTAAAACCGATTTAAAATAAGAAAAATAGCAAACAAAGAATGAAAAATTATGAAAAATTCAGGAAAAGTCTAAAATAATATTATAAATCTATAAAAAATATAAAAACTATGCTTATGTGTGAGAAAATGAAATCAGAGTGATAAGCGCTCTAAATAAACTACTAAAATAAGCTATAAGCTACGTGAATAAGCCAAATGATCAAATAAGTCGGATTATGCTAAAATAAGTCTAACTTAACTAATTAACAAGACTTAGATCATTAAATAAGCTTAAACTAGATTTGAGCTTATGGGATTAATTACAAAACAGTTTATAAGGGACTACTTTAAGCTAATGAATAAGCTATTCTAATAAGCTAAATGGGAAAATGTAAATTGGGACCTAAAGTTCACCTAGCAGACTACATGGACCAATTCTCAGCTCCTAATGAGCTTATTTGAATCCTGTGCAAAGGCTGCAAGTTGCCTGAATTCACACTCAGTATTAGCTGAGTATGAACATGGCAAATCAGCTCTAAAGGAGAGCTGATTAAGAGCTTTTAGAGACTTGAGAAAATTCAACAAAAAGCATATTTCAATTTAAGACCAACTGAACTAGGAAATCCCAAAGTCTCACTGAATTTGAACCAGAATTGAGTACATGAGACATCAACAAAGTTTTGCAAAAACTGACTTTTCTATTTTTGACTTTTAAAGACAGAAATGAAACTTTGACTAATCTGAGTTTTGATTTACTAAAACTGGATGATTTTGATGTTTTATGATGAGATGATACTAAATAGAGCTATATTACATAATTCCTAACCTAAATGCACACTATGATCTCCTATATCAAACTGATATGAACATAAGAACAGGAAACTTAAAATTTTGACTTATAGTTAATCTAGATGCAAACTTATGAACTAAACAAGTGACAATATCCTATATGAGACTAATATTAAACATGATCAAGCCTAAAACTAAGATTACAAGATGTAACCAAACGCCTTTATAGGTCTCGCTATGAAGTTTTTCAAAGGATTCCAAAGATTAATCCCAAGAAACCGATTTAAGACTTTATATTATAACTTATCGAGACTATATAAGCACTAAACAACAACAATGACATCATTAAACTAAAAATGGCAATTATGCTAATAAAGCATCAAACTAAAACTTTTAACAATTACAAATTAAAAAGAACAAGCAACTTGATTTAATGTATAATTTCACTTAACTATAACTAAGAAACATAAAGATACACAGATTTAAGCTAAGAGATGACTTAAACAGTGAAAAGCTAAAATGCTTATAAAGAGCTTACAACTGCTTTCCAACCAAAGACCATGAACCAAGTATCAAGATTACTCCTAATAGCTTTCCACAAAGCTCCTAACCCAAAAGCAATCCAGAGATTACCCTGCTTCAGTTCCCTTCACCATATGCAATGATTTTTGATTTTATAACTATTTTATATGAATTTTTTGGTATTTTTGGTTTTTAACTTTAAACTAAAAATTATTGTTTCTAAAAACTTTTAAAAGCTTTATAGAGAGCTTATGAGAGCTTTTGAATCCTTATCATCCACTACAATTGATTTTAAGCTTATATGAGATTTTTAACAAAATATTGCATAAACCGAATTCATAAACACAAACCGAAATTGAAACGAAAATAAGTTCTTAATACATCGAAATAACTTTACAAAGTATTGGAAAGCTTTAAGTTACATCGAATTTAAGTTACACTACCTACGACAAGTAAAAAGCTAAACTACTCTACCTACTTCTCATACCGCTCCTTTCTTGATTTATATTGATCTTTATGAGTTTTTGTCGACCTCTGAATCTTTCCCACCTATTTCCAACCATTGGATTCTTCAATTTCATCAAAACCATCCATTTGTCATTTTGGCGGGAAAAAGTCTTTGAGCAGGTTTTGGTAATTAATGTGATTTGGGAGGATGTGGAGGTGGAGGGGAGTTGGTAAACAGCTGTGGAGATAGCTAGGTGAGGTGGAAAGTGGTGGTGAGGTGGTGAAACCACCTGGTTTTGAGTTAACAGGTGTGGGAGAGGAGATGAACAGTGGTGGCGGTATTTTCATTTAAACCGTGGGTTTGGACTGGGCTTGGGTATTGGGCTTGGTTTTGTTTTGTGTTATGGGTTTGGATAATTAAAATGGCCGGTTTGGTTTGTTTATTAATAACACACAAGGACTAAACTTGTAATTTCTGCAAAGTTGAAGGTCCTGATTTGAGAAGTTTCTAAAGTTAACACAAGGACTAAACCTGCCAAATATGATAAACCAAGGACCATAAATGTATTTATTTTCCATTTTAAACGTCCAAGGGCCTTTTATGTCATTTTTGAAACTTGAGGGACCAAACATGTAATTTTCCAAAAGTTCACCATAAGGACCAATTCTGTCATTTATGAATAGTACAAGGTTTATTTTTGATCATTTTCACTTTTTAAATTCACCAAGGACTATATTTGACTTTTTTCAAAGTTGAGGGACCTTTTCTGCCATTTGCCCAAAGATTCATTCAAGGACCATTTTTGACAACTTAGAATATTTCAGGGACCTTGAATGATAAAACTCACATTTTTGATTCGTGGACTAGATTTGACAACTTTTGAAAGTCGAGGACTAAACCGCCAATTATGCAAACTTGATACATTTTCACTTGCTTTTGGTATTTTTGCATTTAAAACACATAAAACACTTATTTGTGATATTTTCATCATTTTGATGCATTTCGAGTGTTTTCGGATGTTTTTGGCATTCTAAACCAGATAAAATGATGAGTATTTAGACACTCATCAATCCCCACACTAAGATATTGCTAGTCCCTAGCAATGTTTTGAGAAAAATAATGGATTTCAACTCTTTACCAAAAGCCATTACTCGGAGTAGCCAATTGTTTCGGTTCAAGTAAGAACTTTGGTACAATGATAACCAAATGATTTTGAGCAAATCACCACCAGAACGGATTTGATTTGTCTTTACCGTGTCGCTTGCTTCGGACTAGCCAACTCTTAGATAAATTATCAATATTATCTTTGGTGAGTCGATTACCAATTATGGTTTTCCAACCGCCTTTACCACAAGCCATAAACTTCATGGCTAGCCAACTCTTCACTAATTAAAGATATGGTGAATAACACCATACAATTTTGGGCAAATTGCAAGCCGTCAACGGATTTGAAATATCTTTACCAAGAGCCGTTTGCTCCTGGATTAGCCAGTCCTTATGTGGGTTAGACATGGTGGACTGATTACCATTTGTTGTGTTTAGTACATAGTACTTCCACTAAAAAATTTTAAAATTTTTGCCATTTTGGGGAAAAAAGGACTAAAAGGGTACATTTATGATCAAATTCGCCAGAATTTCCCCCCCCCCACACTTAGAAATGAATATTGTCCTCAATATTCAAAGTCCCTGCTATTATGCCGAATCCTTGAACGTAAAAAGATAACATTACTAGCTAAGTGTAGAAACACAACAATTATTCTCTTTTTTAGTATTTAATATTTTCATTCATTTTTTAGATCTATATACAACATGTGGGCATCTCCCACACTTAGGTGGTAGAAAGGGTAAGAAGACGTAAACATGGGTGAAAACCCATGTTGCACTCTTCGTTTTTGATTACCGAGTCGCTAGCTTGACTCGACCCCCCGAATTAATTTGTTCATGGGAAGTAAGTGGAAGAGACAATCTCCATCGGACTTTCATTCAAGATGTTTGTATAAACATTGAAGTACGTGAAAGTTCCACACCGATGAGATATACATAGAACCGCTCAAAATGATAAATGAAAATGCCGGGTCAAAGATAATGTCTTCATTTCCGAAGGAGTGAAGAACGAGAAGCCACGGGATAGGTAAAGAAGAGAAAGAAAGTCATGATAAACATCATGACTAACTCATCATCATCAGAAGGAGAATTCATGATTTCTGGATCATGAATCTCATCATTTAAGCTTATTTGATCAAGACATATTCTGGGTGGGAGGGATGGGATTTTTATTTCAAGCAAGTTCTCATGGTTGAGAACATTTCCCTCCGGAACACAAAGATCATTTTTGTCTAGATCAAAGTGGAAGTTATCATACTCTGGTGGAGATATGATATGAGTGAGTTCAAAGGAGAACTCCTCGTAAAGAGAATCATTCACATGAAGTGAATTTGTGAACTCTTGTTCCACTGTAGACTCATCACTATCCTCAATCTGAGTATCAAAGAGTGGATTCTCAGAAATTAAAGTGAATTCAGAGTCGAATTCAAATAGAGGATTGGTGAAAGTTGTTTTGAACGCTTCAGGAACAAAGTGATTAACATTCTCTATTGGACTGTTAGGGTGAGAAGTGAGTGAACGATCATTACAAAGGAAACTTTCAATTTCTCCTAGGTCGGCTTTGAAATCAAAGAGATCATCATCACTTTCCGATGAAAGTGGAATGATGTGAGCGAGTTCATCGGTGAACTCCTCAAGAAGAGGATCAGACTGTGGGAGTGATGTCTCAACATACTCAATGTTTCCATAGGAAGCACAATCATCGCTAAGATCAGAGAAAGTCTCAAAATGATCTTTTGAACACTCAAGAGGGGAAGGGATATCAAACATATGGTCAAAAGTTCCCTGTGACTCTCTCGGGATTGGGACAAGGTTCTCAACACTAGACTTTATGAATTCGTCCGATTCCTTTTCGTGAACAAGGTCAAGATGCTCATCCCCATATTTAGAGAGAGTGGGAGCTTGGTGTGATAGCGCTTGTTTGAGAATGAATCTCAACTGGGATATCAACCGACCGAGGAGTTGAGAAGGACTAGCATACATATGTTTTATACTTTCCATTTGTTCTTCTACTAGTAATTCCATCATAGTCTTTTCTCCCGATTTTTCATGGAAGGAATTTCAACCGATGAACTTGATGAACCCGTACAAAATTGACGAATATCAAGGGTAACTTCATCATCATCGTCATCGTGAATGAAACGGAATCGAGAGCTAGATTTGGTCGCTTTTTCTTTTGCAATTGATTCCTAATAGATTTTTCAAATGCAATTTGGGAATTTAATTTAGCGACCCGCTCTTGACTAACAATTCTTTCATGGATTTCTCATTTGGATTATCTTGGGAATGTTTACATTCCTTCAAATCTTCACTAAATCCAAAAGATCAAGGAGAAGATTTTGAGGAAGTGGCTCAGTTGAGGTGGTGCCCGATTCACTGGTACTGTAGAGGTTGGTCATGATACGAAGAGTCGTAATTGTTACAAGGAAATGGATTCCTTGTTTGACAATCGAGCTAAAGTGTGGACCTCCACAATACTCACAACAAGAAACCGATGTGGTGTGAGTTATATGTGTTGTAGTCATAATTGTTATCGTGAACCCGCTTATAGACAAGCGTGTTTCCGGATTGACAATCGAACTCGTAGTGTGAACCACCACGGTACTCACAACAAGAAACTGCCGAGTCTCACAGTGTGGTAGTGATGGAATAAATCGGTTGTGTTATGGTAGGAATAGGGATCCCGGTTATAGATGCACCCGCTTCCCGATTCCACCATGCTACAACCGGGGCAATTGCCACCATTATAAGGACCACCACACCATTGACAACCAAGAAGGTGAGGATAAGACATAGAAAGAATCAAATGGTTTTAGAGGGTAAGAAATGTAGAATCAAAAGATGTGAAAGGGTAAAGATGGATATTTTGGTATTTTGAAAAACATTTTGTAAAATAAGAAAGAAAATCTTTTGGGTTTTGTGTTTGTTGAAAACTGATTTTAAAATGTTTTCGGAACCGTTTTGTTTCTATATGATACTAATAAGAAAATATGAACAAGGATGGTAAATATACAATGGATGTATATTCAACAACACCGATGCTTCAAATTGTAGTACGCAAGACACCTCCCGAAGGTAAGCGCCAAAATTTGGTTGGCTCCCAAACGGTCAGGTTTATTACACAAGTCAACCACTTGTGAATGGTCAACCGTAATAAAAGCTAGACAACTTGAGAACGCAATGCAATTAAGTCCAGAGGAGTTTAGTGTATCCCCAGGTCGTTAAGTCCCAACGAGGTGTGAACACTGTAATAAGACGAATCTGTGATCGAGTGATATTGAATGGGAAAGGGGTTTGAAGATTTGGAATATTTATACCTAAAGAAAAAGTTTGTAAATTACAGGGGCTTAAATGCAAATTAAAGAAAATTAAAAGCTAGATTATATTAAATAAACGCTATCACTATTTTTTAAAATCGTTTAACGTTTATAATCTAAAACTTACGTTTAAATTAAAAACTACGTAACGTACGAAATAAAATGTAAAAATAAAGAAGGAAAATACCTACGGATATGGAAAATATATTTTACAATCCTAATTATACTAGAAAATTATTGAAAAATAAAATTATTTTTTAAACTATTTATCTAATTATTATTGATTAAAACTATTTTAACTATTTAATAATACCCTAAAATATAAGAAAATATGAAATAAAGCTAGAAAAATAAAATTATGATTTAGGAAAATCTAAAATATTATAAAACTTATTTTAAAACTGAAAATATATTTTTACACTTTTATGTATTTATTATGAATTTAAAACTATTTAAAACTAATTAAAATGCTAGAAAATACTATTTAAGCTAAGAAAATTCGAAAATTATTTTTTTGCTTTTTATATTTATCTTAATCTATGAAAATTTAAAACTTATTTTTCTAAGATTTTCCGATTTATTTGTATTAAAAAGTGATTAAAAGCCTTAAAAAGCGATTTAAAATAAGAAAAATAGCAAACAAGAATGAAAAATTATGAAAAATTCAGGAAAAGTCTAAAATAATATTATAAATCTATAAAAATATAAAAACTATGCTTATGTGTGAGAAAATGAAATCAGTAGTGATAAGCGCCTAAATAAACTACTAAAATAAGCTATAAGCTACGTGAATAAGCCAAATGATCAAATAAGTCGGATTATGCTAAAATAAGTCTAACTTAACTAATTAACAAGACTCTAGATCACTAAATAAGCTTAAACTAGATTTGAGCTTATGGGATTAATTAAGCAAAACAGTTTATAAGGGACTACTTTAAGCTAATGAATAAGCTATTCTAATAAGCTAAATGGGAAAATGTAAATTGGGACCTAAAGTTCACCTAGCAGATCACACATGGACCAATTCTCAGCTCCTAATGAGCTTATTTGAATCTGTGCAAAAGGCGCAAGTTGCTCAATTCACACTCAAGATAATGAGTATGAACAGGCAAATCACTCTAAAGGAGAGTCGATTAAGAGCTTTAGAGACTTGAGAAAATTCAACAAAAAGCAGATTTCAGTTTAAGACCAACTGAACTAGGAAATCCCAAAGTCTCACTGAATTTGAACCAAAATTGAGTACATGAGACATCAACAAAGTTTTGCAAAAACTGACTTTTCTATTTTTGACTTTTAAAGACAGAAATGAAACTTTGACTAATCTGAGTTTTGATTTACTAAAACTGGATGATTTTGATGTTTTATGATGAGATGATACTAAATAGAGCTATATTACATAATTCCTAACCTAAATGCATACTATGATCTCCTATATCAAACTGATATGAACATAAGAGCAGGAAACTTAAAATTTTGACTTATAGTTAATCTAGATGCAAACTTATGAACTAAACAAGTGACAATATCCTATATGAGACTAATATTAAACACATATCAAGCCTAAAACGAGATTACAAGACAGAACCAAACGCCCCTTTATAGGTCTGCTATGAAGTTTTTCAAAGGATTCCAAAGATTAATCCCAAGAAACTGATTTAAGACTTTATATTATAACTTATTGAGACTATATAAGCTCTAAACAACAACAATGACATCATTAAACTAAAAAAATGGCAATTATGCTAATAAAATTGTCAAACTAAAACTTTTAACAATTACAAATTAAAAAGAACAAGCAACTTGATTTAATGTATAATTTCACTTAACTATAACTAAGAAACATAAAGATACACAGATTTAAGCTAAGAGATGACTTAAACAGTGAAAAGCTAAAATGCTTATAAAGAGCTTACAACTGCTTTCCAACCAAAGACCATGAACCAAGTATCAAGATTACTCCTAATTGCTTTCCACAAAGCTCCTAACCCAAAAGCAATCCAGAGATTACCCTGCTTCAGTTCCCTTCACCATATGCAATGATTTTTGATTTTATAACTATTTTATATGAATTTTTTGGTATTTTTGGTTTTTAACTTTAAACTAAAAATTATTGTTTCTAAAAACTTTTAAAAGCTTTATAGAGAGCTTATGAGAGCTTTTGAATCCTTATCATCCACTACAATTGATTTTAAGCTTATATGAGATTTTTAACAAAATATTGCATAAACTGAATTCATAAACACAAACTGAAATTGAAACTGAAAATAAGTTCTTAATACACTGAAATAACTTTACAAAGTATTGGAAAGCTTTAAGTTACACTGGAATTTAAGTTACACTACCTACGACAAGTAAAAAGCTAAACTACTCTACCTACTTCTCCATACTGCTCCTTTCTTGATTTATATTGATCTTTATGAGTTTTTGTCGACCTCTGAATCTTTCCCACCTATTTCCAACCATTGGATTCTTCAATTTCATCAAAACCATCCATTTGTCATTTTGGCGAGAAAAAGTCTTTGAGCAGGTTTTGGTAATTAATGTGATTTGGGAGGATGTGGAGGTGGAGGGGAGTTGGTAAACAACTGTGGAGATAGCTAGGTGAGGTGAAAGTGGTGGTGGTGGTGAAACCACCGGTTTTGAAAGTTAACAGTGTGGAGAGGAGATGAACAAATGGTGGCGGTATTTTCATTTAAACCGTGGTTTGGACCGGCTTGGGTATTGGGCTTGGTTTTGTTTTGTGTTATGGGTTCGATAATTAAAATGGCGGTTTGGTTTGTTTATTAATAACACACAAGGACTAAACTTGTAATTTCTGCAAAGTTGAAGGTCCTGATTTGACAAGTTTCTAAAGTTAACACAAGGACTAAACTTGCAAATATGATAAACCAAGGACCATAAATGTATTTATTTTCCATTTTAAACGTCCAAGGGCCTTTTATGTCATTTTTGAAACTTGAGGGACCAAACATGTAATTTTCCAAAAGTTCACCATAAGGACCAATTCTGTCATTTATGAATAGTACAAGGTTTATTTTTGATCATTTTCACTTTTTAAATTCACCAAGGACTATATTTGACTTTTTTCAAAGTTGATGGACCTTTTCTGCCATTTGCCCAAAGATTCATTCAAGGACCATTTTTTGACAACTTAGAATATTTCAGGGACCTTGAATGATAAAACTCTACATTTTGGATTTCGGGACTAGATTTGACAACTTTTGAAAGTCGAGGACTAAACCGCCAATTATGCAAACTTGATACATTTTTCAATTGCTTTTGGTATTTTTGCATTTAAAACACATAAAACACTTATTTGTGATATTTTCATCATTTTGATGCATTTCGAGTGTTTTCGGATGTTTTGGCATTCTAAATCCAGGTATAAAATGATGAGTATTTAGACACTCATCAACCGCGAAAAGGATAGGCTCTGAGGGGTTAACTAGGGGTATCGTGTACTAAAGATGAGTACAACGCAAAGGTGTGGGGGAATTACTCAACCGATGTGGAAGAAGTAATTATATTACGGGTATCAAACAAGGGTTATCCTAATGCCTCTTATCATTTAGTTATTCCTAACTACACAAGTGTAGTCTTACTAGCGATCTCGGGATGCATCACAAAACAAGTTCTAGAATCTATTATACTACCGGTTCACACTCTAAGCATTAAAGATGAATGCTTTAATTCCTACAAATCTAAGGGCGATCCTCACATTTTGGGTGGAATTTAAGTGGTAAAGGGTTTTTGTGCTAGTCATATGATTTCCTATCCATGAGACGTTTTATTAAGACTAATGGCCCACTCTTATATGTCATGAAAAATTTTAAATTTGGTGCCAAAATTACCCTAACCGACATTTTCTCATGGTTTATTACGCAAATGCAATTGGACAAAGCAAATAATCAAGGATAAGCATAGTTTCAAAGTTCCCGTTTTATTTTCCCTCCCTACACTTAAACTGAATATTGTCCCCAATGTTCCCCAAAAGTATCAAAGTTATGATAATGGAAGGTAATAAAAGATGAAAGAAACTAATACTCCCCTGATTAGCTTGGTAGGATCCGTGTAAAGTGGTGGTTACATCTTTCTTCAAGAAGAATGTTTGCGTGAAAAGCTCCTTCTCATCTTATGTATCTTCTTCTTGGTAAATTAAACCTGCACACTTGAAGAAAACAAACGAAACCTTCGCAGAAATCAGTGGTAACAATATATATATATGACTCTACTAAACTAGGATATAATGCTCTTGGAATGGATGTTTACTGATTTTACGGAAAATTAAGACCCGAAAATTCCAAAAATTTACAAGTAGCTCAAAAACGAGAAAAGTAATCGCTTGTTTACGCTCCTTCCCGACGCCTTCAGTTGCGATCCCGACGCCGTCAGTTATCCCGACAAAATGGTCTCGCGATTTTCGGAAAAATTCTAGAAAATTTACATCTTTAGAATCGGAAAATTTCGCAAAACATCCATTATGACTCGATACAAGCATTTGAATCACACATATATATCTCTTTCAATAATCGTAATTCTCATGTTCACGTTCTTTTTGAAAACGTGTGTAATCCTTCCTACACTTATCCCTTTTGTAAAATAACTTTATATGTAATTAATACGAGTTTAATGACAAAATAAAGCATTTTCACAAATTCAAACATGAGAACATACAATAATGAAAAGATATATGACACATAAATAAAAATGAAAAACAAATACACATGGATTGCCTCCCAAGAAGCGCTTGTTTTTGTTCGAGTCACGAGCTTGACTCTACCCTTATTTAACGGATAAAGGGGAGGTTTTCCCTACACTTAAGCTTAAGTGCGGGTGATAGTAGCGATACACACCCTTAGGGTGGAAAATTGCTAAGTGAGGAGAGGGTGATGGGTGATTTATATGCTCAAAGGAGTGTGCTCCATTCATTATAACCTTACCTAAGTCTATTGGTGTAGCGGGTGAATCAAATCTCTCCCCAAAAAATGGATCATCTTCTATCAACTTCAAAAGATTCTTAGTTAAGGATCCATCTTGACCTAATAAACCCAGTTTAAACCCATAATGTTTCTTGTTATCAACCATGAATGGGTGATATAAGTGTGTAAGGTCATGGGTTAATCCTATATTAGCTTCCACTCTACATGGCCTAGAGTCTACCACCTTTATCAAGCAACTGCCCGGATTATTTATTTTGATGGGTGGATTGTGGCCTAATTCAATTCCAAGATTCACATCTAAAGACGAAAAATTAGGTAAGGTTTTGGTCGAGGTCTGCTTCATCAAAATTAGAACTTCCTAGACTAAGAGAGAGGTCATGACAACAAGCATCTAAACCTACATTCTCTAGTGGAGTTTGGTCCAAAGGTTCTATATCAATCGGGGTTCCTATAATCTCTTCTACTTCTCCCGTAAGTTATAGGCGATGTGTGTTCCTCAAGTGATGGTAGGCCTCATGGGCTTGGATTTTCCACCTCATTCTCCATTATATCTAGATCTCCTAAAAGTTCATTAGTATGATCTAACCCAAATACACTCCTAAGCATCTCAAATCCTTCTTTGGCCATTTCAAATTCTTGGTCCGATTCATAAGAATTGTTCTAAAAACTTGACTACTATGTTCTATTTGCCTAAAGGATTCCTCACGATGTCATATGTTTTGAAGTCTATCCCACACATGCAACTAAGTATTTCAACTCTAACCATCTCACAATCTTGTTCGGGTTTAGGTTCCATGTTCTTAAAAACTAGTTCTTTTTTATCATGGTGCCTAAGATCATTCAACTGATAGTTTATGCTTAGGAGGCTTTTCTCAAAAAATTTCCAGATGGTCTTGCTAAAAGGAGTTGATCCTAACAATGATCGTTGAATAGAAGTCACACAAGCACAAAATTTATCAAATCCATCCAACGTTACACCCGTCTCCTTTTGGATATCTCTAAGATCACTCACAAATTCATTAGAACAATAAAATGCAATCCAATATGCGAAATTCAATTGTTCCTCATTTGTTAATGATTCGAATGCAACTTCACTTGCCATAGCGAAAAATGAAAAGGGTTTTACGAACACAAACACAAAGAAGTGGGATAGACTACAAGGAAGCTAAAAATGAGAAAAAAGCTTACTTGATAGGAATCAAGTAAGGAAACCTAAACGAGATAGAAATCTAACTAGCTATTCTATTCCCCGACAGCAGTGCCAAAAACTTGATAACGCTACACGCGTCGTTCGGGGTCAAAGGAACTTCCTTTTCGTCAAGCAAGTTTTTCAACACCCTAGGCGTGAACCTAATCGTTGTAGTGTAGTATTAGGTAAACCACGGAATTGATATCGCTCTCTAGGGAATAGGAATGCTAGTGAGAAGTTACTACGCTAAGGTTGGGGTTGAGGAAGATTATTTTTTATCTTTTTATGTTTTTTTTAGGAAATGGAAAGGTACGAATCTCGGGGTTTGAATTTGGGGGTTTTTGGTATTTCTACCGATTACTCTACTTATCTAATTATCTAA
The DNA here is from genome assembly GCA_022545495.1 of Chrysanthemum lavandulifolium. NCBI lineage: Eukaryota > Viridiplantae > Streptophyta > Magnoliopsida > Asterales > Asteraceae > Chrysanthemum > Chrysanthemum lavandulifolium. The sequence continues at coordinate 147,801,470 of CM040243.1, forward strand.
TCTAGTGGGTAGTCTATGTCTAATTATTGTTTGCTCGTATGATTATTTAAATATGTGTTTACTTAGGTTTTATTACTCCTTAATTATCTCCTATTGATGGTTGAATTGTCACGTCCTTATTCTTAATAACGTTGTGTGTATAAGGTCGTAGGGTATGCGTTTATCCCTAACTCTTTAAAACTACCAAAGGTTATTGCCTACAAAATCTCAAGGATTTATAAACTTAACACTAAGGTACTCTTCGGATGTTTTAGCCTACAATGACTCTAGGTACTATAAGCTAAGGTTCACAAAGATTAATCAAGCATTAACTACACAACGGATGACCTATCGTAATACTAGATCATTAACAATTAAGATAAGAGACAACCAATCAATATTTAATAATTAAATGTCATATTCCCTAAGCAAACACACAAGTAAATTATCAGGACATGGGAAACATGCAAGCATACACACAGTTAATTGAAGACATACTTGAATTAATGAAGTAAAACACTTATCTTGATGTAAGATAGGTATGGAACCCTAAAATACTCGTACAAGACAACCTTGGTTCGGTTTAGGTTTTACCCAAAGACTACACACCGAAAACCGAAAATTCAATTCTATATATAAGATTACACATGCGGCGCTGCCACCTTTTGATTTGTGACGCCGTCGGTCGTTGTTATTAGGGTTTCCTCTTGGCCACGTTAGTCTTGCAACGGCATCACCTTATGCTTGTGACGCCGTCCCTTCGATCTCGGACGTCGTCGGATCAAATCTAGACCGTCTGAGTTGCGACGCCTACTCTTTTAAAACCCGCCGCCACTTGTAAATGAGCAATTTGGCTACCGAGTCGTCACAAAACTTGTCCGACGGCGTCTCTATTAGTGCTTGACGCTTATTTGTTAAATCTGACGCCGTCCCTTAAGTTCCAAAGAATTGAGTGTCTCGATTCTTGACTTTGGCCATTTTCTTCAGATATTCGCGCTTTTCGTCCGAATAAGTGTCATTTTAGCATTTTGCCTTCAAGATACCTAAAAAGTGAAAAGGAACGATATTAAGTAATAACGGATACAAAAGTGATCAAATAAGGGCTTAAACGACCCCTCAAAAAGGTAAATTTTAAAACCTTATCAACCCGCAATTCAAGTCTTTATACAATCTCAATGCAAGACATGATTGCTTCATCTCCCATCTGTCTACTTTCAAAGGCAACATCTACAAAATCTTGGCTATGGCACTGTCGTCTCTCATATTTAAACTTTCAAACCATAACCAATCTTGTACGATACAAACTTGTTGAAGGTCTCCCAAGATTTCGGTATTCTAAAGATCATCTTTGCTCACCATGAACAAGGGAAAAGCACTCGTGCTCACTTTCCTTCAAAGGTGGAACACACCACAAAGATGTGCTTCATCTTCTTCACATGGATTTGTGTGGCCGATCGCTGCAAACGATTAATGGCAAACGCTACATTTTGGTAATTGTAGATGACTATTCAAGATGGAATTGGGTTTATTTTCTTCGAAGTAAAGATCAAGCTCCACAGATGATCATCACCTTTCTAATGAAAATTCAAGTTCAACTCCGGAATACAGTCAGACAAAGGAATTGAATTTGTGAATCAAACTCTTGGTGCATTTTATGAGAAAGTGGGAATTGAGCATCAAACATCCATTGCACGAACACCAGAACAAAACGGAGTTGTTGAAAACGAAACCGACGTTAGTGGAAGTCGCAAGAACAATGTTAATTAATGCTAAACTTCCAGACACTTGTGGGTCAAGCAAGGTCAATCGCATGCTACATTCAGATTCGTTCAATGATTACCAAACGCCACAACAAAACACCTTATGAGCTTATCCATAACGTAAAACCGAATCTCAAACACTTTCATGTATTTGGATCTCTTTGTTATCCGAATAATTATCGTGATGACTTTGGTAAGCTCAAAGCCAAAGCTGACATTGGAATCTTTGTTGGATATTGTGAAAACTCTAAAGGTTACCGGATCCGAATCGTCGTACAAGGAGATTATGGAAACGATTCATACAAATTTCGATGAGCTTCATCAAATAGCTTCGAGCATAACAACTTGGAACCCGATCATAACCGATTAAACTTCCTCAAACCCCATCATCACCGAACCTAGTTTACAACTAACTCGACGTCAAATGGAACAACTATTTGCTCCTCGCTTAGTGATGATATTGATGAACGTGCTCCACCGTATCAAATGTTTCCGTTGCTCAACCCGATCAAAATCCAATACCGATACACCGCTACAACAACTACTATCGAGGAAGCACCACCGCTTGATTCTACAACAACAGCTTGAACAAACCGCATCCAACGACGCCGAACCACCGATGATATTCTAAACAATGAAGTACCCCCACCTGCAGATTATGATCCAAATGCGTTCTTCAATCCGTTTGCTAATGAAACTGCCACACTTGATGTTGCGGAATCATCTACAAGCCATTTGAATCCTCCCAATCTACAAAATGTATATAAACATCAACCTTCCACACATCATTGGACGAACTACCATCCTCTTGAGAACATTATTGGTAACCCGAATCAACCAGTCGTAACTATACAAAGTCTTCACACAGACGGTGAACGTTGCATTTATGCACTCACCGCCGCTAATCAACCTAAAACATTAAAGATGCAATGACAAAGACAACCGGATTGAATCCATGCAAGAAGAACTCAATCGCTTTAAACGTCTTGAAGTATGGGAATTGGTTGAAAGACCAACAGGGTCTACGCCATTGGTCTCAAATGGATTTGGAAAACAAATTGATGTCAAGGAACCGTAATCGTAAATAAGTCACGTCGGTGGCTAAGGGTTATAGACGTGAAGAGGTATTGACTTTGAAGAATCATTCGCTCCGGTTGCTCGCCTTGAGGTCAGACGGATTTTTCTCGCGCTTATGGCTCACATAAACATCACCGCTTTATCGATGGATGTCAAAACCGCTTTTCTCAATGGATGTCAAATCTAACATATACGGTGATGTCAAAACATCACCGATATGTTAGCCGACCGTAAGGATTTTGATCCGTAGTTCCCTAATCACGCCTACAAACCGAAGGCTCTTACGGTCTCAAAAGCCCTCGGGCGTGGTATGATAAGTTATCATCCTTTCTTATCGCCAATAATTTAGTCAAAGGTTAGGTCGACCCTACACTATTCATACAATATCACAGGGCACACATTTTAATCGTTCAAATTTATGTGGATGACATCATTTTTGGGTCAACACATCTAAAATACTCAAAAGCTTTCTCAAAACTCATGAAAAAACATTTTGAAATGTCAATGATGAGTGAACTTACGGTCTTTCTAGGAATTCAAGTTCATCAATCACCCCGTGGTATTTTCCTAAGTCAGTCCAAATATGCCCTTGAAATCTTTAACAAACATGGAATGCATAACTGTGACACCTATGCCACACCAATGTTACATACCAACAAACTGGACGCTGATTTGCATGGGAAATTGGTTGACCCTACCAAATACCAAAGTATCATTGGGTCTCTCATGTATCTAACACCAATAGACCTTATATTGTCTTTCAGATATCTTTGCTCCGCTATCGATCGAGACCAATCAAACTCACCTCTCTACGAGGCTAAAAGAATCCTCCGATACATCAAAGGAACCATTAACATGAGGATCCGTATCCGAAGGATTCGGTTTTGAACTAATTGCTTTTTCAGACGCTGATCACGCAGTTGCTTAGATTCTCGGAAAAGTACTTTAGGTGCTCTATAATTTCTTGGTGATAAACCGTGTCATGACAATCGAAGAAGCGAGGATTGTACATCACCGCCTCAATCAAGGCGAATATGTAGCCATGTCGGCGTGTTGTGCTCAAGTCATTTGGATGAGAACACAACTCAAAGACTATGGTTACGTATATGATGTAATCCCGATGTATCGTGACAATCGGTGCTATTGCGATATCGCAACTCGCTCAACATTCAAATCAAAGCACATCGATCTTCGATATCATTTCATCAAGGAGCATGTGGAAAAGTGGCACCGTTGAATTATACTTTGGGTAATCAATACCAATCGGCGGATCTTCTCACCAAACCCTTAGCTCCTCGCTAGGTTTATCGAGTTGGTCCACCAAATTGGTATCGCGGTGTTTGACTCGAGGAACCGGATGAACTTTTAAAACAATCTTAAAACCAACAAACACCAAAACCTCTTTTGTAAATATTTTCAAAACAAAATACAAAATATAAAATCGATAAAATTCAAAAATATTCTCCTATCTATATTTCTTTTAACATGGCAAGTACAAATCTTCCGTCAACACTTTACTCTTTCATAATTCAGTATTTTCTCGTTTAAGTGTTGAGGGGGAGAAAGTATATATTTTTCGGTTTCATAAAACCTTGTACTTGCATGTTACCTTATTCCGGTTGTTTCTTTGATAATGGTGGTCACATTTTTGGTTCATTGACACTCCCCGGACTCAAATTTATAAAATTTCATTATTTCTTAAGTCGAGGGGGAGTGTCGTCAAGTTTCTTTCCAAATAACATACTTTTCGTAACCAAAAGTGGAACTTATGGGTTGTGGATGTAAATGGTTAAGGTGGAGGGACTGAAGTTGTCAAAAGCTTAAACTAATTCTTAACAAAAATCCTCCACCAATTTTACTTTAACATTAAATTCAAAACATTTAATTCTTCACCTACCCATCCCACGCATAAGATTCATTCGGCAAATTTGTGCTTTAAACTTCTAATTTGTAAGTGTTTTCATGATCTTTGTGGTAATATAAACATTGGTTTTTAATTTCACAAACATCCAACGGCTAGATTTCAAGTTATGAGTGATTTTGTGTTCTCTGCGTATGCGTATGAACACAAAATCGCCAATGGGTGTTTGTGATGATAAAATGGTGTTAAAATGTTCAAAATCATGTGCCATAACCATTTCTATCAACCAAATCCACCCAAAAACATAAATTGATCATTTTTCAAATTAGGGTTCATACGCATAATTTGGCGTTTTCATATGAGTGTGTTTCTGGTTAATAAGATGTGTGTGTTATGCTTTAGACATGTTTAATTGACCAAAACTATGCTTGAAACATACCCAGAAACATTAATTTTGTGAAAATTAAGAATTAGGGTTTAAGCACATACGAATTGGGTATTCTTGATTTGTGTGGTTTCAGATGTTAAAACTTGTTGGAAACATATCCTTAGGCCTCTTAGATATCCCAGAAATAATTTGGTGCATTTCCTATGGCTAGATTTCTTAATCATAAAAATTGAGTTCTTAGGGTTTAGCCTTTACGCGTAAGAGTGTTTTTACGCATAAACTGTTTGGACTTTTAGTTCATATGAAAACTAAAAGGGATTTAATAATATGTTGATAAATGTGTTATGATGAATTTGTTTAAGGTTTTTGCGCGTGAAATATTCAGAATCAAGGTTAACTGTGCTCCTACGCATAAGGATCACCTTACGCGTAGAATGTTATGCGTAAGAGAAATCTTACGCGTAACCTTTACGCGTAAGGTTCTACAAAGGGACTACGCGTATCCTGTGAAGGATATGAGTAAACATTGAGTCTTACGCATAAGGTTCACTCTTACGAGTAACCTTACACATAAGCTCTATCATATGCTTACGCGTATGCTTATTGCTAAGTTCTGTTCTTACGCGTAATATTTCTTACGCGTAAGTCATGATCCTACGCATAAGCTTATGCCTACGCGTATGATATACTGTTTACGCATAAGCTTGCAAATCCTACGCCTAAGCCTAAATTTTAACCAAATTTGTGAATTCTTACGCGTACAAACTTGTAAATAAACAAATCATAACGTCACGAAACCAAAATGTCATTAATAAGCTTAAAATAAGTGAAAATTTTGAACTTTAAAACTCAAAGTTAATCAACTCACGAATCTTATCATGACTACTTTGGACTATTGGACAAACAAGTGACATTGGACTCGTAACATTCGTTAACATATCATATTCAATAATTAGACAATAAAATCAACTTTTGACTAACGTAATGTCTTTCGATATGTTGGTTCTTTTGGCTAAATATCTTTCAGATCACGATATGGACGTCCAAATGGAAAACGTTGATGTACCAGATGTTCTCTCAATTGAAGACATCTTCCCCAACGGTTACACAATGAAGATCGGGAAGAACAACCTCAGAGTTGATTTTGACAACTTCACTTGCTCTGAGTCTTCTTGTCAGATTGCGGTGGATATTATGAAGACTCACCCATACCGTAACATGCTCACAAATTCGCTCATCTTGTCGAGATCTATGTTCACCAATTACGGCACGATATAAAAGGTCAAAGGTCAAAGTCTTTGTGACATGACCCTAACCACAAACATGTGACCATCACACCGCAGATTTAAGGGTTGTTCTTCTTCTTCCAACCATCGAGCCCATCGGTTCTCTCGCTACTCCTACGGAAGAGGTCATTCTCCAATTCATGGTCGACATCGGCTATGATGAAGCGGTGAGTTATCACTAAACACTCCTCGAGATCTCAAGAATATTCCTCAACCATGGAGAACATCAGACATTATGATTGCTAAATCCGTTTCCGAACGTGACGGTGGCTATGAGCATCCGAAGCTCATGGAACTTCAAATCTTTTGGGGCATGGTCAACATGAAACACATCGAATTTGCAGCTCTGATATGGGACGACATGATGACTTACCTGAAAAGGCCTGGCTCCAAGATCCCTTATGTCATATACACAAAATTGTTGATCAAAAGGATTCTTGAAACTAATCCAGACATTCCCTAAAGACTTGAAGACCCCAACCATCACTCCGTGCTACTTGAACCCACACTTAACATGGTAAGATTCAATGAATCTACCACGAAGAAACAGGGTGTAGTATTGCCAGATTATCTTCTCTCTGATGAAATCAAAGGACTTCAATCGTACAAACGATATCTGGTAGCAGTTGAAGCAGGAAAAGTAGGTTTCATTGATGGTAAGTCTTCTGGTACACCTGTTAGGAAGACCAGGAGATGCAATGTTGGAAGTATAGCAAGCACTGAGAGTACGAGAAGGTACCCAAAGAGAACTCACACACTCAAGAAGAGAGTTCCTCTTCATCAAGCCATCCCTATTCCCAAACCGTAACCAAAACTAATGGACGAGGACTCGAGGACACCAAAGCAGATGAAGAGATTATCTACTCGGAATCAGCAATCGATGATACTCTAACAACATCGCCAAAAGCCACTCGGTCCCAAGTCGACAAAGGGAAAACTCCGGTGCTTGAGCATGAAGAAGAGAGCTCGGAAGAAGAGCCCTTGGATGAAGACAGAGACCACGAAAGAAGCTTAAGAACCTCAGACTCCAACATGTTTCTAAAGAGTTGACAAAGAACAAACTCGTGGCCCCGGAGGGTCAAGTGGTGGTGCACTAACTACACCAGTTTCCGATGCGGTTAATAAACCCGATAATGGAACTGGTACCACCACCCACGAACAACAACAAAAGTAACTTGAGGATTCTATCATCTATGACTTTGAGGAACCAGAAATGGAGAAGTCTGAGAAAATTCCTGATGAAGGTGTTGAGGCTGCGGCTAAAGAAAAAGCAGAAAAGGAAGCTCAAGCTCAATCAGATGAAGAAGCTAGGGTTAAGGCAGAAGAAAAGGCTCAAGCGGAAAAGGTAGCCAATGATTACATTCTTGATAGTCCCGTACGAAGCAAGGAACAAACTTCCGACCCACCAAAGGACCATGAGCCTCCTCATGTCTCATCCTTATCAGACTCATCTTCTCACTCATCACCTCCACCATCCAAAGCAACCACCAGGTCCGCATCCAGATCGATTAAGAAGCCATCCGACACTTGGGCATCCCCGTGCAAAGACTAAGATTGTTAAAGCTGTCAAGTAAGTTAGGAAGAAAAACGTTGTCAACAAGAAACTTAATCAACTCGCTGACAGAATCAATCTTCTTCAAAATGGGATAAACGAGATGTTAAGAGAACGGGAACAGATCCAGAAGTTTCTCGATCGAGACATACAGGGTGAAATGAACAAGACGATTAAGGAATATACTCATAAGTTCCTTCTCGATACTATTCCTGGAGTGACAAGGGATATGTTTGCCAGACAACTTACTCCAAATATCGTCGCATTGGTTAAACATACACTGGCCAACTCACCTGATCTATCTGAAGCTGAGTTGATCTCGAAATTAGTGATACAAATGTCTAAACGGTCTGCAACCTTCGCTTCATATGAAGCTAAATTTTTTGAGGCCTTCTAGAATATCAACTCAAATCTTCATGCAAAGAGTCAGTAGGTTAACTTAAACGACCAAGAGATGACGATGATAAGGACAAGGATTCTGCACCAAAATGTCCAAAGAAAGCTGTCGAATTATCCTCTATGCCACCACCACCCCAAAGGACCTCTACCCGAACAAGATCTCCACAACGTTCTCCTGCTACTGATAAACCTCAGGACTCTGAGTTACCACCACAAACAGAGAAAACCGGTGATCATTTTGAATACACTGGTGGTGACGATGAAGATGTCCCTGAGCCCCAACAACAACCCACCTCTTCTGCCACAACGAAGAAACCAGAATCCTCATCAAAGCCAAAGAAAAAGAAGAAGAAGACCGATGTTATCTCATGGCTAGAAGAAGACACAACCAAAGAATATGACTGGTTTTCTAGACTTGTTGATGCCACCCCCTCATTACCAGAAGGTGAAGAAATGGTAGATGGCCGTACAATGGAGCATGTGAAGCTTATTCATGAAAAGTTCAACGTGAAGAAGATGACAAAGGCAGAGTTGAAGCGAATCAAGAATGATGCATTTCAACTACTTAAAGACAACTCAGAAAGTGCAATTGAAGTTGAATATCATCTGGATAACATTACATAAGCCATGTCTAACAAAATTTGATTGGCTCAATCCTGAATCAAACATCGACTTCACCAGACCAGACAAAGCTCCATATTACACTGACTGGACCAAACCTCTACCTACCATTGGCCGAACGGATCAACCCAAGATTCCATTCCGCTATTTCTTCAACAATGACCTTGAATTTCTTCTACACGGTAGCAATGTCTCCAAGAAATACGCTACATCACTCACACTCCCCTTCCCGGCAGCAATATACTCCAACAACATAGCCATCGAGGAATACGCCACACACATGTTTGCTAACAAAGTGGAAAAGTACGACATCGATGCATTGTATGGGATTCCTCATTGGCCTAAACGCCGAATAATCTACTACAAAAGCTGCCAGGTTCTTAAGTCGAAGAAGGAAGTGTTTAGTGATAAACGGATCATTGCTATTCAACATGTTTCTTTGTCGACAAAGTGGGACTACACATTCCTTAAGAAAATTGTGGTCAAACGACAAGACGAAGAGGAATATGACTTCTATGAAGCGGATTTTCCGAGATTGTCTCTCAACGACATTGAAGATATGTATCTTGCAAAGGTACAAGGACGAATGCGACAATTCTCTACTACTATCCAACGCGAGTACATCAAGTCATTACTAATCTTCATCAGAAGCATCGTGATCTAAGAACGTGTAGAAGATATTCAACTTGTCGTGGAATCATACCAGAAGTGCGTTAATCTCACAAAACCCCAGCTCGATCTTCCCGACATAAACCAACTTGCTCAAGACACCCTTATCAAGAAACCATTTGGGGTAGTCTACGTATGAACTACACCACAATTGCTTCATGGCGTGCAAAGAGCTACACAAGTTTGGGGATCACACATTGAAGAAAGTCGGGACGATTTAGCTTATCGGTTAAAGGAGATACATGAAGGCATAGGGTCGCGTAAGAGATGGAATTCAAGGAAAGAAGGGATGTTAAGAAGATCATCAAGCGGATTGATGAAAGGTTGTTTAGGCGGATCGATTCGAGAACATTGGAGAGTTTCGTTGGTGGTCGTCAAGCATATCTCTCACAGCTATCAACGCCCGAACGCATTCTCGAGTTATTGTTGGATTACGTGAATCTCCTGGTACCCCTTGATCTGTTTTCTCTTATCATATTTTGAATGTGTGATTTAAATTTGACTATGGCTTGTGCACACATAACAGTGTACAACCCGTACTTGTATTGAAAGGACTCTGTGGTACGCTTCAGTGCCACAATCCTATAAAAGGAGCGAAAGCTTCTTACTTTTGAGTAAAACTTATCAAAACTTTCACTTTTCAAAGTTTTGCTCAAAAGAACAAGTACTTCCCCTTATGTTTTTTCAAAACCTCAAAACTTAATATCACTTGTTGAGGGGGAGTATTTGCTTAAACACTTTGTTCACAAAATTGTTCTTCGTGGTAATCTTCCCACAAAACTCGAAATGGACATACTCGATCTCAAATTTTGTCAAAAATAACATTTATATGCCATTTTTGAGGGGGAGAAAAATTATGTGATAAGAAATATGTTATGAATTGCAAATGAATCGTTGTGCTAAAAAGACTTAAACAATGAATTGACGAGATCTTAAATGTTAGTAACTCGAAAAGACTTGTCCGGGACGGGTAATAATTTCAAACTAGTTCGCTAGTGATGTAAACGTGTCTCGCAAAGGACTTGTCCTAGTAGAATGTACCATTCGAGAAACTCTTGGTAGACATGAACTTTGACGGGTTTGACAACCTTTCGAGGTTTGTCTACACCTTAAAGGTAGTTGTTAGAGCTAGTTGTCACGTAAAAGCTGACAATGTAACTCTTTAACTATGCAACGTAACTGTGTCTCACGGGGGATTGTCTATCTTGAGTTGATCAATTCAAAAGTGCACGCTCTTCTCTCACAAAGGCAGATTTACGTCAAAATACTTAAGCACGTGTGGGGGAGTATTTTCGCAAAATTCTAAACTCTCACAAAGGTACAAAATGCTTTTACTCATAACCACTTTGAGAGATTTTCAAGATAATTGTTTTATGGCAACATAGGTTAGTCATGGAGTTATAAGGTGACTAAGGTTAGGAATAACTGTCCTATGACCCGCTTGAGTCGAGGATCTACCCAAGGATACCACCAATAGTTAGAATTAGAAGTCCTTAGGTATGATTATAAAAAGGAGAAAATGAGAATCGGAAAAGAATGAGTTGAAGCATTAAAAGAAAGTAAAGAAAAGGGTGAAAAGAAATAGCCCTCAGTTATTCAACTTAGGGTAGACACCGGGTTCAATTCATATGCTACCGGTTGTCACTGATGACGCCGGTATTGAAGATTAAAGTCGTCATGGACCCGATGATGCATGCACTAAACCTTCTTAGCCACTCAAGTTTCTCTCTGTAAGCTTGTTTCACTCTCACAGGGAACCCTACGAAAACTATCGGCTTTCTCTTAGAGATTCTTGGTTTTGAAGAAGGAGACCTCTCCCTAGTCTCCGCTCAGAAAACCAAAGTGCACTATTGATTCTAGAGCCACGAGATTCATCAAAAGATCTCTTAGGTACACTTGACATTTCATCACTTGTCGCTTCAACAATAAGGACGCAAGTGATACATTATCGAGTCCTACACGATCTTAGCAATCATCAAGAAACATTTATGAGAGGTTCACAAATGTGATCCTCAATGATTGAATGGAAACTCCCGCCGTGGTCAACATCAAACAACCACGACAACAGTCACTTCGGTAACTCCTTGTGGGTTACGCTTAGTGTATCTCAAACGGTCTACAATCGTGGGGTGATGCTTGATTGTACCTCAATGACTCATCCGAGCTGTAGGTGTACTTGATACATCACATTATCTCACTTGTGAGACTCGGTTCGAGAACGACCGCGAGAATTAGAGTCGTGTTTTCACACTATGTCGTTAACACACTCAAAGTTCAAACTTGTGTTACTGGATTATTTCTAACCCATGTTTTATGTTTTCTTCTTATGGATGCTCGCGGGGTAAAAGATCGTGCAAATTCTCCACATGCTCATACCAACATCAACACTAATTAAAGTTCTCTCAAAAGGCAACACAAAGTCAGAATGATTCTTCGTCAAAGCCAAAAAATCTACAAAGTTTAAAGACTAAGAGAACTACATCAGTACCGAAATCCAACATTATAGAGCGTGTGAGCATGTTGGACAAAGACGTGGAGACACTGGAGCAACGAAGCAGACCTGATGCAGATAACCACAACATACTATCACTTTCATCACAAAGAACAAAGATTAAAAACAAAGATAATGAAGACGTCAAAGCTGGAAAAAAAACTTCAAAGTAAACAAGATCCCTACACTAGGGAGATTGTTCGAATCAAGACACTTCTTCTCACAAGAAAGAAGAATGTTAGAAGACGTCAAAGCTACTATTACATCAGCACCTACAACGTTATCACTCATATCATTAATCACCAACACTTAGGGGGAGATTGTTGGAATCACTCCTAAACTAAATTACAAGTGTTAGTAATTAATATGTAATAGTTAGCTTAATTAGGCTTTTATGTTAGTATTAAAGGCAAGGCTTATGTAGAAAGCCCATAAGCCTTGGCCCATATCTAATAAGGAAAGGAAGGGACTAGGAGTATTGCCCTAGCTCCCTCTCCTATAAATATCCTTGTAAACCTTCATTTGAAGGTTGGTTGTTCACTTTCACATTTATCCTAAGCATAAACTTTCTTTCTTTTATACGCATAAGTGTGTGTGTGTTCATCCGATCTATTCTTTACCTCATTTCTTCATATTGATGCTTGTGTATTCATTTCTTCATTTCTTCATATCCATAAGCAAATCGGTTGTGTCTTCATCTAGCCATGAGGATTTTGGTTTCTTCGTTGTGGCAGAAGAGGTGCATTGTTGTTGGGGCTCAGGGACATCTTTATCGTCACCACCAGTGTATTCAAAATGATCACCGGTTTTCTCTGTTTGTGGTGGTAACTCAGTCCTGAGGTTTATTAGTAGCAGGAGAACGTTGTGGAGATATTTTTTGGGTGGAGGTCCTTTGGGGTGGTGGTGGCATAGAGGATGATTCGCCAGATTTCTTTGGACATTTTGGTGCAGAATCCTTGTCCTTATCATTGTCATCTCTTGGTCGTTTAAGGTTGACCTGCTGACTCTTTGCATGAAGATTTGAGTTGATATTCTAGAAAGGCCTTAAAAAATTTAGCTTCATATAAAGCAAAGGTTGCAGACCGTTTAGACATTTGTATCACCAATTTCGAGATCAACCCAGCTTCAGAGAGATCAGATGAGTTGGCCAGTGTATGTTTAACCAATGCGACGCTATTTGGAGTAAGTTGTCTGGCGAACATATCCCTTGTCACTCCAGGAACAGTATCGAGAAGGAACTTTTGAGTATATTCCTTAATCGTCTTGTTCATTTCACCCTGTATGTCTCGATCGAGAAACTTCTGGATCTGTTCCCGTTCTCTTAACATCTCATTTATCCCATTTTGAAGAAGATTGATTCTGTCAGCGAGTTGATTGAGTTTCTTGTTGACAACGTTTTTCTTCTTAACTTGCTTGACAGCTTTAACAATCTTAGTCTTTGCACGGGATGCCCAAGTGTCGGTTGGCTTCTTAATCGATCTGGATGCGGATCTGGTGGTTGCTTTGGATGGTGGAGGTGATGAGTGAGAAGATGAGTCTGATGATGATGAGACATGAGGAGGCTCAGGGTCCTTTGGTGGCTCAGAAGTTTGTTCCTTGCTTCGTACGGGACTATCAAGAATGTAATCATTGGCTTCCTTTTCCGCTTGAGCCTTTTCTTGTGCCTTAACCCTAGCTTCTTCATCTGCTTGAGCTTGAGCTTCTTTTTCTGCTTTTTCTTTAGCTGCAGCCTCAACATCTTCATCAGGAATTTTCTCAGACTTCTCCATTTCTGGTTCCTCAAAGTCATAGATGATAGAATCCTCAAGTTGCTTTTGTTGTTGTTCGTGGGTGGTGGTACCAGTTCCTTATCGGGTTGATTAACCGCATCGGAAGCGGTGTAGTTAGTGCACCACCACTTGACCCTCCGGGCCACGAGTTTGTTGTTGTTCGAACTCTTTAGCAACATGTTGGAGTCGAGGTTCTTAAGCTTCTTTCTATAGTCTCTGTCTTCATCCGTGGCTCTTCTTACGAGCTCTCTTCTTCTTGCTCAAGCACTGAGTTTTCCCTTTGTCGGACTTGGGACTTAGAGGTTTTTGTTGTTAGAGTATCATCGATTCTGATTCCGGTAGATAATCTCTTCATCTGTTTCGGTGTCCTCGAGTCCTCGTCCATTAGTTTTGGTTCGGTTTGGGAATAGGGATGGCTTGATGAAGAGGAACTCTCTTCTTGAGTGTGTGAGTTCTCTTTGGGTACCTTCTCGTACTCTCGGTGCTTATAATACTTCCAAGATGCCTCTCACGGTCTTCCTAACGGTGTACGGAAGACTTTTCATCAATGAAACCTACTTTGCCTAATTCAACTGCTACGGATATCGTTTATGCGATTGAAGTCCTTTGATAACATCGGTGAGAAGATAATCGGCAACACTACACCCTGTTTCTTCGTAGTTGATTCTTTGAATCTTACCATGTTGAGTGTGGGTTCAAGTAGCACGGAGTGATGGTTGGGGTCTTCAAGTCTTTGGGGAATATCTGGATTGGTTTCAAGAATCCTTTTGATCAACAATTTTGTGTATCTGATATAAGGGATCTTGGAGCCAGGCCTTTTCAGGTAAGTCATCATGTCGTCCCATATCGGTAGCGCAAATTCGATGTGTTTCATGTTGACCATGCCCCAAAATATTTGAAGTTCCATGAGCTTGGATGCTCATAGCCACCGCCACGTCCGGAAGCGGTTTAGCAATCATAATGTAGAGTGTTCTCCATGGTTGAGGAATATTCTTGAGATCTCTTAGGAGTGTTTTGTGATAACTCCAGCAGCTTCATCATAGCCGATGTCGACCATGAATTGGAGAACGACCTCTTCCGTAGGAGTAGCAGAGAACTCAGTAGGCTCAATGGTTGGAAGAAGAAGAACAACCCTTAAATCTGCAGGAGTGATGGTGACTTGTTTGTGGTTAAGCGTCACCGTCACAGCACTTTGACCTTTGACCTTTTGTATCGTGTGCCAGAATTGGTGAACATAGATCTCCGACACAGTAGCAGAATTTGTGAGCATGTTCTGGTATGGGTGAGTCTTCAAAATATCCACCGCAATCTGACAAGAAGACTCAGAACAAGTGAAGTTGTCAAAATCGACTCTGAGGTTGTTCTTTCCAATCTTCATTGTGTAACCGTTGGGGAAGATGTCTTCCATTGAGAGAACATTTGGTGCATCAACATTTTCCATTTGGACGTCCATATCGTGATCTGAAAGATATTTAGCCAAAAGAACCAACATATCGAAAGACATTACGTTAGTCAAAAGTTGATTTTATTGTCTAATTATTGAATATGATATGTTAATGAATATTACGAGTCCAATGTCACTTGTTTGTCCAATAGTCCAAAGTAGTCGTGATAAGTTTCGTGAGTTGATTAACTTTGAGTTTTAAAGTCCAAATTTTCACTTATTTTCACAACATATTAACCATTTAAGCTTATTAATGACATTTTGGTTTCGTGACGTTATGATTTGTTTATTTACAAGTTTGTCGCGTAACAATTCACAATTTTGGTTAAAATTAGGCTTAGGCGTAGGATTTGCAAGCTTATGCGTAAACAATATATCATACGGCGTGAGCATAAGCTTATCGTGGGATCTTGACTTCTGCGTGAAAAATGTTACGCGTGGGAAAAGAGAGCCTTAGGCATAGAGCTTACGCGTGGCGTATATGGGAGCTTCTGGCGTAAGGTTTACTCGTAAGAGTGAACCTTATCGTAAGACTCAATTTTACGCATATCCTTCACGGGATACGCGTAGTCCCTTTGTAGAACCTTACGCGTAAAGGTTACGCGTAAGATTTCTCTTCGCATAACATTCTACGCGTAAGGTGATCCTTATGCGTAGAAGCCACGATTAACCTTGATTACGAATATTTCACGCGTAATAACACGAAACAAATTCATCATAACACATTCATTAACATATTATTCAATCCCTTTCGGTCTCACATGAACACACAATCAAACATTTTCTGCGTAAGATATGCTTACGCGTAAACCTTAAACCCTAAGATTCAAAATTTACGAATAAGAATTCTAGCCATAGGATTGACACCAAATTATTTACGGGATATCTTAGAGGCCTAAGGATATGTTTCCAACAAGTTTTAACATCTAAAACCACACAAATCAAGAATACCCAATTCATATGAGTATAAACCCTAATTCTCAATTTTCACAAAATTACATGTTTCGGGTATGATTCAAGCATGGTTTTGATCAATTAAACATGTCACAAACATAATAAACCATCTAATTATCCGAAACACTCTCAAATGAAAACACCCAATTCCACGCATAAACCCTAAACTTGAATAATGATTGAAAAAGCTCGTTTTACGGGTGGATTTGGTTGATAGAAATGGTTTAAGACATGATTTTAAACATTTTAACACACTTTTTTTCATCAAAAACACCCAAACATGATTTTGTGTTCATACGCTTATCGTAGAACACAAAATCAAACTCATATCAAAATCTAACCGTTGGATGTTTGTGAAATTAAAACCTATTGTTTATAATATCACAAAGATCATGAAAACACTTACAAATTAGAAGATTAAAGCACGGTTTTGAAGTATTGAATCTTATGCGTGGGATGGGTAGTTGAAATATTAAATGTATGTATTAAATGTTAAAGTAAAGTTGGTGAGGGTTTTGTTAAAAATTAGTTTAGACTTTTGACAACTTTGGTCCCTCCACCTTAACCATTTTCATCCACAGCCCATAAGTTCCACTTTAGTTACGTAAAGAATGATATTTGGAAAGAAACTTGATGACACTCCCCTCGACTTAAGAAATAATGAAATTTTATAAATTTGAGTCCGGGAGTGTCAATGAACCGAAATGTGACCACCATTATCAAAGAAACAACCGGGATAAGGTAACATGCAAGTACAAGGTTTTATGAAACCGAAAATATTTACTTTCTCCCCTCAACACTTGACCGAGAAAATCTTGAATTTTGAAAGAGTAAAGTGTTGACGGAAGATTTGTACTTGCCATGTTGAAAGAAATATAGATAGAAGAATATTTTTGAATTTTATCGATTTTATATTTTTGTATTTTGTTTTGAAAATATTTACAAAAGAGGTTTTGGTGTTTGTTGGTTTTAAGATTGTTTTAAAAGTTCATCCGGTTCCTCGAGTCAAACACCGCATACCAATCCGGTGGACCAACTCGATAAACCTAGCGGGAGCTAAGGCTTTGGTGAGAAGATCGCCAATTGGTATTCGGTACCCATAAAGTATAATTCAACGGTACCCTTTTCCACATGCTCCTTGATGAAATGATATCGAAGATCGATGTGCTTTGATTTGAATGTTGAGCGAGTTGCACGAGATCGCAATAGCACTTCGATTGTCGCGATACATCGGGATTACATCAAATACGTAACCATAGTCTTTGAGTTGTGTTCTCATCCAAATGACTTGAGCACAACACGCCGACATGGCTACATATTACCTTCGGTTGAGGACAACGATGTACAATCCTGCTTCTTGATTGCCATGACACGGTTTATCACCAAGAAATTGTAGAGCTCACAAGTACTTTTCCGAGAATCTAAGCAACTGCGTGATCGGCGTCTGAAAAAGCTATTAGTTCAAAACCGAATCCTTGGATACGGATCCCCAAGTTAATGGTTCCCTTGATGTATCGGAGGATTCTTTTAGCCTCGAGAGGTGAGTTTCGATTGGTCTCGACGATAACGGGAGCAAAGATATACTGACAAAGACAATATCGGTCTCTTGGTTATTAGATACATGAGAGACCCAATGATACTTGGTATTTGGTAGGGTCAACCAATTTCCCATGCAAATCGGCGTCCGGTTTCTTGGTATGTGCCATTGGTGTGGCATAGGTGTCACGATTTTGCATTCCATGTTTGTTTAAAATTTCAAGGGCATATTTGGGTGACTCGAGAAAATACCACGGGGTGATTGATGAACTTGAAGTCCTAGAAAGAATGTAAGTTCACCCATCATGGACATTTCAAAATGTTTTTCATAAGTTTTGAAAAAGCGTTTGAGTATTTTAGATGTGTTGACCCAAAATGATGTCATCCACATAAATTTGAGCGATTAAAATGTGTGCCCGTGATATTGTATGAATAGTGTAGGGTCGACCGAACCTTTGACGAAATTATTGGCGATAAGAAAGGATGATAACTTATCATACCACGCCCGAGGGGCTTGTTTGAGACCGTGAGAGCCTTCTTCGGTTTGTAGACGTGATTAGGGAACTACGGATCAACGAATCCTTCGGTGGCTAACATAGACCGTTTCTTTCGGTTGTCCATTGAGAAAAGCGGTTTTGACATCCATCGAAAAACCGTGATGTTCATGTGAGCCGCAAACGCGAGAAAAATCCGTCTGACCTCAAGGCGAGCAACGGAGCGAATGATTCTTCAAAGTCAATACCCTCTTCCTGTCTATAACCCTTAGCCACCGACGTGACTTATTTACGATTACGGTTCCTTGACATCAATTTGTTTTCCAAATCCATTTGAGACCAATGGCGAAGACCCTGTTGGTCTTTCAACCAATTCCATACTTCAAGACGTTTAAAGCGATTGAGTTCTTCTTGCATGGATTCAATCCGGTTGTCTTTGGTCATTGCATCTTTAATGTTTTAGGTTCGATTGGCGAGCGGTGAGTGCATAAATGCAATGTTCACCGTCGTGTGAAGACGTTGTCTAATTCTGTTGGTTGATTCGGGTTACCAATAATGTTCTCAAGAGGATGGTCTTTCGTCCAACGATGTGTGGAAGGTTGATGTTGATATACATTCTGCAGATTGGGAGGATTCAAATGGCTTGTAGATGATTCCGCAACATCGGTGTGGCGGTTTCATTAGCAAGCGGATTGAAGAACGCATTTGGATCATAATCTGCGGTGGGGTACTTCATTGTTCAGAATATCATCGGTGGTTCAGCGTCGTTGGATGCGGTTTGTTCAACTGTTGTTGTAGAATCAATGGTGGTGCTTCCTCAACGATAGTTGTTGTAGCGGTGTATCGGTATTGGATTTTGATCGGGTTGAGCGGTGAAACATTTGATACAAGCTGAGCACGTTCATCAATATCATCACTAAGCGAGGAGCAAATAGTTGTTCCATTTGACGTCGAGTTAGTTGTAAACTAGGTTCGGTGATGATGGGGTTTGAGGAAGTTTAAGCGGTTATGACCGGGTTCCAAGTGTTATGCTCGAAGCCATTTCGTAAGCTCATCGAAATTTGCATGAATCGTTTCCATAATCTCCCTTGTGCTGACGATTCGGATCCGGTAACCTTTAGAGTTTTCACAATATCCAACAAAGACTCAATGTCGACTTTGGCTTTGAGCTTACCAAAGTCATCACGATCATTATTCGGATAACAAAGGGATCCAAATACATGAAAGTGTTTGAGATTCGGTTTCGGTTATGGATAAGCTCATAAGGTGTTTTGTTGTGGCGTTTGGTAATCATTGAGCGATTACGAGTGTAGCATGCGATTGACACGGCTTGACCCACAAGTAATCTGGAAGTTTAGCATTAATTAACATCGTTCTTGCGACTTCCACTAACGTCGGTTTCGTCTTTCAACAACTCCGTTTTGTTACGGTGTTCGTGCAATAGATGTTTGATGCTCAATTCCACTTTCTCATAAAATGCACGAAGAGTTTGATTCACAAATTCGGTTCCTTTGTGCATTACGATTTGTCATTGTGTTCGGGTGAACTTGAATTTTCGTGAGAAGGTGATGATCATCTGTGGAGCTTGATCTTTACTTGAAGAAAATAAACCCAAGTCCATCTTGAGTAGTCATCTACAATTACCAAGATGTAGCGTTTGCCATTAATCGTGCTTGCAGCGCATCGGGCCACACAAATCCATGTGAAGAAGATGAAGCACATCTTGTGGTGTGTTCCACCTTTGAAGGAAAGTGAGCACGAGTGCTTTTCCCTTGTTCACAAGCTGAGCAAAGGTGATCTTTAGAATACCGAAATCTTGGGAGACCTTCAACAAGTTTGTATCGTGCAAGATTGGTTATGGTTTGAAAGTTTAAATGTGAGAGACAACGGTGCCATAGCCAAGATTTTGTAGATGTTGCCTTTGAAAGTAGACAGATGGGAGATGAAGCAATCATGTCTTGCATTGAGATTGTATAAAGACTTGAGTTGCGGGTGCCGGACATCAGATCGTTTCCTTGTAGATCACGAATGAAACAAGTTTTCTCCCGAAAAGCAACTTCCAAATCTCCATCACGAAATTGACCAATTGAGAAGAGATTGTGACCGAGGCCTTCCACATAATAAACCACGCTAATTTCGATGTTACCATTGATGTAATCTCCGTAGCCCATGATAGTGCGAAGTGATCATTCCGAATCGGCGGTGCCAATGAACTTTGCAACAAAGTTTGATAACATTTGAGATTGCTGTCATGTGTCGGGAACATCCGCTATCAACAATCAAAGGATGATCATATCACTGCATTACACACGACGACACGGATGGAATAGAAGTAGATGTGGAACCCGAGGAGTTAGAGGGTTCCGAAGCAGTCATAGTAGAAACACACATATTAATGATTTTAGGTATCCATTTAAATCCAAGTGTATTATGTAACCATTTATGCCATCTCCAACTAGTCTTAGCTTTGGTCTTAGTGAATGCACTAGGTGATAAGTTCTTCCTAGGAGGTGAAGGTGGTTCTATGGGTACATCAATGATCGTAGTTGGAACACTAGAGGGTGGTTTACCTAGCACAGACTTAGAAGCATTAGTGGGCCTAGAGGTATTCCGTTTTCTATTATTCCGCTTACGATTCAAGATAGCCTTAGCAACACATTTATCATGACAACCAGAAAACATGCTTTTACAACAACCAACACAAGAGGCTTCAAACAAAACATTAAGAGTACTTAAAGATTCAACATTCGTTACATCACTTTGTTCATTACATTTGTCAGACGCAATATCTAAAGTGGGTGCAACTTGAGTTTTATTCAAAGTCCTAGGGTGTTCTTCTACTTGACATTCTTTATTGTTCTTTTCTTACGTCGCAACTTCCTATTCTTCCTTGTATTGCTCTAGGTGTGAAGTGCGGGCGTTGGGAAAAGAGGCAACTATTCTGTTTCGATGAGGAAGCACATTAGTTTCTTGTGGTTTGTCATTAGATGTTCTAGAGTCATTTTGAATCATGTGTTAGGTGCGATTACTACGGTGTTACTATCCCTATCTTGCTTAAGTTTCACCAACTCGCTTTTAGATCATGGATTTTGTGTAACAAATCTAGATTTTCGAGCGAGTGAGTCCATCTCGTCAGTAAAACATCTTTGGTGTATGCAAGATGATCATCAAGGTCTTTTGACGCTTTATCACGAGTCTTTTGAGTAAATCAAATATGACACCATATTCCTTTTAACTTTTGAAATTTCTTGTTCATATTTTGAAATTTGACACTTCAAAGACACGTTTTGATCATCCGATTGCTCAAGTTTTGGATTAAGAGTTTTGGTATGCAACTGGTTGATTTTGTTTTGCAAAGCGAGTTCTCGATTTTGACAATCTTTTGACACCATTGAAGGCGACGTTTTGCATTTGAAAGCTCGTTTAACAATCGTTCATTTTCAACTTTTAAAGACTTGATTTGTGACACGATGTCGATATTCTCAACATTTTCAACATAATCAACGAATCGTGAGATATAATCAAATGCATATGCAAAAGAATGTAATAACACAACATTATGGATATCGGCCGAGATAACATCTTCCAAGAGTCGATCAACATCTTTTCTTAACATTTTCTTTTTGCGTTTTGTATTTGAAATCGATGTTTCTGTTTGTTCGAAAACTCTTTTCATAAGTCCAAGCTCCTTGTGAAAATCCCTTTCCCAATATAATGCAAACATTTTCAAATTTTGGACATGAGGTAAAATTCTTTTCGAAAAATATCTCTTTGTTCTCTCGCATGAGGCGATTGAAAATGTTCAACTTTAATTTGAATGGAATTCAATTTCACGTTCAAAAGTTTGATGTCCGAAATGAATGTTTCAAAATATTTAATAATTTGACATTTTTCGGTAATGTTTTTACTTCACTAGAGTGAAGGTAAAGGACCATTAACTTGTGCAGTATTGGGTTGGGGACCAACATTAGAAGACTCAGAACTAGGTGTGATAACCCAAGGTGTGTTAGAAGAATCCTTTTGTTCGACGAAAGTGATGGCTTTTGAATAGTTAAATGGTTTGTTATAAACAACATTTTCTAATTTTGATCGACTCTCGTCTTCTGCATCTAATTCCTCTTGATGATTGTATTCAACAACACTCATAATGGAATCATCAATTCTATGTTACTGCCTTGTAAACTTGAGGATTTGGTTTGAATGCTCTATTTGAAAACTTTGGTTTGTAATCGAAAGATTCGGTCCATATCCATTTGGATTTGGTTTAAAGTAAACTTTTGAATAGTTGTGATTGACTCACCATGTTTATAAACAACATTTGAAACTCTTTGATTTTGTTTTGTAAGTCGACAATTTCTTCAAGATAGTTATCTATTCGTTTCGTTGAATGCTTTTGTACTCGAGAACTGTTTTGACAAGTTAACAACTCGGACTTGGCTTTTGAGTTTCCAAAGTGAGGCGTTAAGTTGTTGTTTATGATCATATTTCGGTTGTTCTATTTGAGACAACAAAGCATTCTTAGATGCGACTAGATCACGTATCTGTTGTTCTAATGATTTTTCGTTTTGGTAAGATTTAGCAAAGCGACTTCAAAACCTTTTCACGTTTTCTTGAGTTTGAAAAATGTTGAGTTGATATTTTAAGCATTCATTATCCTTAGTTAACAGTGCATTTTTGTCCTTTAATTGCTTATTGATGTCCTTGCATATTTCCAGTCGGGATTCTTGGTCTTTAAGTAAGGTCATGAGCTCAATATCTAGATTAGACGAAAGTTCAGCTTGTTCAACGTGAGTCTCAACATGATCATTAGTCAGATCCTCAAGTATAACCACGGAGTCAACTTGATTATCAATGGTAACCATAAGGTCATCTTGATCGTCAAATATAACTACGGGATCTATTTGATTATCATCGGAATGAGATGTAGATGGCTCATGTTGAACACTCTGATCCTTGTCGGATGCAGATGTTGGCGGAGATATCAGATCAGTAATGAATATAGTTTGATCCGGTACACGAGACAAGCCATCGATGTCATACTGCTGGGCTGTGTCACTCATGTGGAGTTCGTGCATGTTAGCCATTAACATCACTGCTTGCATTAGCCTGCAAGTCCTCCATATCATCATCGAATCGCATTTGCCATGAAGCTCTGTTCCTTGTTGGTAAGAGTTCCACCAACTTCATCCTTAAGAGCCAAGTAAAGCCTCTTTGTGATAAGCGCGCCTCTTGTCCTCGGCTTTGGGCATGCATTAGCGGATGACCCTTCTCATTCTGATTATAACAACGAAGACCATTAACCCCATTACGAGCATTACCTGTTCAACCACTTGAGCCCTTTGTTGTTGTGGGGCACCCATGTTATTCCTTCCCATTGGATTAAACCCTTGACCACCGCCCATCGGCGAACATTACCACGATTACGAACTTCAACACGTCCATTGTTAACAACGGCTGATTCCTTGTGTTTGATGAGGTACGAATGCGATTGTTGGATTTGTTTGAATATCGGCGAAGGCTCTAGCAATCATGACAAACCCTTGTTGCAATGCATCGAAAGCTTCTATATCCTCATTAGATTCAACGTAAAGTGCTTGATCATTGTTGTTGTTGTATGGAACCAATTGAGTTTCTTGAGATTGGTCTTGTGACGGATCATATGGTGTAATTGTTGCAGTTGGTTGTGGAGGATTTGTGAAGGTTGTTGGTAAATTCGGGAATTGAGGATAGCATGCTTGAGCCCACAAAGCTAATTGTTGATTATCCGGAAGTGAAGGTGAAACAGGTAGTCCACGGATAACCCTTTCTTTGTCAACTTCTTTTGGTGGGGCTTCAAATAGTCGTACAACAATCCGTATGTAGCATGATGAAGATTCTTAGCTTGACGGATGAAAATGACATACTTTTCCCAATCGGGACCAAGACTACTCGGGAACTTAGTGTTGTGACAATTCTTGGCATAATGATGTTATGTTTGTCCAAGTCATTGATGATGTCGAGAATCGATGATGATATGACTCTAATGTCTCCCTGGTTCAATCATGAAGTGTTCATAAGCCAAGTAGATTTTGGATTCCATGTCTTCTTGATTGAGTTATGTGCCTTCCATGAGAAGATGAATATGCTCCCACATTGCTTTAGCGATCTTTTGAGCATCAACACTTGAAGTATCGGATTAGGTAATCCCAAAAGGATGTATTGCATTGCAGTTCATCGGCTTCAAAGTGTAGAAGTTGATCGATGGTGAGTTCATTAAGACCGACAACGTTGGTGACATCACCTCTTGGTGGATTAGCATTTGGATCTCCGGTGTAGTGACGGTGGGCATCCGAAATGGACCTTCCAGGATGACCTTCTTCAAGAACTTTCCATGTGGCTTCTTTAGATCACAAAACCTAAAGAACCTTATCACCCATTGATCGTAGTTTCTGGGAGTGAGCATTGGAGGTCTATCAAGTGATCCAGCCTCATGAATGGATTGTTGGCTACTTAAAGCTTCACACATCTTTGCAAACCAAGACGGTTCCTTCATAGTATTCCTGGATGGATGTTGATTGTGAAAGTTTGTGTAAGGTTGTACTTGAAGACTAGGTGGTGGTTGAATCATTTGTGGTTGAATTGCTCCTTGAGGAAATTGTTGTTGAAGTTGTTGTTGTTGTTGTAGTTGTTGATAAAATTGTTGTTGTTGATTGAGTTGTTGTTGTTGTTGAGGATACACATGAGGGAAGTAGCTAGAGTATGGTGGTTGAGACATCTTGAAACTTGTGTTGTAAAATGGATCTTTGTAGTCGAATGAAACTTTGTTGATGAAGAGTGCTTATGCGTAGAAAACAAGCTTAGGCAAAGAAATAACCTTATGCGTAAAAACACCAACTTCTGCGTAAGAATGAGCTTCTGGCGTAGGATTAGCTTCTGCGTAGGGTTAAGGAAACCTTAGCTTATCGTAAAACAAAAGCTTAGTAGTAGAATGCTTATGCGTAAGATTTGCTTATCGTAAGACAAGGCTTAGGCGTAAGAAAATGCTTATGCGTAAAGATTCTCTGCGTAAGTGTTTGCTTAGGCGTAAAACTAGGGTTTGCCCAAAATCCTTTACACTTATCCGATGTAAAAGATATCCAAAGTCGAAGTGTTTTCGGGCTTATCCAAGCAAGAAAACACCGAGTAAACCAAGAACATGAAGATCAAACCAAGGAAAACCTTATGCGTAACTTTAGGGTTTACTTATGCGTAAAATTTGTCAAATTTTCCAAAACTTTGATTTACGCCCAAAATGTTTCTAAACCAGATTTTTGTGATGAAACAGCTTCAATATCACCAAAATAACACAAAAGTGTGAAACTTGATGATCCAAAACTTTTATGCACCTTACGCGTAAAAATGACTACACGTATCAAACCAAGCTTAAAAACAAAGAAATACACGTAAAGTTTCAAACTTTTTGCCAAAAACTTCAACTTTAACACCAAATAACCTTTAAAGTACAAGAATCTTGAGTTTTAAAGTGTAAAAATGAAAGCTTTTATGCGTATAAAGATTTGAAAACCGAAACTTACGCGTGGAAAAAAAACTTCAAAAACAAAATCGTTTCACCCAACTATTTGGCGAATGATACCAATGTTAGGTTCCCATTTATGTAACACAAGCATCAATATGAAGAAATAAGATAAAGAAGGATCGGATGAACACACACACACAAATGCGTAAAATGAATAGAAAGGATTATGCTTAGGATAAATGTGAAAGTGAACAACCAACCTTCAAATGAAGGTTTACAAGGCTATTTATAGGAGAGGAGCTAGGCAACACTCCTAGTCCCTTCCTTTCCTTATTGGATATGGGCCAAGGCTTATGGGCTTTCTACATAAGCCTTGCCTTAAAACAAACATAAAAGCCTAATTAAGCTAACTATTACATATTAATTACTAACACTTGTAATCTAGTTTAGGAGTGATTCCAACAAATTTTGTTTAATTGTGTCATATATTCAATCAACTAAAGTTGATGTTTATCACAACTGGATCGTGAGTTGGAGGGAAAATGGAAAGAAATGAACGGAAGAGGAAAGGAAACATATCAATATTTGATGGCTTTAGACTTTTTAAAGGAAAACCACTTTCTATTTGATCCTTTTCCATTCGGGGATACACGAGAATGACACAGGTTAACAACTTAAGCAGTATAATTTAATCATTATTATCATGTTCAATGCCATGTCACATATCTTATTTGAATTTTTTTAATTCATTTAATTCACATAATTGAAAGTTTGAGTTGAATATTTTTCTTGACAATCTTGTAATCGTATTGAATTGATAATTATTTGTATTAGAGTAAATTACGTCATTCTTCCCTAAGGTTGTCCCAAATTCGCACGTTAAGTCCCAAATTCAAAATAAATACGTCATTACTCCATAAATATCTCTATTTTGATTCCCTAGTGGTCCTTTTGACTAACAGACATTAGTCAAGGCTTGTTAAACGCCTCATGTGCCTTATACGTGAGGGCAAATTCGTCTTTTCATAGCTTTGTCTTCTTCCACCTTCCTTTCATATGCAATACACCCTCCCCTTAAAAAAAACTCCTCATATTTTTCCTTTGGCATCTTCATCCACTATTTTCAACCATCATCATCATCTTGCCATCTCCATAAATTATCAACAAACACAAAACCAATTCGTAAATCTCATCATTTAAGAACATAAATTCAATAACACAAATCAAAACCCGTAAACACCGAAACATTATCTTCATGCCCACATAAACTAATGTAAAATTTATTTCATATAAACAAACACCGTTCTATTCATTGGTCCCTTTATCCAATTGTTTTAGCAGTAAATCTTTTATTCATTTATATACTGTTTTATTTGTCATTAGTTAGATATAGTGATATTGCTTTACAGTTGGCAAAATGACAAAAACAAGTGTTGAAATATGAAATGTACATCTCGACAAACATAAGCATAAATACTTCTCCTCTCTTACACATCGATCCACACCCCCAACTCCAACATCACATCTCCACGTTGTCGCTCAAACAACACCATTGCTTCGAAGCTATAACAACTAATGCATTTATCCTACTGCTTCCGCAAACGTTCACCGATAGGTGGACCAATTTGCAGATGTGCGTGAGGAGAATCTTAGCAAGTTGGACAACATATGTGCAGATGTGCAGGTTTCCTCTCCATAAGTCTACCTCTTAAAAAACAGAAAAATCAAATTCTATATAGAGATTTACAATCGCGACGACTTCACCTTTTACATGGGACGCCGTCAAGTCGCCGTCATTAGGGCTTCTTTTTGGCCAAGTCAACGATGGGACGGCGTCACTTTAGAGTTGTGACGCTGTCGGTCTTTAGTTGAGACGACGTCTTGATTCTAGATCTGAGCCGTCTGGAGTGAAAACTGTGAGTGACGCCCTCCATATTTAAAGCGTGACGTCGCAGGTTATAAGACTAGAAGTTTCACTGAGCCGTCGCGTGCATGTTTTGATCAAGTCTTTATAGAGGACGGCGCCTGCTTTGGGTGGGGACGCCGTTCTCACGATCGCCTTGAGTGGCTTCGATCTTGACTTTGCCATTTTCTTCATGTATTTGCTCCTTTTTCGTCTAAATGTGCTTCATTTCAGCATTTTGCTTCCAAAAGACCTAAAAAGTAAAAAGAAATGAAATTAAGCAGTAACGGATATAAAATGTGTCGAAATAGGGCTTTAATGTCCCCCTAAAAGCGTACGTTTTAAATCCTTATCATCGGTCTATAAGGACTCTTTCCTTGTCCTACTCCACTTCCTGAGTCTCCAACTCGAGAGTTATCTTCACTAATCAACAAGCTCCTTTAACCAGCGGAGAAAACATTTACACGTCGCTTACACAATATTTCCAGCACAAAGCTAGATGTCGAGTTCTTTTACAAGGGTACAACCACTCCCAACACACTATGTATTTGAGGACTAAAATACTAACCACTCACACTCAGAGGTTTAAGATGGTTTGGTACAACAATGATGTATGAAAAATAATGATTCACACAACAACAAAATAAACAAGACTTTCAACTATTCGTTGAAGCTTGATTATGCCTTGATCTTCTTTGCTACAAAAGATGATCACTAAAATGAAATGAAACTGAGTTAGATGTAATAGAATGAGAGAATGTATGTGTTTTATGCTAATGAGGGATAAGAAAACAACTTGGGTTGGCTTGCTATTTATAGGCCAAGTGATCAGCAGATCACGGACTGGATGGAACCATAAAAAGGGGTCCGCCCTTTATACTTTTTGGTTTCGCCAGTCTGACAGTGAAGATCACAAAAAATCGTTCAAAGATCATCCAAATCTCTCCAAGATTATGTAAGATATGATGAGTGAATATCTAAACAAAATATTCTATAAAATCTTCTAAAGATTTCCAATGTGATGCAAGACATGACGTAATATGTAGTTTTCCATTTTTAGAATTAACATGATATATAAGTAAATACTTATGTAGTGTTTTGTTTAAGAAACTAAACATATTTGATCTAAAAATGTTGAGGCACATTATAGATTAAAAGGTTAACAATGTGAATTGATATGTAGCAAATCAAAAGGTGATAAGATGCAAATGCTTAAATGTTGAAGACTTATTTAAGAAAAGCTTGTACTAATGTCTAACAATCTTGACAAGCTTTATACTTTGCAAAAATGAAATTTACTTTTGTCGTCAATAAAACAAGGTAAAGATCATAAAATATAAATAACGTTGGACGATATTTGTATTAACAAAAAGATTTAAGTTTTTCATCGAAAACGATAACCCCCGCCTACGTTTTCCACAAACATGACAATCAAGGAGATAAAATGGGAAGCTCTGCCTGGAGACCACGATAATAAAGAAAATGTGTAATCAACAAAAGCACCCTGATCAATCAACCGTTATTGTAAAACACCTCCCACCCCATGTTAAAAACTCTTGCTTGCCAATAGCCTTGATATTTTTGCCTGGACGCCAGCCAATATGACGAGAATTCCTAGAGAATTTGTTGAACACAGTCTTGGTCTTAATCAATATGCATCACCAATTAAGCAAAAGAGGAGGGGTATCTACCTAGAAAGGTCAAACTCCATGACAACTCATGTCAAACTCAAGAAAAGTATCAATTGTTTTATCAAAAACTCTAAACAAAAAGAGAAAACAAGAAATTTTGTATTAAAAGCAAAAGAAATAAATACACAAGTGTAGCTGTCATGGTCACTTTCTTGGATAGAATACAAGTCTTCATAGAATTATTTATAAATGAAAGGAGGAAGAAGACGAGGTTATAATATTCATTTCGCAGGCCTTTGACCATGACTAACGAAAAAAATAACTGAGTGTTAGTGAAAGTGGCAGGATTTGTTACAAAAAAATCCATTTTAAGGATATTTTTAGCACTTTAAGTTTAAGAATGACTATGTTGCAAAAATCAAAAACTTTAGGGACAAAATTTGTAGTTTACCCTCAAAACACATAATATAACCAGGGTTAAAAAAGGCCTACTATGGTACACTAAGCGCGAGATGTGACTTTC